>CM067370.1:150961517-151289017 GCA_034401795.1 Chaetoderma sp. LZ-2023a | reverse complement strand
CGAGATTAATTAATCTGACATATTATCCTAGATCTTATCTAATAAGCACACTTATTCTTCATGTTTTTCCCTCAAGTTTTCAAGCAGAGATATTCTGGTTTCATTTAAACATAATATATCATGTTCATTCAGAAAAGAATAGAATTCTTGGAAATTTAATTTAGTTTTTAAGCCACATACGTTTAACAGGGCGATATGCAATAAACATGCTTTAATTGAGCATGAGTGCAAGTCATGTTCTGAGTCACAATATTCAGTTCTGTCGTTATCATTATCATCATCATTATCAGTCATAACATGATCAGCAGTAGTATTGTCAAAAATGGCAGTCGTGTTGGTAGCTGAAGTAGTATATACAAAGTTAGCATCAGTTGTGGTAGTTTCTTATTTATTATTATTATTATTATTATTATTATCATTATTATTATTATTATTATTATTATTATTATTGTTATTATTATTATTATTAGTATCAACTGTAGGGTCAGTAGTAGTATTTGTTGCTGTAGTGGTCGCAGTAGAAGCTGGAATATCAATAGCAATAGAAGCAGTTGTGCAAACAGCAGCAGTCGGAGTAGGAGGAAAAGTAGTAGCAGTAACAGAAACAGCTGTAATAGTAAATGTCACAGCAGTAGTAGTAGTAGTAGAAGTAGTAGTAGTAGTAGTAGTAGTAGTAGTAGTAGTAGCGCTAATTGACATATTTAAAACAGGCGTGTTGTTAGTGTTGTTGTTGTTGTTGTTGTTGTTGTTGTTGTTGTTGTTGCTGCTGCTGCTGCTGCTGCTGCTGTCGTTGGTGTTGTTGTCATTGTTGTTGTTGTTGTTGTTGCGGCGGCGGTAGCGGTCGCGGCGGCGGTGGTGGATGTGGTGGTGGTAATGGCGTCGTCGATGCTAGTAGGTGTTTTGCGTTCTGCTGAATGTATTCGAACCAGTCCGATCGGATGTTTCTGCTGCATTAGACAGCAATTATCTCCAGTTAGTCTAATCCCAATATACTCAAAACCATATTCGTACACCTTAGTGGAGCTATGGATATATTAAATTCTCAAAGGTAACATAATATATTTACATAATTTAATCAAAACAGGTTCATTGCATTTGAATAATTGCTTCTGTCTTTTCATCATTGTTGTTTACCGCATAATAATTTGGAATGTATTTTTGCCGTTCTGTGTTAAATTTTTGGCAGTGAAATAAGAAGTGATTTTCATCTTCGACAGCATTACATCTTTCGCATAGTCTCTCATCTCTCTCTCTCTCTCTCTCTCTCTCTCTCTCTCTCTCTCTCTCTCTCTCTCTCTCTCGCTCTCTCTCTCCACCCCTCCCTCCCTCTATGGCTCAAATTTAATAGTATCGTTTATTTTCGGATAACATGTTAACCTAGTTGATGTCTGTATTTCATATCCAGTTGTTTTCGAATTGAACTTGTAATGTTTTCTTAATCTGCATCATTACCTGTTTTTGTTGATAGTTTCCGCATTTAAGACAAGTATATTTCCTGCTGTCATTAAGATATTTTCTATATTTTCCATCCATTTTATCTTATAATTATGTTGTCTTGTGTCTATCCATATTGCACTTGATTAAAATATCTAGCGGGTAGGTGCCACTCTCACCATAAACTGTGACATTCGGAGTACTCCTTTTCATTTTCAACACAGTTTTGTAGAATTTTATTTGACAGTTTTTTAAAATAATGTTGTGTTCTCCAAGCCCCATACCTCTGATGCATACACCAGTACGGGGATGACCAATATATTAAAAACATTACATTGTAGATCAAGATGCTTTTCTTCATTGATTTAGATCTCTTTTGCGACTTGCGAAAAAACTACGGCATAGGAATTCATCAGTAATCCCAATTGGTTGGCCTCCCATATACAATTCTAGTTGTCTGTGTTGTCATTGTCTAGAAAATATCATTATCTTTGATTTTGAGTAATTTACCCCTAGTCGCCATCCTAGGCAATGGTCATAAAACACATCTAATGCTGTTTGAAGTAATTGTGCTGGGTCTGCCATAATTACAGTGTCATATGCATAGAGAAGGATTACAAGGTTAGAAATATATTAAGGGTTTCATAGGCAATTTCAGCTAGTGATGATAGACCAGAAATGACACGTTCTTGCTGATATTGGTCCAGACCATTAAAAATATGGAGAATAAGAAATGCGAAAGTGGTTTCTCCCTGTCGTACACCAATGTTGCACCAAAAGTAATCATATTCTGATTTGTTATGACATACAAATTATTTCATTGGTTTATACATATTTTTAATTACGTTGAAGAATTTACCTGATATATCGCTTCTTAGAAGTTTGGTCCGGAGATTAAGGCGCCATGCAGTATCAAAGGCAAGTTTAAAATCTATAAGGCAGCAAAGATTTATTTTTTGTAGACCTAACAACTCATTTATTAGGTACAGAGATAATATACTATCCACAGTTGATCTTCCTTTTCTAACACCTGCCTCTGATTCTGATAACATTTACCTCTCTTCAGCATATATCTTAAGTCTATTATTTATAATGGAAGTAAAATGGTACCCTGGACAGCTACGCAGTGTGATGGGCGAATAATTGTCCCGATCTGCGGCGTCACATTTATTGTTGAATATCGAAAATACTTTTCCTACTACTGCGGATGAAATATGGCATGGTGTCTCCGGTAGCATATTTTTTTAAAGATATATCATTCTGTTCAATAGTTAGCTGTATAGCACAATCTATATCAGATATTATCGGGGGAAAATCATCTGCTTTAAAGTTTTTTACAATTTCAAAACATTGTGTGTTCCCTAATACATAGTCTAGTACACTGCCATTTGTGGTTGTTATGTTTCCTATTTCTTTATAGGATCAATCATTCCGTTTAATATCAATAAATTCATATTTTGACTTATACTACTTGCTTTACATTGGTTGTATCTGTGTTGTGTCAGGCGCAGTTCTCTTAGTTGTATTACGTCTACATTCGCAGCGTTATCAACATTAAAATAATTAATAGTACAAGCATCGTATTCATCAAAGTCCAGTTCAACACCAGGTTTGCATTTAACCATTTAAAGGTGCATATTCACATCAAAATGCATAAAAATAAAATTGTTAAAATATAAACATTTAGAGACTTAAATTGTGTGCCTAGATGTAAAGAAACGAAATAAATCTTAACATATGATGATTTCATTACGTATAAATTAATATAAATTTTTAAGTTGTGAATTAGAATTAGGGGACCGTGCCTCTATTTCAATTTCACAACTAAGAGTTACGAAATATATTTAGATGGAATGAAATCATCATATTTAAAGATTTATTTCGTTTCATTCGATCGAGGCACATAATTTAAGCATCTAAAAGTATACAATTTTAATAAAAAATCTTTCAAGCATTGTGGAGTGAATATGCACCTTTAATGACTAAATTCGTTAAAGAATTTAAATATTTACTTATTGAATGCCCATTTGCAGCCCAAGAGAAGACTATTTTTGAAAATTTACGACTGTAATGACTGGTTCGGTTTTCGAGCCAGTCATTCTAGTGGTAAAATTTCAAAAATAGTCTTCTCTTGTCCTGCAAATGGACATTCTCCAAGACCACTGCAGAGACCTATTTCGGTCGGCATCATCGTGAAAGCGATAAATCAGCCATGCTGCAAATCTTAGCATATTTTTTCTCTCACTTCAATGATACCTGATTCGATTTGTTCAAAAGCACCAGCGGAGTGATAGCGTTACACATATTACACCAATTATAAGCTTTCCAGTTGGTAATAGCCCATTGCTTATTTCAAGCCACATTGCACACTCATTTACAGAATCGAGATTAATTAATCTGACATATTATCCTAGATCTTATCTAATAAGCACTCTTATTCTTCATGTTTTTTCCTCAAGTTTTCAAGCAGAGATATTCTGGTTTCATTTAAACATAATATATCATGTTCATTCAGAAAAGAATAGAATTCTTGGAAATTTAATTTAGTTTTTAAGCCACATACGTTTAACAGGGCGATATGCAATAAACATGCTTTAATTGAGCATGAGTGCAAGTCATGTTCTGAGTCACAATATTCAGTTCTGTCGTTATCATTATCATCATCATTATCAGTCATAACATGATCAGCAGTAGTATTGTCAAAAATGGCAGTCGTGTTGGTAGCTGAAGTAGTATATACAAAGTTAGCATCAGTTGTGGTAGTTTCGTAATTATTATTATTATTATTATTATTATTATTATTATTATTATTATTATTATTATTATTATTATTATTATTGTTATTATTATTATTAGTAGTATCAACTGTAGGGTCAGTAGTAGTATTTGTTGCTGTAGTGGTCGCAGTAGAAGCTGGAATATCAATAGCAATAGAAGCAGTTGTGCAAACAGCAGCAGTCGGAGTAGGAGGAAAAGCAGTAGCAGTAACAGAAACCGCTGTAATAGTAAATGTGGCAGCAGCAGTAGTAGTAGTAGTAGTAGTAGTAGTAGTAGTAATAGTAGTAGTAGTAGTAGTAGTAGTAGTAGTAGTAGTAGTAGTAGTAGCAGTAGCGTTAATTAACATATTTAAAACAGGCGTGTTGTTATTGTTGTTGTTGTTGTCGTTGTTGTTGTTGTTGTTGTTGTTGTTGTTGTTGTTGTTGTTGTTGTTGCTGCTGCTGCTGCTGCTGCTGCTGTCGTTAGTGTTGTTGTTGTTGTTGTTGTTGTTGTTGTTGTTGTTGTTGTTGTTGTTGCGGCGGCGGTAGCGGTCATGGCGGCGGTGGTGGATGTGGTGGTGGTAATGGCGTCGTCGATGCTAGTAGGTGTTTTGCTATACAATGTACAACCAGTAGGATATAACATATCTACATATTTGAGCAATTCTGTTATTATCCTGCTCTTAAACAGAATGGGATTTTTTTTATTAAAGCCAGGAAATGGCAAATAATTTAATTTGAGTTTGCATGTAAGACTGTTCAAACATATACAGTCTACGGTCTACTGCGCAAGATACATATATAGTTATCTGTTGAACCGATTGTTCCATATTTACCGTGTTTTAGGCTATAGATCTAGGTTACCTACGCGCATAATAATCACTAAGCGTAATTAAAACTTCTTACCGTTACTCCTTAGTCGAGCCCTCATAGGATGTACTGAGAATCGCCCAACTTCCGGTCATCTAATCCAAAATGATATTAATTTCAATGTCACTCAGTGTACGACGCTTTTGGTATATAACCTATATACTCCCCTTTCGTTTTTAAACATGCCAGATCAGCGTGTTGCCCGAATTTGAGTCTAGGCCTAATGTTCGTATACCTCAGAAAAAGTAACTAGTAACTAGGACACAGAATTAGAACGTTTTTGTGACGTGACATGTCTGTGTCCAGTTAAAAACCTAATACAAATATATGAGGTATTACTTAGTATACTGACTACTTTGTACCATAGATTTATCTACCAAGTATGCAACTCAGTGGGATACTTTTATTTAACCCTTTGAGCCGTAAATTCCCAGAATTTCTATTTCAAGAAACGGGTACAGGTAAGCTGGTGAATATTTTGAAGCTAATTTGACGGGAAGCTGTTGCTGACACGGACAGCAACAGCTTCCTGACAAATTAGCTTCAAAATATTTAACAGAATAATTCTTGCTTTGCAAATGATTTCCCCCGCATTTTTTTACTCTTGTGATGAGATTGTTAATAGTACTCTTAGCGGACTAGGTGCATATTTGATGCATGCGCTGAAGAATGCGGTCTTAAATACACATATACAGAGGCAACCATTTGATTATTCGTGTCAAAAGGATCAAAATGTAGAAGTGTTTAAGCCCTCTGTGCCAATTTAACCATACAAGGTGAAACAGGCCAAAACGGTCTTGACAGATAATGATGACCACGTTTTAAATCATTTCGTGGCATACAGGCCAAACTACCTTGTACACATACTTGATAAATGGAAGGAAATGGTAAAATAATTAAAAGTGCATGTTCACACAAATATGCTTGAAATTAAAATAGTTGTGTGCCTAGATGTAAGGACACGAAAAAAATCATGCCATACGATGATTTCATTCCGTATGAATTAATAATTTTTAAATTGTGAAATTGAATTAGAGCCACAAATCCCTAATTTAACAACACACCTATAATTAAATTAATTTATACGTAATGAAATCACCATAATATGTTAAGATTTATTACGTTTTATTATATTGAGGTACACAAATGAAGCCTCTAAGACCGTGTTCTCACTAGAGACTTAATCCGGAATAACGCCATACTGAAGACGCCATACTGAAGTATGGCGTTATTCACGATTAACTCTCCAGTGAGAACACGGCCATTATTTTACTCAATTTTGACAATTGTATTTTTATCTTTGTGTGAATACGCATCTTTAATAGATTATTTTCAAGATATGCATGTCAAAATAATATTGTAGAACCTATAGTACTTATAGTACTCTGAATCGCGCTTGCTTTGGTAGACAAATGGAAGGGCCTAATCTGTCCATCAAGTATATGACGTCATAGTCAGCTACGCCATTTGTCTGCTGACGTTATAATCAGAATGACAAATTTCCGTCACGAAAATCATAAAATCCGCCGTACGAATTGTATGTCTGTGATGTATTACAGTTTAATAAACATTATATTGAAAATTTTAAAATTAATTTGACAGGGATTCAGGTTTCAAAATTTGGAACCGATTCCATTGCGCGTAAGCAGTAGATGGATCCTGTTTTAGCTATGGCCCACCCATCTCTGGCTAAGCTCCTCCCACGCTTTGCCCGTGTTGGGATCTATCGACCCCCGAACTCCGTGAATATTAATTTCCAGACAACTATAGAGCCAAGCTGTTGACTATCTTGAACCTACGTTGACTGTCAGTGTTTGCGCATCTGTAGTGATTGTATATCTATATCTCCCAGTTCTCTGCAGCTTCACATCCGAGGCCCCCATCCTCTTCCACACTTACTCTATCTGATGTAAGAACAGCTTGGTTAATCTTCTAGATTCACCGTGAAAACATTCAAGGTTAAACTAGAAGATTGTCGGCACTTTTCCTACAGCAGGTAGAGTAAGTGTGGAAGAGGATGGGGGCCCCGGATGTGAAGCTGCAGAGAACTGGGAAATATAGATATCCAGCTAATCCATAATGTATTTCACGTATTGGCTCAATGATATAGTCCATATATGTGTCTAGTTATATTGTAAGGTTTTGTGGCCAAAATTATATAATTTTATGATAGAAGTAGTTTCAAGTAATAGGACTATGTGGAGTCACTCGGTGTCTCGAAGTGGAAGCATAAAGGAATCTACTTCTACCTATGCCACGCCCATCCCTAGCTAAACTCCAGCCACGCTTCACCCGTGCTGGGATCGATCTATCTGTGCACTCCCTGAATATCAATTTCTAGAAAACTATTCAGGTAAGCTGTTGAATCGTTTGAACCTAATTTGACTGGGTATTGTTGCTGCATATGGAAGCAACAGCGTCATCCACACAAATTAGTTTCAAAATATACAACAGCATGTTTATTAAATACTAACGTTATACTATTCGTATAACAATGCTTAGCCCGTCATCAATTATGCGTTCGCCACGAACGTAGATACGCCATTCATGACATAATTGAATATGACATCAGCCTATACGCCAAGTAGTTGATTATGACGTCATGTTATTGTTTGACAAGCCCATAAATCGAGCATACCAGTCCTATTTTAGCATTCTTCGAATTCTGTTTTGTTGTGACAGCACTGCTGATAACTTTAATTCTGAATCACTATGATTGCCTCGTGGTGATGCATAAGCGTATTTAGCCACCGGTACCAACAGTCCTCATCCATCAAGCAACACCGCAATCTGATCCCTGACCCGTCATGTGCAATTAAACGTGGTCATAAAAATCCCCTAGTATTCCAGCAGTGTTTGCCAGGATTCGTCAGCTCAATAAGTTACCAGAAACAGAACTGCTTTTATTGAGCATGCTACTACAACTAGCCAAATACCATGTCTAATTCTCAAAATAATATTTTAAAGCTTCGCCCTGCAAGATATTGATACATCATATACCGAGGAAACATCCTTAAGACATTCTCGTATCTAATCTATCAAAGCCTTGCCGCCCAATGCCTTGTTCCGTATTTTATACTTAACCTTTCTTAAAGATGAAGGTCTTATTTCGCAGGTGATACACAGCATCAGTATTGGCGGCATACTCGCATAACGCTTATTTAGTTTATATACATTTCTTGGTCACAGCGACCAAGTCACTATTGGTCTAAAGATGGATTTAATTCAAACAGAATGCTGGTACAAAGTAATTTACATTATGTGGGAACCTGTTACATAGCAACAGCACCTAGCAACAGCTCACGGTAAGCTAGTTTCTATTGCTGCAATGATATCACTCCATCACCTATTCAGTTCACGAAACAGCCCTTCATAACTCGTAAACAGTCATCATAACCCACGCATTAAAACACAGCATTGCCTGCTATTATGCAATCGTTGATGACTAACCTAATTTCATATATAAACACTATAATCAGTGACTGTCCAATGCGTCCCATACTTAGAGGCGTGCATTGCCAATTATATTACAAAAATGCTTGTGAATATTCATGAATGAGACGACGTATTTACACAAGGTCAAATGTAATGTCAAGCACACAGGGTCAAAGGTCAAGAGCAAATATTTGTACGAGTCCCAAAAGATTCTCAATGGTCTCGGGGGTTGGGGGTCTTGAGGTAGATACTCCTTAAATCCCATATTCACATATGCCCAGCAACCGAAGTTAAATGACCGGTTCATTTAACTCGCCATGTCCTATTAACAGCACTAACCCCTCCTTCAAAACAACATGAGACCATCTCAAACCGAAATATAATACAGAATGAAAATGATACCATTACACGTCACTGCTGCTCAAATATCATATGCACAAATCAGTCAAGCAATGCTAAACAACCCACATTCATGCTACATCTAGCATCATAGGAAAAATAGATATATTGATTATTATAATCAAAATCTTGACAAGCGCATTTAATTACATTGTAAACTATAATAAATAATATGGTTACACACTATACATTATCCATGGTGATCTGTGCGGTATAACCATACACAGAGCATGGGTCGCGTCCGATTACAATATGCTGCATGTATGCGGGCCATGAACATGGCTTCAGCTGGATTACAACATGGTTCACGCCCAAGTATGGAAATGGCCATGGTGACATGGTGCACTCATAAGAAACATCCCGTTTGTCATTGTAACTAAGATATAACAACAAAACTATTGAACATAATACAATCAAAACAATTACAACAGTGCAATAAACCGCTGTATACTAAATTATGATGAAGTAACCAGCACAGTGGAACCATTAGCAGAAAACGGTATATAAAAGATAATCTAATGCCACTGCACAAGCGCAGAAAGATGAGCAATACAATTGGTACAAATGTAGTATAATACAATAGACAGCATCAGGCAGATACCTTGTGTATCGGTCGGATACTAGGATATAACGGGGTATCGAAGGACATTCCCGGGATCCACAGGACTGCCTCTGTCGGAGCCGATGGTGGGACTAACTCACATTTGGTGTGTCCATCCGCCCTTGTTGACCCATCATAATTTTGCTGGGGTAGGCCTCCCTCAGACAAAGTGAGAACACAGTCCCGCTTCAGCCCTGGTTTCCCCCTCTTGGTGATAACATTGACGCAGCATCGTCTCAGTATCGCCAAGACGCCACACTGATATGAAATAAATAATATAATAAACATGATAATACAGATACAAAGTATAATAATGATGATCGAGTCCCGACCTACTTTGTTGATATCGGTTGCCTCAATGTTTATTTCAGATAAAGGTGCCAAACTGACCATTTTGACCTTCCGCAAATGTTCTCATCGGATATATTTAAGGTGCTGAACTATCTGTGACTGGTTCAATACATCCGATATTTCTATGGTTAACATATTCAGGGTTGGCATGACCCTAGCATATCTATGCTCATAGGCTTCGATAGGTCTGTAATGCCAACCAGATCCACTATATGCACATTTGGTGGGGTTTAACATGTATACTCCATGTAACAAGTCATGTTGCACAGTTCCCTTACCCGTACAATGCGTCTTTACTTTCTCCCCAAAAGTCTGCAACACTATTCCAATATACTGACCATTAAATAATTTACTGCTGGTATCATTAGACTGAGATAATTCGATTTTGCAATTGGGGTCGGTAGTATTGGTTAGAATGCTCACACTGCAGGGCAAATGAATCGAATCAACTTGCAAATTTCCCTCACACACGCGCGAGTTATCACCATGACACTTAGCTGGTGTAAAATACCAACCCGTACGAGTGTTGAATCCAATACTGACTGCAGACAACTTAACTTGCAAGAAATGGCCAGGAGCATCCAAGGGAACTGGCCATGATTGAATGCCATGCTCTACATAACGACCATCATCGATTAAAAGTAAAATAGCCATAAAATGTAAAGCCATTGGATCTTTCCATAAGAGCCAAACACCTGCGTTGTGGTAATACCACTGAAATGGTTCAATCAATTTAACTCCTGCGCTGACTTGGATAGATATGTCTACTATGAACGTCAGACTAAACAACTCTTCAGTCAACCATCCTAATTCTAAAGAAGTGGTACGTCGGTGAAATGTCATTGCTAGACGACGATACCCATAGGCCACAGAGTCAATCGCCTGTCCAATTCTTATCAACGTGAATATGTACCTTTTCCACGTCAGCGTACATTTTATAAATTCATCCACGACTTCGGTAACATTCTAAAGTGCTTCGGTCAGGTCGTTAATCCTATTCCGGCTTACACTGATTTCAGGGTATAAATGTCGAACGTGCGATGTCAGTTCGTTGGTATAATGGATTATCTTATTGACCTTTGTCATGGATGTCTTAACGATTTCTTTCATCTGTTCTATGTCTCCAGACGTAGCCACACCAAATAAAGAGGAGGCAATATCGCCTACGAATTCAGTAGACCAGGTCGTTGTCTTGACAGTGTGTCATCAGACACTAAGTGTCCGGCAGTTAGTTGTTTAATACGTAGCAATCTATCTGATAAACTAACTACGTCATGATGGGATAGCATAATCTTATTTTTAGCTATATGAACAACACCATAAATAAATTCAATTTGACTGCTGAAATTAACTGGTTAACGAGGAGCAGTAATTGATATGACTATTGCCCACTCATTGCGGATTACAGAAATAGGAACATGTCAGGTAATGTTATTCTACCAACACTATATGGAATGAAAAACATTGATGCTACTGCTAACAAAATAAAAATAGCGGATTGACACATTGTTATGCACAATAAGACTATTTAGGAACACATGAGTTGTTGATGGTTTGGCTAACAACTGGTGAGTGAGTTATGACAATCAATAACTGAGGTTATATAATGGAAACATTGTGCATCAGACATCGGATAATTAATCACACCTATGCGCGGAATTTTCCTCCGTGAACTAAAATAGTCGGGTTTATGCGTACACTTGCGTAAATTATAGCCAGATTTTGAACGCTGGCCAAAAATACGACCAGACCGGTAATTACCCTGATTCATCATAGATGTGTCATCATCAGTCATGACGGATTCTCCCATTTCATCTTCATCTATTAATGATTCCTGTTCAGGAGTCATTCGCACTGGTTCACATTCCACTTGCATAGGTATTTCTGGTCCAGTGGCTACCTCCTTAGACGGTCCAACCGGATGTACCGGTTCTGCAGTACTAGGTGGTACTTTACGGAACTCCACCAATTTCTCTACAACAGATTTTTCTATCAAGGGATGGCTAGCAGCGGTACCCTTACCAGATTTCCTAATGGGACGTTCCCGAGCCTTGTCCCAGCACATCTCAGAATCAACAATTCTGAGCTTGGATATGTTGAGAACTCGGGTCTTACCAGATCTCTGGTGGAGTATATGTGCCATCGGACCATTAATTTTGAATACCTCGTATTCAGGGTCATTATGTGATGTAAGCTTCATAGCTTCATTTGCCATGCCTACTACAGAATCGCCTACCTTAAAGTCGGCGGCATTCAAGTGTTTATTGATCGCCTGTCGATGATGCTCGCGAGATAATTCCGTTGCCATGCAGGCACGGATCAGGGCATTATTCAGACTGGTAAGTCGATCGCCTAGATCCTGGAAACCATCCACGGGCATAGCCATGGGCAATCTACCACGTCTACCAAAGGTAAGGTAGAACGGTATATAACCAGTCGTGGCATGATGAGTATTGCGGTACGCCATTAGAGCAGCTCCCAACTCGTTCTCCCATGCCTTAACTTGGTTATTCACACCCTGTATTAACTCCTTAAGGGTACGATTGAATCGCTCAGTCTTACCATTCGTTTGAGGGTGATAAGGACTGGTCCGACGATGATCTATTCCATACTCCCTGTATAAGTCCTTCAACTCTCTTTCGCTGAACTCGCCCCCTTGATCGGTTATCACAATCTCAGGGACTCCATGCCTTGTACAGTATTCATTAAAGAATCTGTCTTTAACTTCTTCCGCTCTTTTGGAAGGAATGGGATAGGCCTCTGCCCACGCAGAGCAATGATCAATTATTGTCAGAATGTAGCGATTACCCTTAGGTGACTTGATGAATGGTCCAAATAGATTCATCCCAATAATCTGACTGGGGTATTTAGCCAGTGGCATTTCAGTATACTTAGGACGGATAGTTATGGGTCGATGTACCTGACACATTGCGCATTGATCCAACATCTCAATAACGTCTCTCCTTAGAGATTTCCACAGGAAAAGTCTTTTGCAAGCCTTGGTGTCCTGCACGACGATGGGCTTCCTCCAGCACTTGCTTACGATATAAGGGAGGTAATACAAGTTGAGGATACTCCGCATTCAGTGCTGATGGAGCACGTGCACAGTATAGCGCTCCATTGTGCACGGCATAGTCATTTGGGACATCCACAAACATCTCAAGAAATTCACTAAGCTGTTCTTCACATAATTCCATGTACGGGATTCCATACACCTCTAGAAGAATATATGGCAAGATCCCATCCTCTACCTCCGGAATTATGTAATCACCAGTATCAAACGTGGCGGCCTCCCGAGGATGCCTCAAACATGATAGCATATCGGCTCGGACATTATGAGCCCCTTTAATATACTCAATCTGATATCCATACTCGGCAATCAGCACTGCCCAAGGTTGAACTTTTGTGTTCCTTACCTCTCCAACAAACAAACTCTTAAGAGATTTGTGATCGGTAAACACAGTGAATTTGGCTCCGAACAGATAAGGTCGCAATTTCTTAAGGGCATAGACTATAGCATAAGCCTCCTTCTCGATAACCAGCCAATTAAGCTGGCTGTCTTTGAGCATGCTACTTACATACTGTATCACTTGCTCCATGCCTTGGTCATCTTGTTGGACCAATATTGCACCTATTGCATAGGAAGACACATCGTTATACAAATGATAGGGCTTAGACAGGTCAGGATACGCTAATACAGTCTCACTGCATAGCAAGTTTTTCAACTTGTCAAACGCCACCTGCTGCTCCCTTCCCCATTCGAATCGTTGGTATTTCTTCAACAGATCTATCAAAGGTCTAGCTATCTCGGCGTACCCAGGCACACACGACCTGTAGTATCCTGTAGCACCTAATATAGTTCTGACTCCAGCCACATCCTATGGTGGTGCCATTTCATGAATGACCTTCACCTTCTGTTTTTGAGGTGAGACCACTTTCGCTGAAACATGATAACCTAGCAAGTCTACCTATTCACTTGCAAATTCACACTTCTTCCTCTTAATCTATAGATTATGAACTCGGTTTCTCTTCAGCACAAGAGCCCAATGAAACGCATGCTCTCGAGGGTTGCTAGAGTATACAACTATGTCAACTACAAAAACATACATGAATTTACCAACTTAGCCCTGAAAAGCAGCATTCATGGCGCTCTAAAATCAGCTCCTGAGTTTCTAAATCCAAACGGGCATACGAAACCATTCGAATGCCCTGCAGGACAAATGAACGCTGTCTTCTCAATGTCTTGACTGGCCATTGGTATCTGCCAATATCCAGACTTCAAGTCCATCGTAGAAAACAGAGTTGCTCCCTGCATTCCATCAACTATATCGGATATATTTGGCAACGGGCAGCTATCACGGGGTACTACCTCATCAAGTCGTCTATAGTCAATACAAAACCGCGTCGTTCCGTCTTTCTTGGGAACGAGTGTGAGGGGCGACGCCCAGGGCGATGACGAAGGTCGAATCACTCCCACATCTAACATTTCTTTTATTTGGTAGTCTACAATGTGAGCCTTCATTGGAAGAATTCTATATGCACGCTGCCTTATTGGCGGCAAAGTCATAGGGACATTGAACTAATGGACTCCTACATAGCTCCGTGTGTGGTATCAAAGATATTGGCATATTCCTTTAGGACATCGTCGATAGCTTTGTAACTGGTCGTCTCCGTGATCTTGGCCTCCACATAGTATCGATCCTGGCGCCTATATGGCAAGTGTAATTTGTATTTTTGTCCAAACCACTCCATTTCAGCCTTCTTATAGTTAATGATTGCCCCACCCTCGTGTAATGCGTCTGCCTCAATCAATCCCTCATGCCTCATCTTCTTAACGATTATGATGGGGATGGGTCTGGTGCCTTGAAACTTGACCTGAGTTTCACCTAACACATCTATGGGGGAACCATTTACGGCTGACAAGACCTGTGCCTTCCTTAAAGGTCTAGTACCTAGCAAGGTCTTCCAAATATTGCTTCTAATAAGTGATGTACTGGCACCAGAATTTATAAGAACATCAATACTATGCTTACCGGTATTAATGTTGCAACCCTGAGTGTTGTCTAACAGCAGTCGAACCAGGAACCGGTCGGTTGCATGTTCCCTCCGTGACCATTTAATGACTGCGCTCTACCGCCTCTATCTCTTCCAACCATGGCGTTGGCATAAGATCGTCTACATCTGTCGTTGCTGCTCCCGTAATGGTAGCAGCACTCATCATGAGTATTGCTACCATCGCCATAAACCACTTCTCCATGGGTCTTCAATCAAGTAATATCTGTTCATGATTTCTGTTGGTTCCAATAAGTCATTTAAATCTCCCTGTTCCTCTGTGTATGGCATGGCCCTAGTGAGTGTGTCATTCCCTTTTGTTATTACCCTCCTGGCCAATCGAACATATCTCAATGCCTTCACATAGCCCCGTACTAGAAGATGGCAGCTATCTGCATTATCCGACGGATAAGCTTTTCGAGCTGGGGCTCGAAATCGTCGATTGAAAGTATTGATATTCTGTCCGTTCTTCTGTCGCACCTGCCCTATTTCGCATTTCAATTGCTCATTCTCGTTTGCTGATACGAAAAACGTCATGATATGTGCATACATCTCATCCCATGTTACAGTATTTTTATCCTGGGTAGCCAAGTAACTTTCCACCTCTTTATGCGGCTGGCCCCTGGTGGTCCAACTCAATAAATAGGTTGGGTCGCTGGGTTGATTGGGAGCCAGCGCATCTAATGTGTATTTGCAGGTCTCCTGGTACTCCCGTACCTCTGCTGGTATGTGGCCATCACAGGGGATGATATGCCTTACGTGATCCCTCAAGGTTTCCCTATTAATCCTATGGTCCTCAAAATTTTCTGCTGATAACGCAAAGCCCTCCAAACAAGTTCGTTAGTCAGTCATCATATTACTAATGCGGTGTGCTGCTGGTAAAGTGTCAACTCTAGTCGGTGTTGCCATATTTCCTGCTTGAATTTTGTGATGTGGATCTTTATAGAAAATAAAGTTGTATATTGACGTGTACAAAGTCCCTCTCTCTCTCTCTCTCTCTCTCTCTCTCTCTCTCTCTCTCTCTCTCTCTCTCTCTCTCTCTCTCTGTCGTGATATAAATCTGGCGTCAGAATTTCTAATGTAACTTTAGTAGATCTATCGGGCTTGTGCTCAACGTGTGTTGAAAATGACAAATTCTCCGATGATGTGACTGTATCTAAATGTGCGATTAGAATATTGGTGAGGTGCAGTAATGCTTGTTGCGGATCCAACAATGCTGCTACGAACTGGGTATTGGTGGCGGTCATTTACCATATCTGTATAAATGTTCTACTCACTATTTGTTGATGTAGATTGTCGTCTCGTCGCGGTCGCCAATGAAGATTTTCGGGTGCTCTTAAACACTCCTAATCTACCTTAAATTCCTATTAACTGAATTCGGAAAGGTTATTCCTTTCTAGAATCTACTCACACAAATAACTCGAACAACTTCTAACTTTAAATAGGAAAATGATAACTTTTTATTAACTTTACAAATAAACTAATAACTTTAGCCGTATTGCAGGCTTACGCGAACTTTCAATCAGACATGTAGCAAAGTAAACTTCTAACTTAATACTTCACGAAACTGGTGTTGCGTTCGCTAAGGAACCGAGATCGTAAAAGGTTGCACATACATGGTGCACAGGTATTATATAGGACTCAAACTAAGTAGGCGTGTGGCACCGTATAATGGTGTCAAACAGGGCTTCCCCTGTGATTCCCAACTTTTCCATCGATTTGATTGGTCGCCATCCAAATCGATCGGACTAAAGCGGTTCTAACCAGCTTAAAAGTGACGAAGATTGACGGCTTTTCCCAAACAAGCCCATCAATCGAGCATACCAGTCATATTTTAGCATTCTTAGAATTCTGTTTTGTTGTGACAGCACTGCTGATAACTTTAATTCTGAATCACTATGATTGCCTCGTGGTGGTGCATAAGCGTATTTAGCCGCCGGTGCCAACAGTCCTCATCCATCAAGCCACACCGCAATCTGATCCCTGACCCGTCATGTGCAAATAGACGTGGTCATAAATATCCCCTAATATTCCAGCAGTGTTTGCCAGAATTCGCCGGCTCAATAAGTTACCAGAAACAGAACTGCTTTTATTGAGCATGCTACTACAACTAGCCAAATACCATGTCTAATTCTCAAAATAATCTTTTATCGCTTCGCCCTGAAAGATATTGATACATCATATAGCGAGGAAACATCCTTAAGACATCCTCGTATCTAATCTATCAATGCCTTGTCGCCCAATGCCTTATTCCGTATTTTATACTGAACCCTTCTTAAAGATGGAGGTCTTATTTCGCAGGTGATACACAGCATCAGTATTGGCGGCATACTCGCATAACGCTTATTTAGTTTTATATACAGTTCTTGGTCACAGCGACCAAATCGCTATCGTTCTAAAGATGGATTTAATTCAAACAGAATACTGGTACAAAGTAATTTACATTATGTGGGAACCTGTTACATAGCAACAGCACCGAGCAACATCTCACGGTAAGCTAGTTTCTATTGCTGTAATAATATCACGCCACCACCTATTCAGTTCATGAAACGGTCCTTCATAACTCGTAAACAGTCATCATAACCCACGCATTAAAACACAGCATTGCCTGCTATTATGCGATCGTTAATGACTTACCTAATTTCATATATAAACACTATAATCAGTGACTGTCCAATGCGACCTGTATTTAGTGGCGCGCATAGCCAATTATATTACAAAGATGCTTGTGAATATTCATGAATGAGATGAGGTATTTACACACGGTCAAATGTGATGTCAAGCACATAGGGGCAAAGGTCATAAGCAAATATTTGTACGAGTCTCAAAAGGTTCTCAAGGGTCTCGGGGTGGGGGGGGGGTGTTTGAGGTAGCTACTCCTTAAATCCCATGTTCACACCCTGTTACGGGTATTGGATTTGATTCAAAACTGAAACCTGAATTCGAAAATGTCTAGGTCACTGTACAGTTAAGCTGTTGACTATGTTGAAATTAATGGGGTTTGCAGCTATGGTAAATGGCTATTCAGAGATTGCAGGGATCGATTGATCCCAACACGGGCAAAGCTTTGGTGGAGCCTAGCTAGAGATGGGTGGGACGTAGCTAAAACTGGACTCCTAAATCGTTATGAATATTTCTCTGACTATTTATACGGGTGTCCCGAGATACGCATTATGTTATTTATTATACGATTAAATAAACTTCTGGGGTGCGACTTCTATCAGGTAGGCTTCAAGAGAAAGTTGAAATCTGCTCTCTTAAATCTAGAAAAATATTGTCAATAACACAAATATGGCATACATTATCCTGGCCGAATGTCTTCGCGTCTTCAATATATTTATGTTTACCCCTTCTTGTATCACCTTAGCCTTCAATGGTCAAGCCGGCAAGAAACTCACTCTGCAATGGTCTTAAGAAGGTCCAGTTACAGGCCACGAGAATAGTATTTTTGAAAATTTATCACTGGAATGAATGGCTCTGTAACCGTGCCAGTCATTCCGGTAGTAGATTTTCAAAAATATGATTCTCTTGGTCTGCAAATGGACGCTGGCTAATCAAAAACTAATTTTCTTAGCAATTTCCCATTTGGAGGCGAACCTGGTCAAAGACGTTCTCTGTAGGTGTTTTGAGGGCAGAATGCGTTTTTTTGTAATTTTCAGTGGCAAACTTTCAAGAATAGTATTCACCTGTCCTGCAAACATTATAATTGTATTGAAAGATCTCGGCAATTAAACGGTTAATTGATATGCGTTGCATCCGTGGCGCTGCGATGTGCTGTTGACATAAAAGTGGTTGATGAATGCACCTCTCATCTTGTTAGTGAAATGATTTCCTGAGTCTACCTAAATATTGGGTATGATATAATTAACCATCACAATTCATCATGCAATTTAATATTTTATCTCGTCGTAAAGAGATTCAATATTTAGACCGAGTACTCGCCAGAGTCGACTGCGACCATAGGGCCTGGGGGTTGGACTCGGAACACAAAAATTATTATTTATCATTACTTCGCTCTTGTGGCTGAGTACAGCATTCTAGATCCTGATACACATAATGTGCACCTGTTTGAGAACGTAATGTGTGCTGACTGGTGTTGGGTTCGAATATTCGAATATCATTCGAATATACCAATATGAATGAATATTCGCATTTCATACGGATATTCGAATATTGATGAAAAATATTCAAAATTTTCTTACATTGGATTGGAAAAAAATCCACTTTTTCAAAATGACTGCCAAAATGTTATTTGGTCGAACCAAGGTGAAATGTGGTCAACTTCTAAGTTCTATGTTGACTTGATTTGGTATAATTTTCAAATTGGATTTATCCAACGTTTTTCGAGATACCCATGAAATGTATGGAAATTCGCAATAAGGATATTTCAACCGCGACTACGCTAACAGTTTTTTATCGGATCACCAAAACACTTGGGTTGGACGTAACTATTAGCTCTCGAAGTTGTTTGGTGTTTTTGTGCTAAATGTTAAATGCCAAGAATAGCTCAATGGACATATTAGAAGTGACCCGTGACACCAGTTAATATCAAGGGCACCAATTCAGAGGCAATGTTATACCTTTAAGGAAAATGTTCGAACTGCCACTGTCAGCAGTCTTTAACCCGAAGAAGCAGGTTGCATTTTGGGTCAAGGCCAACATATATACCCTGCATGACATCACAATTACAAGCTTTTGATTGTAGCAGAAATGCTTTCACCCTAATTACACAAATCTAATTGTTGAATTCAGCTTCTCAGTCAATTATATGACGTCATAATCAACTACGTGATTTAGTCCGTCTTAACCCCGGAATCGTCCGCCAGGTTGTCCGAAATGTATGTCTTTAGTATTGAATAAACATGATGTTGGATATTTTGAAACTGATTTGACTTTGTGCTGTTGCTGCTGTTGCTGCTATAGCCAGCAACAACAACACCCAGTCAAATTAGCGTCAAAATATTCAACAGCTTACCTGTATAGTTTTTGAGAAATTATGATTGAGATTCAAAGATTGCAGGGATCGAGCGATCCCAACACGGACAAAGCGTGGATGGAGCTTAACAATATATACACAATGTAACCAACCGTGGGCAATTCTACAAAACAGCAGATAGGTGGAAGAATACAATGTATTACGTTATGGTCACAGAAGCATATCCGAATGCATGTGCTCAATCGTTGTAGAATGTTATTTTAGCACACATTCATGGACAAAAGATAGAACCTGTTCAGAAAATTCTGCATTGCGGGTATTGCAGGACATTATAAAAACGTCTAATCATCAATTAAAAGCACATAGTCACTGTAAAATGACTGAAAATAAAATTGTTTAAATTGTATTCTTTAAATGTTTAAACTGGGGGCCTAGATGTAATGAAACGAAATCAATCTTAAGATATGACGATTTCATTAGGTATAAATTAATATAGTTTTTTTAATTTGTGAATTTCAATTAGGGACTCGTGGCTCTTCAGGTTCACAACTTAAAACATTATATTAATTTATACGGAATAAAGTCATCATATGTTAAGATTAATTTCGTTTCATTGCATCTTGTCGCACAATTTAAGCCTGTAAAAGTATACAATTTAAACAATTTTATTTTCAGCCATTTTGCTGTAAGTATGCACATTTAATGACGGAAAGGTTCATTAGCAGAACAATGCAGTATGAAGTGCGTCTCAACTGAATCAGTTTTCAGCTTTCTTTATTACACTCAGGCCATGGTTGCGATGGCATGAGGGATTAATTTTTAAATGAAAGAAAGGACCAAGGAACTAATATATGCTCTTGAATGATAACTTTATATAATAATCAAGCTATAGTTAAGGGTAAAAAACAGAAATAAATCAGAATAATTTGAATAAAGCATCTAAATACCATTTATGTCACTCTGGCGGTGGGAAACAAGTAGTAACGCAGCTGGTGCTATGCTCTCTGGGTGTTTTTTGCCGTGGTGTGTGTGGGTAGAGGGGTGTGTGTGTGTGTGGGGGGGGGGGGGTTGTGAGTGCATGCGTGTGTGTGAATAAATAATACTCGCAACAGCCGGTTGCATACGGTCAGTTATATTTGAGTTAAGCTGATTAGCCACTACGTCCTACAGGTAAAATACTGTCTAGTTTTAAAACAATCCGTTTTTCCAGATACGGGATCAACATTCAGTCACACGAATTTCAACATATTCAGTAGGCATCATGCTGCGACCATGGACACCACCAGTGCATTGCAAAATCATTTTGACTGAAACTTGTTGCTTCAACCAGAAAAAGTGACTTTCAAATATAATATTTGCAAAAGGATCAATAATGAATTAACAGGAGCGAGTTAGTCTCTCTACATCGGCGCTTGTAGGAAATACTATTCATATGGCTTACAAAGCTATATTCAGGTGTACTTTCGTTATATTCAGGTAGGTCTATGCGGTATACCTGAATACACAGTTGACACACGGCAGAGTACGAAGCACCAACGACGTCACTAATTGGTTCCAAGTTAAATCGCTCCTAGATTTAGTAAATGATTTTTCTCAAATAATCCTGATTCATTCCTTTTTTACCGATGGTATTTTATTTAATATTGTATGAAATTACCAATAAACATAATTTGTTATTTCCCTTTTCTCTTCCTTTAATACATTATGGCGGTAGTTATTGTAGAAATAAAATATACATACGTACACTATACAATATTAAAACACAGTCTAGTCTGAGTATGGAGTAGTAGCAGTAGTAGTAGTAGTAGTAGTAGTAGTAGTAGTAGTAGTAGTAGTAGTAGTAGTAGTAGTAGTAGTAGTTTGTAGCAGGAGTAGTAGCAGCAGGAGCAGCCGCCGACGTCGTGCCATATCATCAAACCTCTCTTTATGTGAATTAGCAGTAGTCGTTTTTATCACTGTTGTTATTGTTGTTGTAATAGTGGCTCTGGTAGCGGCGGTGGTTGTGTTAGTTGTTGTGTTATTTTGTCTTGAATAGCATAGTGAAATGGTGTAGTTCGGATTGAATTGTCAGGTGCCGGCCGTACCAGCTAAGCTGGGTACGTGCCGCCCATCCTGGATTCGTTCCATGAACATGCCCCCCCCCCCCCCCCTGGGTAGAGCTATAAGCGTATATGAGCCTATGAGAGAGGTTTCGTCATAAAAACGACTAAGTTCGTTAAAATGCGTAGCGCGCAAGCGCGCTTACCACTGCATTGACAGAGCGCGTATATCACGTCCAAGATAGGATAGGACTTTTAGTGTACCGAGTAGGTTCCTTTATAATCGCTTGTTCGTACCGGATCTGGTATTAATCAAGACCAGAATTCGACGGGCTTTCCAAATTTGTAAACCATTTCAAAATCAGTTAAGAAATAGCTGAGTTATCCACGGAACACCGAGTTGATTATCTTCAAAATGTTGCCGTGACGTCATAACCACGTGTACGCAGAAGTTCTAGAATGTTCTAGAACTTTCGTCTGCGTCATTTTTAGCTGCGCACTGATTGGCTATTGCTCGGCCGATGATTGGTTGAGGCCTGCGCCTATGACGTCGTGAGTAGTATAAAAGGAGATGGAATCCAGAGTTTGAGAGCAACCTCGGCCAGGGGCCGAACAGGTTCGATATGTAAAGCAGCTACGATCAGCCGAGACAGTTATTAAACAGACCACTTCGGTCTTGATCAGCATCTGTCCCGTAGCATTGCGGCAGCCACCCAACCCACCGCATCCTAAATGAATTTGGTAACTGTTGGGGAGCATTTTTGGAAACTTTCGACAATATTGTTCACGACTGAATCGAGAACTGACTCGGAACACAATCCTGCAGTGAGGCCTTTCCCGGCCTGAATATGTGGTTCTACAGATGTAGAGGCAGCCATGTTCGTTGGTGGATAACTCGCCGGATCTGCCGGCCACGCCAAAATCTGGTTATTCAACCGCACCCACACTGATGTTTATTTAAACCTTTTGACTGCAGCAAGTAAACGTTGGCCGGTACGTCTTAAGAGCTAGCTGACGTACCCCGCACCGTTAAGCTTAGTTATGTATCTTCATCCGTATTCGACAACCCCCGCTGATAAACGGGTTGTTCTTAATTCTCATCCGTACCGTCGGTGTACGGGAACTTTCTTCCTAGCCGTATTGTCATCGTAGAACTTACTGACTGTTCGTTAAACACTCTTATATTGTGATTACCATCCTGAGTTCGCTCCGCTCCCGTTCTGGAATGCATGCGGGAATCCTGTTTGCGGGAACCGACATGCGGGAACTTTCCAGCTTCCAGAGAATGCGTCAATTTACGTAACAGGTAGCCCGTCATTAAGAATGGCTACCGACTATTCAGGTAACTATACTTAACATCTTTAATTAATCCGTTAATTACAACTTTAATGATTATACTCTATCTTTGTAAATGGTCCCGATGACTAAAAGGAACCGTAACGGTCTTAGGACCGCTAGTTATAATTTCATTATCTGTTTATAGTTATTCTTATTTTACTGTAAGGTGTTTTTACTCACGGCACCGTAGTAGGTCCAACAAGCTGTACTATATGTATTATTCTGATCATTTCACATTGTATTACTTGTACTGGTTAGTTTTATATATGGCGAGCAGCCATCCGTTCATATGTTTTGTTTATTTGTAGAAAACATAGGACTGCAGTGCACGTAAGAAACACTATACAGCAACATTTATATATGCATTACTTTCTCCGCCACCAAAATTTTTTCACTGAGGTCGCTGTCCGTGCGAGAACTCTGTTTAGCCAGGCATGCTACCGACTAAAAGCCTGTCTATTTAGCTCAATAGGATAGGTTTAATATGATTAGAGACAATTTCTTCGTCAAGAGACACATAGTGTATGCCTCTTTTCCGGTAGTTGCGATAATTTAGCCCCGCACTCCGGCAAGGTTGTGTAAAATTGGCCAACATACCTATTGCGCCTCATATTTATAAGTTATTGTCTCTCTTCATGTTCCACTAAGCCTTATGGCTTCTTAATTGTTTGGATGTCCCTATCCGCACCAAGAACTGATCTGACCCTGGCAAACTATTGGGGTTTCCAAATGGTGATGGCCAGGGTGTGGTGTCACACACACCTCCCGTGTATCTTCGGATACCTAGTAGTTAGTTATCCTTGCCAATGTAGGAAGCACTGCGAAAACATATTATAATTATTAATTTCTTTCTCATCTTCTAGGAAGTCTCCTCCGCACCACAGTGCATAACTGGGCAACTTGCGTTTAAACCTACATCAGGTTAAAAGGTTAGCTTCATAGGACCTGGTGACGGGCGAGATACACATCCCCACCGAATTCTGTAGGAATATCTGGGCAAGATGTTAGGATCTGCCACGCCCTCACTGGAAGGACATTCACGGTGGGTATTCGTCCATCTTACCCCCACCATAACGATATAGTCTGTCGCCTTGAGTAGGAAAATTGAGACTTATATGCATTTTCGGGTATAGTAGCTGTAATTTTCATTTGTTGTTATGGTGGCCATATTGGATTTTAAAATGGCCGCTATCTGAGAAACAGTTTTTCAACATTTTGACTCATTAATCGCCTAGTGTCTTGATTTTAGTGTCTAGGTATATGTTTTAATGCATGTCAGATCATGTATGATGGTTGATAGGCAATATCATAGTAATATGTTTAACCCTTTGAATCCTGAATACCAAGAATCTTAATTTCAAGGCTACTATAAAGGGTATGTTATTGAATATTTCATAATTAATTTAACTGGAACATGTTGCTGCCATAGACAGCAACATAACCTAGTCAAATTAACCTCAAAATATTGATCATAATAATTATTAAATCGTAAATGAGTGTTATATTCCAAACATTCTTGTTTAAAAGGTTAAAAACGTGTTTTTATAATAATACATGGCCCGGGATAATCTTAGAATCTCTGGATCAAAGTAAATTGAAAAGACGATCTTGCGCTTATCCTCAAATTTTATTTATAAAAAGCGCTGTCGTCTGCTAACAAACAGACAAACTGCATATCTTTGCCATTTGGTAACACATGTAGTCAACGATGGAGAGTGAATTAGAATTGCCGGCAAAAAATAAACCAACTGATTACAGTTTATGTATTAAATGCCAAGAATATAATGAAAAAGAAAGATTGACCCCCCCCCCCCCCCCCCGAGATGTAGAATCATTTGATACATTTTTAGTGAATGTCAATAAAAGATCTGAATGGGGCAGTCATGATTTTATTAATGTAGGGAACAGATTAATAGGTATAACAGCATAGGACCTTTTGCAAAAGGGTGCTAAGTGGCATCGCAGCTGTTATAGTGAAACCACAGACAAGAACAAAGCTAAAAGAGACGAGATTAAGTATCTCAATAATCCTGAAAAACGTAAGGGGAAGGGTTTCCCAACCTTATCTGTAGAATCTAGTAGCGTACTACTGAGATCTGCCACAGAGCGTTTTGATCGTGAAAAGTGCTTTTTCTGTCAAGGTCAAAATACGGAAAAAGATAATGAAATTTTATATGCCTGTCGTAGTGAGAATAGCGGGATATCTGTCAAAGAGATAGTAGATAAAAGTGACAATGCATCCTGGAAAGTACAATTGGCCGACATAATATCAGAAGGGGACATTCTGGCGAGGGACATTGTCTATCACAAATCCTGCAAAACCACATACTGGAGAATTTATGTTCAAAGCCCTGAAAGACGCACTGAAACTAATCAGAATAGTGAGGAGACGATTTTCTTTATAGCAGCAGAGATGGAATTTTACGATGAGTTTCATGAAATAATAGAATCTGGAGACTATATAACGACTGATCAGGCTGAAGAATTGTATTATAATATGATGTGTGACCACGGAGTCACTGGTCATGCAATATCCAGACGAACACTAATAACAAACATCACACACAATTTACCAGACATCGAACTATCCCAACATAGAGGTAAATTACCTGGCGTCTTCCATTCAAAAAAATCTGGACGTGAAGCAGTCGATATTGCTATTTCTGAACAAAACATAAAAGGCGACCTTAATATAATATTTAAATGTGCCAAAATCATCAGAAAAGAGATAACTAAAGCCAGAAAAGAGAAACCTTGGGTATTTACGGGCTCTCTAGATGGTGTTGGCGAATCTGGATTGCCAGTAGACGTATTAATATTAAACAGATGGATCTTGCAAGGTTCTAAGGCTGCGACTTCTGAGTCGCGAGATCAGTCTCTAAGAAAATCATGTGTCACAATTTCTCAAATGATGATGCAGGAATTTAAAACTTCAAAGCAAGTAGCATACACAACGAAATCCCAGTCTGAATTGTCTACTTTTCGTCGCCAATGTGAAAGTTCATATGCAGTCGGATTATCTTTGTGGATATATCACAATTTACGCAGCCAGACCACTATAAATCTGCTCAGCCATTTATGTTTTAGAATATCATATAGTCGGGTGACCAGGGTTTGTAGTCAGATAGCCAATGCTGTGCAAGAAAACATCAATAAAAGTGGCATTTTTGTCCCAGTTGGTATTGTGAAAGGTCGAGCTATTCGGGCTTCCGCTGATAATGTTGACAAGAAAGTTGATACTTTTGATGGAAAGTCAAGTTTCCATGCAATGGCAGCTTGTGTATATCAGCCAATATGTGCTGGAGAGACCTTAATAGAACCACTTGATCTATTTGAAGTTTCTGCTGGTGGCCTTTTAGGTGTTCCGAGCACATGCATCAAGATTTTTAAATGTGACTTAGACGGCAGTCTCAAACCTCAATTCAGTCCCCATTATGCATCGTATAAAGTGGGTTCCTACGATGAACATTTTGATAGGGCGATAAAGCATGATATGTGTTGGATGATGGCAAGATATTTCAACAGATCTCAAACAGTTGATTTAAATTCGTCTGATGTAGAACCTAAAACAGTTGCCTCTGATGAAGTTACGATTCCTGCTTTTGATGTTACCAATATTTTGTCAGATAATGTACAAGGTATGCTTTCAGTAACTGACATATCAAATATGCCAGCACTGCGAGAGGAGCACGAGTGTTTATTGAGTTCAGGTGAAATATCTGTACAAATGTCTCCACAAGTAGTAGATGACGAGAGAACAACGCAAATGATACCAGTGTGGGCTGCATACAACAGTATTTCAAACACACCTGAATCCACGAATCATTCCTCTTTGATTGTTGATAAGGCATTTACTCTACCTATCATAAATGCCCCCAGCACACGAATGGTCAACCCTGGTTACCACTTTAGACCAACTTTGTAGATTGAACAGACTGGTGTCTGGTAATGGGTGGAAGCTTGTTGTCACATTTGACATGGATCTATACAAACGAGTGTTGAAGTTGGAATAATTGGATTCACGGTTCAAGGATCATCTTCTTGTGTGTCCATGTGCATTCCACACTTCATTATGTGATCTCAGATGTTTGGGAAAGGCCATAGAAGGAAGCGGGATTGACGAGGCTTGGGTCGAAGCAGGTTTGTACAGTTCTGTGACTGTTAATCAAATTATAAATGGGACTCATTACAACAGAGCTATGGAAGCTCACGAAGTCACCCTGCAGGTATTGTTCGATCTTTGAATAGGAGAGTTTTTTGCTGAAAGGCCTGCTGTCCGCGTAGCTCTTGAAGAGAGTATTAAAATACTGTCTGATGTATGAACATCGAAACAGAGCATTCGTGAGTCACATAAGGGATTACTAATCACACTTGAGTCACTTAATATAGAGAAACAGCTTGCCGACTTTGATGCTGAGCACAACACAGAGCCCATTTTCAAATGGGCACGAATGTACATGAAACAGGTTTTGACCTTACTGCAATTCCAGCGTGCTACCCGGCTAGGTGACTTGTTCCTTCACTTGTCGTCACTTGAAAAACTATGTGTGTATTTCTTTGCTTATGGGAGGCATGATTATGCACAGAATATTCCAGAATATATTGCACGAATGTGTCGGCTTCAAACTACTGATCCAGAAATCTGGCAGGGCTTTATGGCACATGAATTCACTGTGAACACTTCCAACCAGATACCATTCACCCGCATCGGTATTGAACATGCTCAAGAACATGTAAACAAAAATCTCAAAGGTCAGGGTGCTATTGGTGGCATCACTCAGTCTCCTGCTACTCTTCTGAAGTTTTGTATGTGCGCACCACAATTAGCACGAATTGCCAATGAAACAGAGGCCATGGCTGACTTAAAGAAACAGAGTAAAATGGATCACCATGAACTCAATAAGTCAACAACACTCAGGCAAGAACAAGCTATTAAACAGCTATTTGATGTCCTAGCGCCTTGTGGAATATTCAAGAGTGGCAATACAGCAATGGTTAAGCTTGTCACTAATGAGATAGTTCCTAAAGCTGTTGAGAAAAGCATCCTGTCCTGTGAGCTCGTGGGAAAATCTACAATGCAGAAATTTGTTGATGAAAGAATATGTGGAAATACAAATCTTTGGGACAAGATGACAAAATGTAAGTCGTTTACATGGACTTCTACAACCGAGGAGGTTACAGTACAGGCAAAGTCTGATATTTTAACCTTCCAGGCAACGTCTGGTCTAATGTCTCGACTACTTGTTGTAGCGCGCTCATCTCGTGAAATAGATATGGAAGAGGTGATTGGTAATTATGAATTTACAACTGTTAATCGGACATTAATGATACCAGATGGTTCTGGGCACCCAATATTAAATAAAGGCTCATTGATAACTGAGAATCTTCCAGTGTCACCGATGGAGGATTGCCAAGACAATCTCATTTCAGATGGTGCATACGGTTCCACAGATGCACAGGTCTGTCTAATTGTAGACGGTATGGCCGTAGTACAAGAACTCATGGCTGTGAAGTCATTTGAAAATGGTAAAGCCCTTGGCAAAGCTTATGTTGAGCTCATTGATATCAAATCACGTAATTACAATTATGTAAGGATACTTTTTGACAATTAGGCTGTCGTTGGCTCATTAAAGGAATCAACACGTGAACGACGCAGGGGTGGAAAGGCACAGCCAAAAGATTATAATGTAGAAGACAATACCAACATTCCTGAATTAAAAGTATTCCTTGGAAGTGTAGCTACAAAAGATTCGTTGACACTTTATCTTGCACAGAGATTAATAGACCATTCTAAAATGTGTATGATAACAGCCACACGCAAAGAAGTGATGTCCAACTACACCAATAATGCCACTCCTGGTGTCAGTACACAAAAAGAAGCCGCTACCTTAATGATCTTGCATGCAGTGGAAGCAAATAAAGCTGGATATACTGTTCACATTTACAGTCAGGATGCAGATGTTTTGATTCTTGCGCTGAGACGTACAACTCTTCTTGGCAAGAAATCTGCCCTGGTGATGGGCACGGGTGATCGACGACGACTAGTTTTACTTCAACCTATTTATGATGCTCGTGGACTGGAGAGAGCAAATGCTCTCTGCAAATGACATGCTCTCACTGGTTGTGATACCACAGGCTACATAAGAAGAAAGTCTAAGAAAGCGTGCTTAGAAGCCTTCCTAAAAGCAGATACCAAGATTGTAACTTTAATATCCGGCCTCGGCTGTGATAACCAGCCTTCTAATGATACATTAAATCGGTGCATTTCCTTTTTATGTAGTTTATTCTGTAAGAAGAATGTTCACATTACTGAGCCGCATCACCTCAGATGGCACCTATTCAAACAACAAGGCATGAACAAAGGTGTCGACATGCTACCACCGACACGTGGAACATGGGTTGAGCATATCCAGCGTGCTCACTGCCAAGCTTCGGTGTGGGAACAAGACCTTGTTGTCAGTCCACTATCACCAGATCCCTTACAGGATGGCTGGGTGAAGGATGAGCACAGGCTTGTACCTCTGTTATCCAAGGTTCCACCAGCCCGGTGGTTGAACTAGTGAGGTGTACGTGTGGTGCCACTAACCCAAGCTCAACAAATAAGTGTGCTTCAGGTAGATGTTCATGTCGATTAAAAGGTGTAGTGTGTACATAACTGTGCCGGTGTGAAGGAGAGTAAGACCATTGCCAGAACGTAAGTAGTTATGTTGACCCAGATGATGCAAACTGATCTCAAAATTAGGACTTCAGTGTATTATATTTACAATAAGCGAATTTGAATTGTTGTTTAATCATCAGTTTTGGTCAAAGAAATAGTAGCAAATTTGCAGTTTGGGACGAGGTGGCGAACGGCCATCGTAACCCAAAGATCAAAAGATTATTTTTTAAATGGTAAAAATGGTAAAAAAATCGGTATCTATTTTGGATATATACACCTGTGCAAAAGTTAAGCACCACCCTATTTGTACGCACATGCGAGGGTATATTCATGTGCTATGAAGAAAGCAATAGCATAAACATTTATGTACCCATCCATCTTAGTGCAAGAGGTAATAATGCAACTAGAGGAATGCTGATTATGATGGTGGGGAAACACTGTATGTTTTTGTTTGAACTTGAAAACGAGGCCTGAATATGGTTACGTTGACACAACTGACAACTATTGCCCTACAGTTGACACACGTGGCTAGATTGTCATTAATGGTGTCTGAAAACGAAGTTTAACATCTGTGCACGAGTTTGAGACTGTCATTATTAATACCGGGTATATCCACCTTTTGCCTGGATGACGGCCTGGACACGACGTCTCATGCTGGTCACCAACCGACTGATACGCCATTGTGGTATTCGTTGCCATTCAAGATGGAGTGCGTCTGTTAATTCCTGTTGGTTCTGCACAGGAGGATCCCTGCTTCTCACCATGTTTCCCAGAATGTCCCAGATATGCTCAATAGGGTTCATGTCAGGGCTCCTTGCTGGCCATGGTAGGGTTTCGATGGCATTCTGGCGGAGGTATTCATGCACAGCTCTAGCATGATGTGGTCGGGCGTTGTCATCCATGAATATAGGGTGGGTTCCAGGTGCATGATTTACAAAATGAGCGACCACAACTCTATCCAGTATGGAATCTTGATATCTTTGTCCATTTAGTGTTCCAGGTACAGTCAACAGATCCAGCTTACAATCAAATGAGATGCACCCCCATATCATAACGGAACCTCCACCAAATGGAACTTCTTCCATGATGTTACGTTGGTCCTACGCGTGCGTCTGTACCTCCATACACGAGTTCGACCATCTGTGGCATGAAGCAGGAACCGACTTTCATCGGACCAGTGTACCCGTCTCCAGGATCTCATGTTCCAGTGTCTTCTTTCGTTGCACCGCCTCAGACGCTCCTCTTTGTGGTGTGCAGTGAGGAGAGGACGTCTGACAGGTCTCCTAGCTTTCATGCCAGCAGCATACAGTCTCCTTTTGACGGTAGACATTGACACTCTATTGCGCGTTTCCCATTGCTGGCTGAGCACTCTGCTGTTGGTGAATGGAGATCTCCTGACAAGGCGTACTAGGGCTCGATCATCACGGGCAGTAGTCTTCTTCGGTCTTCCAGATCTAGGCCTGTCCTTCACCTCGTTAGTTTGCCCATGTTTTGCAATCAAACGACTGATTACAGTATGGTTAATGTTCAGCTGTCTGCCAATCTCTCTGCATGACATACCAGTGGTATGCATGCCTATGATTTGCCATTTCACACGATCACTTAACCTTCGTCTTGCCATAGCGGTTCACAATCAAGAGCTAATTCTCTCTGTACAAATAAACCACGGTCATGAACACAAAATTCCTAATCTTGTCGCCTAAATCTGTATGTACTGTTATACACCTCAAACTGGACTTTTACATAACTGAACACGTGTGCTGTTTCCCGCCACGCACGGACATCAAGCGGCGTGAAGTCATGCATGCATGTGCATTTCGTACTTGGAATTATGTCAGCTAACGCGGGGACAAAAAGTAGGGCAGCCTAGTTGTACCATCATGTTTCTACGTTCTATTGTTTTTGGTGGTGCTTAACTTTTGCACAGGTGTATATTACAAATGAGTAATGCGTAATGTGTATTCCAGTGGCGTAGCGATGTCGTTTGGGGGCCCCTGGTCAGAACGTGTGTGGCCCCCAATTCTGGATGTTCTCCCCAGAGGTTTAAAAAAAATTTAGATGCTCTCAGAGGTATATATATATAGACTCATTTGGTTGATTGTGCAGAATTGAAAAATATTTGCCAAAATCTTTAGGGCTTAAGCCCCTACACAAGCCACATTTGTCTACGCCATTGCAGTATGGAGTGGTTCTAAGTGCTACTCACCATTAATGGTCAGGGTCCCATGTTCCTTGAACCTGCTATTGCTACACCACTGGTGTATACAATGTATATATGTATATATGTTCTTTTTTTTTCTCTAAACATATACCAATTAATGTAAAGTCTTACTCATTTTAAGGCAAGGACCAGTTGGATAACTTTTGTGTAATTTAATAGGTTTTTTCCATATCGGCGGCCATTTTGAAATCCAATATGGCCGTTCTAGGGGAATCCCTAATGCAAACACATGCGATAGAGTATGGAATGTACGTTGATATGCAAATAAACAGCCGGCGATATAAGTAGAACACTAACTTGAATATGGCGGCCATTTTGAAATCCAAGATGGCGGCTTATGGATAGATAGGAAAAATTGGTATCAAGTGGTTTCATGTATCTTGATATGAAAATACTTCCTGAAAGTTTCAGCTACTATACCCAAAAATGCATATAAGGTACACAAGCTGACAGACTAGATAGATCAGTTGCCTAAACTTGCTTTTGTGAAAAGTAACCATTGTCCTGTGACGTTTTATGTGGTTATGGAGCAAGAAGTCCGGATTCTCACCAAGCTCGGAGGTCTTGCGAAATAACATGTACGCACACTGTCCCCACACTCTCAATGACAGCTGTATCTAAAAGCTAGGTAGGGCGCCCACCATTTGCGGCCTAAACTAGTTCGTGTCTCTAAAATCTAAATGTTAGGTTAGGATTAGGAGGCCTGCATAAATAGGGGCGGCACCTACTAATTCAGCATATTTGAAACTACATATGACGGTTATGTGGGAATCCCTCGGGAATCGCTCGTCCCGTCTTCACGTAAAACAGCACACAACATTATAGTCATAATTTCACTAGGTATGGTCTTTCCTTTATAGCATTTTGGTTGAATATTAGAGTGGGCCACTTTTTGGCCAATACTCTTCTCCCGCTTTAAGTGGTGGCAGCATTTTCCTGTGACGCAGGCCCACGCGAGGCACTTGCCTATCCAAATGATTCAGTCACGAGTGCCCATGCGAGGCTATTACTTCACACCCAAGAATAGCATCAGAAGTAATGCCCACGTGAGGCACATAGCTTTTCCCCACTATAAAAGATAACTTTCTTCCTTTCAGCTTAGAGGTATAATAACTTATATTAAGTTAATTAGTGATCTCGTATGTGGGAGTCTCTTTTGCGGAGATACCTCTGCAGACCTACGAGTCTGTGTGGTACCTCCGGGAGCCCTGCGTTTAAAAGTTCATCAGGCTGTCTCTATGTCTTGTATTCTCATATACTCATTTTTATCTAGCAAACTTGACAGTCTGTTTTGAGTTAGGTCACCAATCAAATATTGTAAGTCCATAGATCACGAAATTGCTATGGACAGGCATACCGGTGACACAAACTCATGGGCTGATACTGTTTTGCTTAATGTCTGATTGAGTTCGACCGGCCTTAGGATCCGGTCTTTGTTACCCATAGGGCAGTGTCGCACGGGATCCATAACCCCGAGATCGGGGGCTAGCCAGCATCATCACTCGTCATGTACATCCGATGCGGTGAGACGACACCATACACTGGAATGGCCCAACGCCACCCCGCGAGGTACAAGTGGCGCCGATGTGCGGCTCGAAGAACAAGAACATCTATAACATGCAGCGAACTCATGGCCATACATTATAGCGAGCTTAGTATACTTTCTCCATTCAGCGACGTCTCCCTTGATCAAGAGGTAGCGTCATACGATGGACACCATGCTCGTATGCTCACCGACTATGTCAGGAATTCTAGCCCAGTGGAATCAACAACATCGCAATATCACCTGTTTTCACCTATCAGTGGGGGACCTTCCGAGATGTCTCACAGGCGGGAACAGAATTGTGTACTATATCGGACATCCGCAATAGGCCAACTCCATGAGGGCCGGGTCATGGACGATCTCAACTAAGACCCGATTACAGGCAAACTTACTATCCTTCATATCACTATCGTTCACCCGTGTCGTCAACGGAAACTATATGGCAGATTAATAATCCTTATACTAGACAACCTCCCACGCTGCCACCATCAAGTATATCATCTTATTCCAGAGGGACGCCACGGCACCATCGGGAGGAATCGGCACCACCATTTTATCGTTACATCAGTCATGCCATACATCACGACTGTCAGCCGACTTCACCACCACCATATGAGGAATATCAGTCTTCACCGTACGAAGAACGTCCGCGTAACCTCCACAATATTCCACCTCCCGTCCATAGACCCATGCCGGTTTATGGATCTACAATGGGGCAGACCTCACTGGATTGGAGTACATGCACTCCCGCTCCTCGGCACTGGCATCGACGGGAAACACCAGCACCACCACCACCCACACGACGACCAGCATCAGCATTTTCGTCAGTCACCTGTGTGCCACCACCACCCAGATTTGAACCACTCAGTTCTTCCCATGGTCTTGGCCGAGTCATTCTCCATCCCGAATTCAGCAGGGAGAGTGACTGGGCCAATTACAAAATTAAGTTCAAAATTATAAGTTGGACTAACCATTGGAACAACCAACAAATGGGTGAATATCTCACCGTGAAGCTTTCCGGGAAAGCCCTCCAAGTTCTCGCGGATCCCGGGACTGATTACACACCCACATACACTCAACTGGAATGAGCGTTGTCAGAATGGTTTGGCGACACCGCTCTCGGGGAAACTAGCCGATTGCAGCTTAAAAATCTCTGACGACTCTGAGACCCTACCGGAGCTGGCTAGGTGCATCCAGAGACTAGTCACCCATGCATACCCAAGCACCAACCTAGAAGGCATCACGCATCTTCACCGTGACACGTTCATTGATGCGTTGAGTGGTGAGCCCCCTCTAAAGGAAAAACTCTTTCTTGCTGACCACGGAAGTCTGGCCCAGCTAACAGCCACCGCGGTCCATATTGAAAACTTCCTGGCGTGGGAGAAAACGAACTGCTGCCAACTTCTTCCTATCAACGAGATAGAGGCTGCTATCATCGCTACATCAACTGATGCTCGCACCACACCTACCGCATCAACAACCGCAGACACATCCGCACACCAATCAGCACCACAACCGTCCAATCGGAATCAAGCACCTAGAGGAAGGGGGCGTAGCCACAGAGGAGGCCACAACAGAGCCCGAGGCGTGGGAACCAGCACAATAATAAAAACCACGGCAACATGCATGATCGAATATAATCAGACAAAACAAACAAATCTTCGCACTGACAAATTTGGTAACTGCCCACCGCACTTTTTTTAGCCACCACACACCATTGGACAACAAACACCACTAACACCTCACCGCCACCAAACACCTGTTTCAGATGTGGTCAGCCAGCACATTGGAGGGAAAGGTGCTTCTGTCTACTACACCTACGCCTGACCACAGAACCCCAAAACCTGAGAAGCCAACAAACTCCTAATGGCACCGATTGGAGAGTCACCTCAGTGCCCGTATTTACTTCCCGGCTCAACTGTGGCCCTCGTACAACAACGTCCGGTGGTCGACTATCACCAACAAGCCTCAGCTTTTACACATACACCAGTATGCACAGTTTCATATATGTCGATGCCTACGATGCCTCCTACATCCGCAGCACCGCCATTCCCCCCTATATCCGCACATCACAAACCTTCTTTCCTCTGTAAAACGGCAGTGGTAGGTTGTGCCACCTCCGTTGAAACAACGTTTTTGCAAGTACCATGTCCCGCCACCAAGACACTAGATTTTAGGTGTCCCTTGGTGGTATGCAAAACACCATCCCCCCACAACACCATCTCCCGCATCCGCAGACAGCAGCGGCTCTGGAGAAGCTGTTCACTCCGCATCATGGATTCGCAAACGACGACGCTACCTGCGATACGAACGCCTTCCACGATGCCACTGTTTCTTTTGTGCTTCAATGAAACACCAAATGATGCATTGTAAGAAGTGGCTCATGCAGGTAGCTCTTATCCGTGATCGGGAGAATTCCATCCGCACTGCTGTCAACACGAACACTGCATACACAGAAACAGCAATAACTCCATCACCATTGCTACCACCAGCTCCGTCTTCGCCAAAGCACTTGCAGCAGCGACGACGACGGACTGGCCCTTTCCTCACTCAGCCATCCACAGCATTAAGATAAGTTATTCGGAAACAAGTCAACTATATACAGGATGATTCTGCTCCGTGCCCATTGTCACAGACGGCATCATTGGAAACTCTTCCGCAGGTGCACTGCAAAAGTAATATATAAATGTGCCTGACTGTTTAGCTGTATTTCCACCAGCGCCACCATTGACACTGGAGCTTCTATCACAGTATTTAACAAGCGCTTATATGAGAGCATCCCACCTCATAAGAAGCCTCCCCTTAAGTCTACAAACATCTATCTACAGACGGCTACGGGAGCTGATGTGCCCGTAGCCAGTGTAGTTAATCTTGTTATTCAAATAGAGGAGATGTAATTCATACGGCGAGTTGTCATCGCCTCTATGAAAAACGACGCCCTCCTTGGCTCTGATTTCCTCAGTGCCAGCGAAGCCATCATCCACTGCAAACAACAGGAACTCGACATACACGGTCAATAGATACCTCTTGGACTGGAATCGTTATTATACGATATGTGTGCTGTAATACTATCAAGTCACAGTTGAGCCGGGACAGGAGCAAATCTTATGTGCCACCATACCACAGTTAGGAAGCAACATGCTGGAACCCGACCCTGATTACATGATCGCCTCACAATGCGCAAGTCCCCGTATGATCGTGGACACCATGAACAAAGAACACATACCATTTCGTGTGTTCAATGGTACTGCAGACCCCATAACTCTTGAACCGGAGGTATGCTACAGTCATTTGGTGGACGTTATCTCTTTGGAAACACCTACACTTACCAACTCACAAACGGAAATGACTGATGATTAACCAGAACACCTACATGATTTGTATCTACGTGCCACAGTAGGATTACAGCAATCGCAGAAACATCAAATTCTGAAATTGCTTTACAAATATTGTGATAGTTTTTCCTCCAGAGACATGGATCTCGGAGAAACTCATCTTGTGCGACACTCCATCGACACAGGCAATAATTGCCTCATACAACAATCGGTATGATGTCTTCCCATTCATAAGGAAGCAGAAGCACATCAACAAGTTAACGCCATGTTGCGAACTGGTATTATAGACGTATCCGCTCCCACGCATAGATCAGGCCTTGGATTCCTTGTCCGGAGCCAAGTGGTTTTGTACCCTTGATATAGCTAGCGGTTACTGGCAAGTAGCCATGGATGAAGCTGACATAGCAAAGGCATTCATTTGTAGGGATGGTCTTTTCCAATTCTGCAAGATACCCTACAGCTTGTGCAATGCCCCTGGACCTTTTTAACGTCTCATTGAGCAGGCATTAACCACCCTGCAATGGGAAATCTGTCTCTATGTTACATCGACGACGTAATCGTCTTTGGACCCACGTTTGAACAAACACTAATTAATTTGAACACCATGCTATCAAGATCCCGCACGGCCAATTTAAAGCTCAAACCAAAGAAATGTCATCTCTTCAGACAGAGCGTCGAGTTCCTGGGACATATCATATCCGGTGATGGAGTGGCTACTCAGCTGTCAAAAACAAAGGCAGTAGCAGAGTGGCCAACGCCCTCTTCGATCACAGAAACACGGAGTTTTCTTGGCTTATGCGAGTACTATCGCCGATATATCCGTCATTTCAGTGAGATTGCTTCACCCCTATATAAAATCATTGAGAAAGATCGACCATTCGAGTGGATGGGTGAGTGTGAAGGTTCCTTCAGGGCATTGAAGGAACTCTTGATGACTGCCCCGATTCTTGTTCATCCTAATCCAAACCTCGATTTCATCTTGGACACTGACGCGTCGGCTTACACTATTGGCACGGTTCTATCTCAGGTCACAGAAGATAGAACTGAGCAGGTGTTGGGTTATGGTTCATGTACCTTAAATAAAACTGAAAGGAGATACGCAACCACGAGGTGAGGACTAGTTGCGCCAGTACATTTCGTCAAGTACTACAAACACTCTATGTACGGTCGCCCATTTACACTCCGTACACACCATGCCTCACCATGCTGGCTCAGAAACCTTAAAAATCTGGAGGGCCAGGTAATGAGATGGCAGGAATCCCTGCAGGCCTACAACTTTAATGTTGTTCACCGTCCCGGCAAATTACATGGGAATGCCGATGCCCTCAGCAGAATGGGGCAAGGAGGTGAACACGAAGAGGCACAATCAACACAGCCATCTCCGGAGTTCCTCGAATTGTGGTGCACAGAGTGGAATCCAGAGAAAATCGCACACAATCAAGCAGCAGACGTGCAAACACGAAGCATATACGCATGGATCCAGGAGGGGGTACGTCCTCCTAAGGAATCAGTAACACCATTATCTACCACAGCTAAATATTATTACCAGTGGTTTGAAGAATGTCATCTTAACAATAGCATTCTCTACATCAACAACCGACTGGTAATCCCGGAAAGTTATCGTAATATTATCCTTCAACAACTACATGATAACACCGGGCATCTGGCTGTGGAAAGGACTGTTATCCGCATCAAACAGAGATTCCACTGGATCGGGATTCGCGATAGTGTCAAGGCTTTGGTTGCCAAATGTATCCCATGCCAAAGATGCGCTGTTGGCGAGCACCAAATCGCACCATGTCAAATAAATATTGTTGGTCCACCATGGGAGCGAGTGGCTATTAATGTGCTCGGACCCTTGAATATGATGGATGACAGAAACAAGTACATCCTCGTATTACAAGATTATTTCACGAAGTGGGTAGACTTTGCTAGACCAAGAGGCATCCACAATAGCGGAGGTCTTAGCAAGTAATGTATTCTGCCGTTCAGGTATGCCCTATGAGCTACACTCTGATCAAGGAAGTAATTTTGAGAGCCGGCTCATATCAGAGCTCTGCAAAATGTTTCATATCGTCAAAACAAGGACGACTCCGTATCACCCCCGAAGTGATGGGATCAGAGAGGGATAGGCTCATCGAAGGGGTCCCGTCAACAGGCGGCAGTGGGCTCGTGAGAGTCTAAGGGCACAATACATCGCTTCTATAGTGCAGGGGAGATACTAAATGCCTCCTTGTCTAATGAAGAATGAATTAACATCCTACTGTGGTACCATCTCTTCGGCGTATTGTTCTGGCTGCTGAGATTTCTGGTTCATCCTGTCTCAGTAAGTGGGAATGTGTGATGCGTGGATGACAGTCCACACCCAGGGCAAACTAGACTCTGCAGATGTATGGCTGAGTCTGCTAGAGGGGCCATGCAGGCAAGGCCGGGAACACAGTCAAATTTCGTATTCTGTTGGCAGATATGTATGGATCAGACCATCGCTTGCCCCTGAGCGTGAGTTCAGATGGTGATTGCTATCGACTGGGTCGCCAGCCAGTCATCTTGATCATGTCAGTTCATCAACTCATTTCTGATTGCGTGTGATCAAGATGGCTCAATGTACAGTCAGGCCATGGCAAGTGTTCGTATTGCGAGCCATGCCTCCCGTGATCAAATTTCATGAAAAGTGATTCTTTGGGAGGCGGGAGGGTATATGCGTGAGAGGGGCATCACATGAAAGATCGTGGACTATGTCTCAATCATGTTTCTTGGGCATGGTTCTCGATCTCAGGTTAGACTACTGTCTCATGGGCTATGTTCCTTGATCATTTTATTAGGAGCCTGAGTCTCATGTAGGACATGTCCTATGCCTTGAGTATACTTCTTATAGGCCTAGTCCTTAGTCTCATATACATATACGGGAAAGGCGCCTAGCCTGGGCTGTGTTCCTGCATGAGGCCCTAGGCGACGTCCCGTGACGAAGACAGGCCTCACCGGGAAAGGCCAAAAGGTGTATAGTGATGGTGGAGAGGTTCAATCGAACTCTCGCGGAGATGCTTACTAAAGAAACACGCCTTGAGATCGGGATTTAAGACTCCCATATGTACTTATGGCTTACCGCACTTCAGTACATTCCAGCATGGACTACATGCCTGCTCGGTTAATGTTAGGCCATGAATTAGCCGTACCCCTGGACCTGGCTATGCCTCGAATACCAGGAGACAAAATTCACCATCTCTCTATGTTGAACTCTTGCGGCAGCAGATAGAATAGGCCCATGAGTTAGTGAGAGAATCTGTATCCACTGCACACCAGCGGCACAAGACATGGCACGACCAGAGAGTGCATGGACATCCATATGAAGCAGGAAGGATGGTTTGGGTACATGATTCACGACGATTTGCAAACGTGTCAAGTAAACTGAGTTACCAGTGGAAAGACCACTATGTGGTAGTAAGTAAGACGTCGGACGTGACCTACCGCATCCGTGCTTCGGATGGCCTGACCTCAGTCATCCAATTCGATCGGCTTAAACTGTGTGTCAGTGATAGCCCAGCACAAGAGGTTGGGCTGGGCGTTTCTCTTGACACTGGTACCCAGACAGAAATTTCTACGGAAAGTAGTATTCCCACGATCAGCGCAGAGCACTGCGGTGTCAGTTCGACCCATCTTCTACCAAGCCAGAACACTGAGGACGATGACGAGATACGTACTCGCCCTCTCCCTCCTCAGCATGGGTCTACTCGATCTGGTAAGCCGTATTTGAAGAACTTTCTGTTTGTTTTGTCCAAGGGACCGGATGGAAAATCTGTTCCACTGATCTCTTCCCATTCCCACCCACCTCATGCTATACCCCCCATTATAGAGTTACCACAAGCAGAATCTGAAGCATGGAAGTGAAGAAGCTGGATGAAGCCTTGGCGTGTCTAGAACCGCAAAACCGTACAACGAGGTGTACCCGACCACGCCCCCAAAGTACTGGACCAATCCCCAAGCAAGCGGTACCCCTATCTGTCACTGCGCTACCACCCCAGATCCAACTGGCGTCTCTCATCTATACACCAAGTTCGGACATCGGACATCACCGCCCAGTCTATTTCACACTCCACTCGTCGTCTGTTGACTATCAATCTTCAGATATGAGTGAGACTACTGCTACAGAGAAGGTGGCATCCTGCACCGCACCGACCAACAATACCCCCCCTTCCCCCCCCCCCCCCCCCCCGCGGTGGGCAGGGAAGCAGCCTGTTCAGCAGACTCTCGGCTCGAATTTTCCCGGTGTCTAAAACTACGACAAGGCACCAACCGTCGTGTAATGGGAGATGAGCATATCCCCTTTCCAAAGGCCACCATCTCCATTTGGCCTACCATACTCCCCCGTGAGCAGTCAGGATATCACACCACAGACAGAAAGTCAGTTACCTACAGAACACACTTGCCCTCAGGGCTGGATATGTCAATTCATCATTGCGCGCACATCACACACATACTCGGTTATACTCAGCATAACAGAGACATTCAACACCAGCAACAACTTCGTTTAGCAGCACCTATCGGTATTAATTAATCCCCGTTAGAGACATAAATTCCTGCAACAGTTCCATCTGCACAAGATACGGGAGAAATAATATCTCCCGCAACCCCCACCTCCCACAATAACAACAGACTCAGCGTTCACCAACGTGGAAAACTGGAATGCGCTTGACATTAGCATCATACAGCAGCCCGGACTTCCCGACAACAACATTATCATCAACAAACAACAGCCAACAATTATCCCGCACACACCTTCTTATCTAGTTATGAGAGAACTGATCATGTAGATAGAAGGAATGCACTGTAGCCATCTACAGTATGCGTCATGGGAGAAACATCCAAACCCTCATCTCTTCTCCCGCGATGTCGTACAGGAACAGACAAGAATACATACATCACTTACACGTAATAACAGTCGATATTAGTAAGAGGGCAAGATTCCCGCATTGTCATCAGTCACAAGTAGGATTTTGTTACCGAAAAGTTGAATTCGATAATGGATTGATCAAAGTTACGACAGCATCCGACAGGTCATTTGTGCTCTAAAGTAACTCTGTCCCACCCACGGGCTCTGCCATTACAGAGCGAAATACCAGCAAGGTTCGATAAAGTTGACATCACGCCCCCCCCTACCGAGAGGGATAGGCTTCTCGAAGGATGGGGGGAACAGACGGCAGTGGGCTCGCAAGGGTCTGAGGACACGTTAAATTTGGGGTATAGTGCAGCGGAGATACTGAAGGCCTCCGTGTCTAATTAAGGATGAATTAACATCCTACTGTTGTACCATCTAGTTGCTGTATTGTTCGGGCTACCAAGATTTTTGGTTCATCCTGTCTCGGTAAGTGGACAATGCGTGGTACGTGGATGACAGTCCACACCCAGGGTATTGCATCCCTCTCTGCAAACTTATGAGGGTAGGTTTGTCAGAGATCCCCTGCAGGCAAGGCCGGGGAAAACAGTCATAGTTCGTATGCTGTTGGCAGATAGATATGGATCAGACCGTCGGTTACTCTTGGGCATGAGCTCAGATGGTGATCGCTATTGACTGGGTCGCCGGCCGATAGTCTTGATAATGTCAGTTCATCAACACGTTTCTTGAGTGGTCAAGGTGGCTCAATGTACAGACAGGCCATGGTAAGCATTCGTGTTGCGAGCCATGCCTCCCATGATCAGAGAGCATGAAAAGTGATTCTTTGGGAAGCGGGAGGGTATATGCGCGAGAGAGGCATCACATGAACGAGTCGTGGACCATGTTTCTCAATCATGTTTTTATGGGCATGGTTCTCGATCTCATGTTAGACTAGTGTCCCATGGGCCATGTTCTCAATCATGTTTCTTATGGGCATGGTCCTTAATCTCATGCGCATATACGAGAAAGGCACCTAGCCTAGGCTGCATCATGTGTAGACTACTAGGCAGTCATGCTAAATTAAACTAGTGGCCGCAACTGGAAATACTGGGAAGGCCAAAAGGTGTACAGTATTAGGTTTTTGCGCCAAGTTTTTACTAATACTATATAGCAGCAAATGACGGCAATAAAAACGTCACCTTCACCCCAGTGCAAGTATCATCTACAGATAACCAGCCACACGTATCAAATTCAAATCACCAACATGTCAGAAACACAGACACTCAGGTTGACTGTATTCACAGTCTCCAAACGACGGCATTGTAAATCGTAAAACTGTGTGCACTCATTTCCGAGCTGTATTGTAATTTAACCATGATTATTGTTATTAATGTGTCTGGTCTAGGCAGTGATGGAGCTAGTTCTACCCATTGAGGAGAATGCTTGGCAGCCCTCTCGCTCGGAAAACACAGCTATCTTGTCGGGATCAGTAACTTTGACACGCCGCCTGAATAGATCTGTTTAGACCACACATCAAATTACCTACAGCTTTACTGTTATATTTTTGATTAAGAACACAACTGCTCTACTGTGTATACAGATCATTAGCCCATGGGCCGATAAAGTGGCATAAAAAATCTAACAGTACAATTACAAAGAGAATTTCAATAAAAATTCTCTTACCTGCGTTCCAGTCCATAATCGACACGGGCTGAGAACTACCTATTACAGACAAATACCAAGGCGCATGTTTAAAAACCCGCGCAATAAGGGACATTATATTATAAAGATTCATGATAGAACATATATTTCCATCTCTCGCATCTCCAAAGACTACACCTCAGCAACAATATTTCGGCCATCGCCATAAACAGCACATATGTTTCCGATCAACCATGTGTTTTCAAGAGCCACGTGACTTTTACTGCTATTTCCAGTAAATTGGATCAAACGCTTTAAACAAAAGAGCCGCCCAAATACGCGACTACCACAGCGTGATGGAGGAGTGGCGAGGGTGAGTCGGGGTAATTACCGCTGACGTCACCAGGCTCCCACACACCCCATCGGGCGCTCCAGCCTAAAATTAAAACTGGCAAGTTTATAAGCATCCAATCTGTAAAACCGCATCACACTAATTAAAGGGTGATGCTCCACAAGAATATGTAGTACTACCTTTTTATGTTGATCGAAGACTTTTAAATGCACTAAATTAAGACAATGTTAATGAGCCATTCCTCCTATAATTAAAAGTACTCCCTTTAGATGGGAAGAATTAATCCCTTGACGCCTAGAATAGGAAAGAGAAAAACTTTTCATATAGGGCCGACCGAATCACCTTCGAAACTTCCAGGTGTGGTCATCCGCCATCAGTGACGTCACTAAATCGTATAAAAGGAGGAAGCGTGTTCTGAAACTTCGTCTTCCCATCAACACTCGACGCCAGGGAAGAACAAATGGCATTAGGCTTCTTTCGTGTCGAAAACTAAATTCTGCTGTATCTTATTATTAATTCAGTATTACATACTTGGCCTGGAAAGTCAAAATGAAGAGAGAGTGTTTTAAGTTTTAATTATGTTCCCGCAACCAACTACTATGCGGGAAGGAGATGTCACTCCTTGAAGATTTCGCATTGTCGGATTCATCTGAGGAAGAATCATTACCAGTTGTGAAAAGATTCCCGTGCAGCTCATTATTAGCTAGCAGAGACCCATGTACCAGAACTTTTACACGGAATTCCGACCTCACTCTTCATATTAACAAGGACCATCTCCTCCAGACAGCCTTCTGTATAATGTGTCAGTATCTCTACACAGCCACCTGTTATGGAGTAACATACACGCTCCGTCATAAGCACCATGTATTAGAAGTGACATTAGTTCCCGGTAAAAAAGCGAGGATTGTGCCACACTAGCCACCCATTTTGAATCTTGGTTACCGGTCAAAATACTTCCGATCGAGACGATGGCCCGCACGAAGAAGACTACCTGCAGACATCCCATTAGCCATCATCCTCCCACAGCTACATTAGCAGCTGTGTCAGCCACCAGACGTGAATTTCCACTTTCAGTCACGTTGGGAAGTGCTACGCCGCGGCCAGTTACTACGTCCACACCGGTCTTAAAGCAGAGTAAGAAACAGAAGTCCTCCACAAGATCCAGTCCGGCAGCACCCACATGATCAACCAGCAGCACAACAACAGCAACCACACCAGCACCAGTATCTGCAGAAGCATTTGCCATCAGCCAGCCCATATCGGTAGTCATCATACCACCAATGGAGATGGAGATACCAAGCTATCCACAGTCACCATCTCCTCCTGACCTGACCATAGATAAAGGACCGGGACGGTCGGAGCCAACTACTATCAGCATCACTCCGACCTGCGTTATACAGCATTCGCATCCCAGCCATACCGATCCAGCAGTCAGGAAGGGGATTACACCTGAGCGACCGTATGCGGGAAAGAAATGAATTGTGCACACACAAGACATACAGACCGTGCCAAATTTCACCGTGAATTGGCTCCTGAAATATGCGAAATCACAGATGTCGTCACCAACCGCAACCGCCTCAGCATCACTGCCTCGGCCCGCAATAAGGCTCACCGCCATCACTACAGCACCCACAGCAACTACGCCAGCCTTAACCAAGGCCACCACGTCAGACTCCACTACACCGACCAGCACCAACGCCACCGCAGAAACGAACATTACAACACCCGCAGTAACTACCAAGGACACTATAGACACTGTGACCAATATTCCCACAAATATCACTTTAGACATTCCAGAAAGCGCCAGTAATAGTGAACCACCGTCAGTCGCGGGACCCAGACTCAATGGGGAAATTTTTGGCAGAGGTGTGATCGTTTGTGTTTGAAGTTACAGTAGACCATCAGTGGTGTGACTCATGGAAAATTTACTTTTTATTAGTTTTGAAATATTTTTCTTATTATATATGTTAAATCAATTGAATCCCATCCCTAGGATGATAGGGTTAACCTACACAGCTGTGCAACTTAGTTGCCCAGCTGTGTCTAACACTGAAATGAGCACTGTAGATTCCTGTGTTGTAAGAACGTCATGTGCAGCGTAAAGTATACAATACACCGCAGTGCAATAATGTCATAATCCCATCATGCAGGCTCGGCTTTGCTGAGGCTACCTGATAAACTAACTTTTGGTTTGTTATTATATTCTATTTTTCTTATTATTTTTCTTCCTGTCTTAGATGTCAGGACGGCTATGGGGTCGGCGTGAGCTGCCCGTTGCGGACCCGCTATAACGGGCCACAGATATTTACCTAATCAATATACCTGTTGCATACCCCTTATTTTACCCGGGGTGCACACGTAATTCAGCAATACTCTAATACCCAGTAAGGGTATGTTCCGTGGAAATTATATATATAATATATATATATACATATATTTTTATATGTTATATTATATCTTAACTTAAATTGTGCTAAGTTGGAGCTTGGGTGTTCTCTGCAGAGATAATGATTATCCGCACCTAAAGAGAACACCCATGCGAGCTATTGTTTAGCGAATCATTGCCTGAATAAAATTAAAGCACGCACCAAACTATTAAAACAAAACAGAAAAAAAGAAAGAAAAGACTTGGAAAAATAATTCCATGTCAAAAATCAAAACTAAAAGTATGTCTCCCCTCACCTCTGTGGCACCTCTGTGTGCTCTGGCTCTCTTAAATACGCGTCTATTGTGTGACTACTCCTCTCCGGCCACGCACCTACCCGGGAAGTCTAAAATTCCTGCCTGGCGTGCGTCCATGCGTCGATCTACGATGCGTGATCATTTGCCACGGATGTCAAACTAGGAGGGGGTGGTGTAGTTTGGATTGACCGGTCAGGTGCTGGCCACGCCAGCTAAGCTGGGTACATGCCGCCCGTCCTGGATTCGTTCCATGAACACGCCCCCCTCCCTAGGTAGAGCTATAAGCATATATGAGCCTATGAGAGAGATTCCGTCATAAAAACGACTAAGTTCGTTAACACGTGTAGTGCGCATGCGCACGCTTACCACTGCATTGACAGAGCACATATATCATGTCCAAGATAGGATAGCACTTCTAGTATACAGAGTAGGTACAATGTAAGCCTTTATAATTGCTTGTTCCCGCCGAATCTGGTATCAATCAAGACCAGAATTCGACGGCTTTGCAAATCTGTAAGCCATCTCAAAATCGGTTAAAAAATGGCTAAGTTATCCACAGAAAACTCCTTTGATTATCTTTAAAATATTGTCGTGACATAACCACGTGTACGCAGAAGTTCTAGAATGTCTTAGAACATTCGTCTGACCATTATTAGCTGCGCGCTGATTGGTTATTGCTCGGCCGATGATTGGTTGAGGCCTGCGCCTATGACGTCACGAGTAGTATAAAAGGAGATGGAATCCAGAGTTCGAGAGCATCCTCGGCCAGGGACCAAACAGGTTGGATCTGTGAAGCAGCTACGATCAGCAGAGACAGTTATTAAACAGATCACTTCGGTCTTCGTCAGCATCTGTCCCGTAGCATTGTGACAGCCACCCAAAAAGTGGTTATTCAACCACCCCCGCACTGATGTCGTGCAGGGTTATTTAAACTTTTTGACTGCAGCGAGTAAACCTTGCCCAGTACGTCTTAACAGCTAACTGACGTACCCCGCCCCCCCCCCACCACCGTTAAGATTACTTATGTATCTTCATCTGTATTCGACAACCCCCACTGATAACCGGGTTGTTCTTAACTCTCATCCATACCATCGGTGTATGGGAACTTTCTTCCTAGCAGTAATGTTATTGTAGAACTTACTGACTGTTCGCTAGACATTCTTATTGTAATTACCGTCCTGAGTTCGCTCCGCTCACGTTCTGGACTGCATACGGGAATCCTGTTTGCGCAGACCGACATGCGCGAACTTTCCAGCTTCCAGAGAATGCATCAACTCACGTCACTCTAACAGTGACGTATCAATTTCAGTAACACGATAGCCCGTCATTAAGAATGGCTACCGACTATTCAGGTAACTATACTTAACACCTTTAATTATTCCGTTAATTACAACTTTAATAATTATACTTTATCTTTGTAAACGGTCCCGATGACTAAAAGGAACCGTAATGGGCTTAGGACTGCTAGTTATAATTTCTTTAGATGTTTATAGTTATTCTTCTTTTACTGTAAGGTGTTTTTACTAACTGCACCATAGTAGGTCCAACAACCTGTACTATATGTATTATTCTGATCATTTCACATTGTATTACTTGTACTGGTTAGTTTTATATATGGCGAGTGGCTATCCGTTCATATGTTTTGTTTATTTGTAGAAAACGTAGGACTGCAGTGCACGTAAGAAACACTATACAGCAACATCTATATGTACATCACTTTCTCCCGCCACCAACAATTTTTCACTGAGGTTGCTGTCCGTGCTATAACTCTGTTTATCCCGGCATGCTACTGACAAAAAGCCTGTCTATTTAGCTCAATAGGATAGGTTTAATATGATTAGAGACAATTTCTTCATCAAGAGACACATAGTGTATGCCTCTTTTCCGGTGGTTGCGATAATTTAGCCCCGCACTCCGGCAAGGTTGTGTAAAATTGGCCAACATACCTATTGGGCCTCATATTTATAAGTTATTGTCTCTGTTCATGTTCCACTAAGCCTTATGGCTTCTTAATTGTGTGGATGTCCCTATCCGCACCGCAGACTGATATGACCCTGGGAAACTATTAGGGTTTCCGAGCGGAGATGGCCAGGGTGTGCTGTCACACACACACCTCCCATGTATCTTCTGATACCTAGTAGTTAGTTATCCTTGCCAATGTAGGAAGCACTGCGAAAACATATTATAATCTGGGAAGTCTCCCCCACACCGGAGTACATAACTGGGCAACTTGCATTCAAACCTAACATCAGGTTAAAAGGTTAGCTTCATAGGACCTGGTGACGTGCGAGATACGCATCCCCACCGAATTCTGTAAGAATGTCTCGGCAAGATGTTAGGATCGGGAAGGACATTCACGGTGGTATTCGCCTCTCTTAGCCCTACCATAGCGATAGATCAGTTGCCTAAACTTGCTTTTGTGAAAAGTAACCATTGTCCTGTGACGTTTTATGTGGTTATGGAGCAAGAAGTCCGGATTCTCACCAAGCTCGGAGGTCTTGCCAAATAACATGTATGCGCACTGTCTTGAGTGTTGATGTCTTAGAACATCCACTCTCAATGACAGCTGTATCTAAAAGCTAGGTAGGGCGCCCACCATTTGCGGCCTAAACTAGTTCTTGTTTCTAAAAACTAAATGTTGGTTTAGGCATAGAAGAAGGCCCGCATAAATAGGGGCGCACCTACTAATTCAGCATATTTGAAACTACATAAGACAGTGACGTGGAAATCCCTCGGGAATCCCTCGTCCCATCTTCACGCAACATTATAGTCATAATTTCACTAGGTATGGTCTTTCTTTTATAGGATTTTGGTTGAATATTAGAGTGGGCCCTTTTTGGCCAATGCTCTTCTCCTCCTTTAAGCGGTGTAATCATCTTCCTGTGATGGAGGCCTGTGTGAGCCACTTGCCTCTTGCAAGGATGCAGTGATGATTGCCCGCGCGAGGCTACTACTGCTCACCCAAGAATAGCATTAGAAGTAATGCCCGCGTGAGGCACATAGCTTTTTGCCACTATAAAAGATAACCTTTTGTCCTTTCAGCTTCGAGCTATAATAACTTATATTAAGTTAATTAGTTATCTCGTATGCGGGAGTCTCCTTTGCGGGGATACCTCTGCGGACCTATGAGCCTGTGTGGTACCTCGGGAGACCCACGTTTAAAAGTTCATCAGGCTGTCTCTATGTCTTGTATTTTTGTATGCTCATTTTTATCTAACAAACTTGACAGTCTGTTTTAGGTAAATCAATTGTATAGACTTATTTAAGTTAGGTCACCAATCAAATATTGTAAATCCATAGATCACGAAATTGCTATGGACAGGCATACCAGCGACACAAACTCATGGGCTGATACTGTTGTGTTTAATGTCTGCGGTGATGGTCGCATGGCCCCACTGGAATGATTGAGTTCCACCGGCCTTAGGAGCCGGTTTTTGTTATCTGTAGGGCAGTGTCACATGGGATCCGTAACCCCGAGACCAGGAACTAGCCAGCGTCATCACTTCTCGTATACATGCGATGCGGCGAGCCGACATCATAGACCGGAATGGCCCGACGCTACCCCACGAGCTACAATATATATCGCTCATTCTATGTTATATCGCTCACAATTAAATAGAAGGTGATTCTTATCATCGACTTCATTACATATGGGACAACGCCGCTCATTTCTATCTATGCCAATCCATCTTTACGATTCTATGGTGAGTCGATGGTTGAGTGTTCGAAAATGCAGAAGCGTTAATTCTTCCCGATATGGCAGACATTTTCAATAGTTTTCGAACTGGAATTTTGTTTTATTATATGACAGAGGGTTAATCATGTTGATGGGTTCATTTCTCTAGTCCACTCCCCGATGAATGTTTGTTATAGTGAGCATTTCATTAGCTGGACTAGCTGCTTGCCATTTATGCTCACGTCTGTAAATAGGTTTTGTTGGCTAACGCTTTCTAAAATAGTTTTAATTGTTTCAATCTATTTCATTTGTATGTTGTATCGAGGACAGTTTGGTAGATGCCGCATAGTGAGCAGTCCCTCATAAGCTTCTAGACTAACCATTAGTTTTTAGGTCCAGAACACAGGGCTCATGCCTCGGTGGTCTATCCCTAACCTAGTGTTTGAAGTAATTAGGGCGCCTTCTTTCGGTAGCAAGCTCAAGCCTCCACATTGGAACGGACTGTAAGAACAAACTTCTTAAGCCGACTGTGCGTAAAATGCTGATGTGATGACAGAGTACCAAGACGAAGAGCGACTCCCAGCCTGTGTCCAACAGACCAGCCACATATAACAAGGACAAACACAAGGGCGCTTTAAAGCACCATATCTAGGTAAGGCATGGCCGAAGACACAAATAGCAGACTATTGTAACCTTTGCTCTGAAGGCGTGGAGGACCCACTCGAGCCTTCCAGTCATAAGAGGGGAAGTCTGTTATGCACGTCATCTGCCATTAGTAAGTGTGCCGAGATCAAGCCATTTAGACATGATCCCTAAGGAGCTAACGTTTATTCTGCATTGGGTTTAGTGTTGAGGAATGGCCTAAGATTCACTGCTTTAGGCCAGTTATATTATTGTTTCGCAGTGAATTCCTGCTTTGGCTTTAAGAAAAATCCTAATCTAAACGTATCAATGAAGATACTGAGGCTATGAGTGCTCTCCGTATTAGTTTGGGCCATCAAGAGACCCAGGCGATTTCAAGGGTCGGCCCAACCAAACTGAAGGAAGGAAGTACAATGTCTAGTGTGGCCTTCTGTGACTGGACCTAAGCACAATAGAGACTAGCTGCCGCGCCAGCTGCATCTTTTTGGCGTTATGTTCTTTTACATTATAATACAATGAAAGCAATGCACTAGAGTGGCCTACAAGCTTAGTACGACTCTTTGTATATTGGCAGCGGCCTCGATTTGCTCCTACCCATAATAGATTATAATATGTTAGGGTGTATGCCAAACCTGTATCTATTTCGGCACAGGAATGGTCGATAATGAAAATATGTTGCTATTAAGAAAAGCTCAGGTTTATGCACTATTCGATTAAAATATGATATAGTTTAAAACAGTACTAGCCGAAATATATCACAGTTTAATGTTAATAGATTAGGTCTAGTCTGACCTATGAATGCTTAATAGTTGTTGGCATATATATAAAATTATAAACACTAAGAACTGTTAGTCATCAGCGTTATAAAATGAAAAGGTTGTGCCGAGCTACAGAAGCATTCAGTAGTAAGCATTTTTGTTTGCCATCGTATTAACAATGAAATGCGGTGGCTATTAAAAGGTAGTCTACCTCAAACGATGTTAAATTTTGTAGTCCAGTGTTGTTTATGATATAATGTGGACAGACGAATATTCTGGCAATGTTCAATCCTTTGTTATCGAGTCGAGGTGGCCAGTGTAGACGATTGTGTAGCTACTTTGATCGTTCTCTTTCAAGAAGTGTACCGGCATGTTTGTAGGATGGTTTGAGCTACAGTTTAATTGTTGATGGTATTAATACAGTCAAGGTACAACTGAACAGCGATCTCCTCGCAACTTTCCGCTCAAGCTGCGTGGAGGTTGTGAACAGTACCAAATATTATTATGCAAAATAACCATGTATATTTTAAGAGGTTGGGGTGTATGGGGATGGGGTGGAGTGATATGGTGGGGTGGGTGGGGTGGTGGTGTCACAGTCCAGTGATGCTCGTATTAACCATGGCGATGTATCACTGAACAACGGTCACCACGTAGCTTTTCGTTTAAGCTATGAGTAGGCTGTACAGTGTACACATTATTAATTATCACTATTGTAGATATAGCTGAGTTATTACAGCTTTTAGATATAATTAGGGTGTGACTTTTGTGGGACGATGGGTTATGGATGGCGTGGGGGTAGATGGTTGAAGGCAACCATGAGCCAATCAGACTTCTCACTTTCTTCCGTTTTTGCTTTTCGCATTGAGCAGCGATAGAGGCGTTGGTTGCTGATTGCGGGTTTTGGCGGTATTACATTTGAATCAGTGTGCGCGTGGGTGTTGTGAATGTGTCGATTGCGCAGAGTGTGTATGTCAGCTAAGACGTCACTTCTTTTCATCTCGAACTGCTTAGAGGCTGAATTATGTGTTTATCGTACGTAAGCATGCGTCTTCGTCTGCGTGTGTTAGAGGGTGCAAGTGGGCGTGCGTGTGTGCATCTAAGTGTGCGTGAATGCGTACGTGCGCGTGCACACGTCTACACGCATGTGCGTGTGGACTGATGATTGACTGATCAATTATGTGTTTATCGTACGTAAGCATGCGTCTTCGTCTGCGTGTGTTAGAGGGTGCGAGTGGGCGTGCGTGTGTGCATCTAAGTGTGCGTGAATGCGTACGTGCGCGTGCACACGTCTACACGCATGTGCGTGTGGACTGATGATTGGTGTTTGGGTTAACCACAAGCAATTGACATGGCATACATCATACAGATTTGATATAGGCATGTTTATGTACACCGGAACACATTGCCTTACTCAGGCATGCGCACATATCCTAAGTTCAATGCATAGAGGGAGTCCCATGGCCTTACGACTGCAGAACGCAATAATTTCTGCGTGCTAGTGTTCTTTATTTATATAGTTTGTTCTTCTACAATGCACACTAAATTATTGTTGTTTTTTCTGTATATTATTAAACGTTTTTAAAACTTTTGCTTTCTTTCCTTTAGCATGTCTCTATTACTATAACAATACTGCTTAAGTCTGCTTTCACTATTACTAGAAAGATCAATGAAATTACGCATACCAAACGCGAACACCCCCTAACAATAGAAGTAGAGCCATGGCTGCCCAGTATAATGATTATATAATTGTGCCTGGAACTTGATGGGTACTGATCTACAACAATACAGGGCAACCATATGTTTATCGCAAATACAATCGTATTCATTTTATATCGTCAAAAGTCGTACAACCTTTCCTTTTCCAATTATTCAGTTACTAGTGCAAGTTATGTGTCATTTAAAGTTCTTTGTTTACTACTTATTTTCACAACTTATTCAATTTATTGTAAAATTTAACTTTCATAATGTTGAGATGATGAAAGCTATCCTGGTCCACAAAATACAGCGTCGAAATAATATGCTATACGCATGTTCCATTTAAATACAAATGTCCTGAGAAACAATCTCTATCGAACGGAATACCTCATTTGCGATTATGACGTAGTTTGCTTTACTGAAATTAAGCTAACTAATTCTGTGTCAAACGAAGACCTTAAACGTGAACACTCTTATGAATCAATTAGAAAGGACCGATCACACGAGGTCAGTGGTGGAGGTGTTGCAATCTATGTATCAAACGGCTTGATCTCGAAATCGAAGATATTGAAGACATTTTTATTGCGATTAAAAACTGACACATACCGTACATCGTAGGCCTATTTTATCGACCACCAAATTGTCAGCGGCGCTCTTGGTTAAACCTTTCTAATGCACTTGGAAGGTCTGTGGATACACCAATACCCTTCATAATTCTAGACGACTTTTACCTATGGAAATCTTGAAGTAGTGGAGCCTGATCGATTTTTTCGAATTTTCGATTATTTCTTTTTACACTCTATTATATAATCGCCAGGAGAAGTAATCGACTATCAACGAAATATCGATTAACAGTTTTACTTTGATTCGTGAATACCACGTGGGAGGCCCTCAGTTGCGATCGTACCGCATCCAAATGTGTTTGTATTCCCCTGTGATCCTACTGCAGCAAATCTGTTTGTATTCCCACAAAACGCAAGAAATATTCTGATCTGGGCTTAAATCTGAAGAATTTTGAACATGCAGAACATACTTCCTCTATCCAGGTCTGTGCTGTTATGGTAACCTGTTGAAAACGTTCTCCATGAGGTTGCCTTAATTAAACTTAGGGAACCTGAAACGTGTTACCTTAATCTGTTGGTTTTAGTATGGACATCAATGAGCTTACTAAGGGTTAGGTTACCATATGTCTCCTTCAAACATATAAGGCAACCTGTTATGTGTTACCATTTGGAATATTAAAGCACAGGTCTGCTGTCCCTCTCTCATCTCTCACTACGCCTATATCCCTCCCTCCCCTCCTCTCTCTCTCTCTTTCCCTTTCTCTCTCTCTCTCTCTCTCTCTCTCTCTCTCTCTCTCTCTCTCTCTCTCTCTCTCTCTCTCGCTCGCTCGCTCGCTCGCTCGGTTTCTTGTAATAAAAATATCCTGAATGATATCCTTGCAAGCCAAGAAATTATTTTTTCCAGGGTATACCACTTGAATGAAGGGCTCCGCTATCGAGTCAGTCATTCTAGTGTTAAAATTTCAAAAATGGCATTCTCTTGGTCTGGAAAAAATGGAAGTTCCTCAAGGCCACTGCAGAGGCTGGCCTGTCGTGAAAGGGTTAAATGTATATAATGTTCTAATCTTTCATATTATTATTCTACAGCTGATGATATCACTTGAATCCACATAGAATGGTTGGCAAACTGTGACACCAAGCAAATCCTCAACACGGTAATATATAGTACACAAACCACTATGTGTTATCTGTTGTCTGTCTGTTTTGGTAAGTGGTGTTGTACATACTGTTATATTGTATGTGCTAAATGTAGTCCAAATGTACATCTGTCTGTTCTACCAATTACCTAAGTAGGTGAAGTAACAGCAATGCTTATATGCCTTAAACCGTTACCCAACACTTTCAACGATGAACTGCCAATATATCTCATTTTCAATGTCACCACTTTGGTAAATTGTTGAATATTTTCGGTTAAATTTGTCAGGAAGCCGTTGCTGTCTTAGGCAGCAATGGTTCTCAGTCAGGTTGACTTCAAAAGACACAACAGTATACGTTCGATATCACAAAGATTCTACTTTCTTTGAAACTTCTCAATGTAAGGGCTAAGATGTTCTATCTTCAATGACTTAAATGATTGTTACATGAATATCCATAAATGTAGCTATGATCCCAATGCCTATAGGCTTGTCTAACCTGTGATCTGAATACTCGTCACTCTCCGAAAATACATGTCACCTGGCCTTACCTTCGCTCATATCTGTCCATGGCCTAACTGGCATAACCTATGGTTACATAAATGCTCACCGCTACCCATATATGTCGCCTCGCTTTACTTGTGATCTATCAAACTCCAACAATAGATCTTCTCTTACTGTCAGATAATATCATAACTATGTCCATCTAATCCATTAACATTATATATATAATCTCATTTTATTAGATAAACACTATCTCTCCATCACAGTAGCCAGCAATAGCCTTTAGCCACCCCATTTTTTGCTGTCCATGCCTGTCCGGTTCCCATGCTTATCCTGCAACAAACCTGTCAAATCTAATCAGCGTGCAATTCTATGTGACTGTTGTGGTGATTGTGTGCATTTAAGATGCTCCCAAGGGCTAACTATCACATATTATGAAGAACTCCACAGTTCTGATGAGCCATGGTGGTGTTTTCAATGTAACCAAACTAATTTTCCTTTTAATCACTATGAAAACAATACCGAATTTCTGCTTAATATCCTAGGTGCCAAATATGACTACAGTACATATATAAATGCAAACATACTTGTAAACCCATTCAAGCTAAATAACCAGGGCAATGAATACACAAATTTCTCTGAAACAGATATTGATAATGAAGTTATGAATTTTCCACTCTGTGACTATATACTTCAGAAAGAATTTAATGATAATATTATCAAGAGTACTGATGCTATCACCTTTTCAATGATTCATATTAACATTAGATCGCTGCTAAAAATTTTGATAAATTTAATAACTTTATGGATTCCAGCTCACATGAATTTAGCGTCATAGGAATTACCGAGACATGGTTGAAACCTGACTCACCACTGGACTTAATTAATATGCAAAATTACAAATTCATTGAAAAACACAGGCCAACTAAAAAAGGTTGTGGTGTAGGCATCTACATAAAGGACAGTTTACAGTATGATTTGAGAAATGACCTGTCAATGAATGAAGAATTTATTGAAACTATTTTTATTGAAATTCCCAATGAAAAAACTAAAAATAAACTTGTCGGTGTCACATACAGACCTCCTGGAAGTGACAACGACACATTTATGAAATCATTCGAAAAAATTCTAAATACCATACAAAATGAAAAGAAATCCGCTTATATATTAGGTGACTTTAATATTGATTTGTTAAAACAACATAGCTTCTACACTCAAGACCTATTAAATTTATTAGAAATATCTGGCTTTTATCCATTTATAACGAAACCAACAAGAATTACAGAATGCTCGGCTACTGTTATTGACAACATCATCTCGAATAATGCTGTAAGTGCCAAGAATCAAACAGGTATCTTTGTTGTAGATATTTCAGACTATTTACCTATTTTCTATATAGAAAAAGAAAACAAAAAAGGAAAATCATTTGTAAAAGAAGCAGTAACTTGTAGAGACTTCAAAAAGGAAAATATAGAAATGTTCAAACACAATATGGCTAACATAGACGGGAACCAGGTAATTGAATCACAGTCATGTGAAGATGCCTACAACACCTTCCACACTATATGCTCTAACATCTATGAATCTGCCTTTCCACTTAAAAATATTAAGAAATTTAAACAAAATCCTACTAAACCCTGGATTACAAGAGGAGTGATAGCTGCCTGTCACAAGAAAAACAAGTTATATCTGAATTTTATTAAATATCCGACAAAGTATAATGACTCACAGTTCAAGAAATATAGAAACAGGCTAAATCAGATAATTAGGACAGCAAAAATAAATTATTTTCATAATAAATTTGATGAACAAAAAGATAATATAAAGGAAACATGGAAACTGATTAAATCATTACTAAATAAGAAAAAAACCAATACTGAAGCATCACTGTAATAGAGTCATTAACGACAAAAAAGAAATAGCAGACAAATTTAATGAGTATTTTACTAACATTGGTCCTAATTTATCACAAAAAATTCAACCCAGCTCGAACATACATATAAAGTACTTTCTAACAGGTAGTTATCAACACTCTATTTTCCTAAATCCAACAGATACTCACGAAATCTACAAAATACTAATGCAAATTAACACAGCTAAAAGTGTTGGAATCGATAATTTCAAATGGAAAATTTGTAAACACTGTGTAACAGAAATACTAACACCATTGGACCACATCTGTAATCTCTCACTTACACAGGGAGTATTTCCATCAAGATTAAAGGTTGCACATGTGACACCCATATACAAAGCTAAAGATGTATCTGACTTTACTAATTATCGGCCAGTCTCGGTACTTCCACTTTTCTCAAAACTCTTAGAAAAGCTGTATTTTAGTAGAATTACTAAATATCTAAACAAAAACTCAATCATATTTCCTTCTCAATATGGTTTCAGAGAAAAACACTCTACTATGCTTGCCATTGTGGATATGATAGACAAATTATCAACCTCCCTTGAGAATAATGAACATACGCTAGGTGTATTCTTGGATCTTTCCAAAGCCTTCGATACACTTGATCATACAATTTTACTGCAAAAGCTTGCATACTATGGAATAAGAGGTACTGCATTGAACTGGATACAGAGTTACCTGTCAAACAGGGAACAGTGTGTACAATTCAATGGGGCTATCTCTGGAAACAAATATATAGTTTGTGGTGTTCCCCAAGGTTCAGTTCTTGGGCCCCTGCTGTTTCTCCTATATATGAATGACATACCCAAAGTCTGCAAACATCTCTCACTAATACTTTTTGCAGACGACACAAATGCTTTCTGCAGCCACAAGGATATAGACATTCTATACAAAAATGTCAATAATGAAATGGCGAAATTAATAGACTGGTTTCAAGTAAATAAATTGTCCTTAAATGTATCAAAAACTAATTATATACTATTCACAAAATCTAAGAAACTAAAAGAAATAGCTCTCCCAAACCTCTATATCGACAACCAGATAATTCAAGAAGCACAATATGCTAAGTTTTTAGGAGTATATCTGGACAAAAATTTAACATTGGAGAAGCATATTGAAACTATTACTACCAGGGTAGCAAAAAGCCTTGGCATCATTCGCAGACTGAAACCCTATCTAACACCTAATATTATTAAAAACCTGTACTGCACAATGATACTTCTTCAGATCACCTACTGCAATGCTATCTGGACTAATACATCTCAAGCTAGACTAAAAAAACTAAAATCTCTGCAAAAGCAATCTAATAAACTATTTTCACAAACAGCAGATGGCCAGGATATCTTTAAATCAGAAAAGGTCTTAAAACTTGAGGACATAGGAGGGCTCCAACTATACACAATCTTAAGGGACTTCCACAATGGCAACTTACCCTCATCCTTATCTGACATTTTTATGCTCAATACACAATTGCATCCTCACAACACAAGAACAAGAAATAACCTCCATTCAACACACCACCAAACAAAAGCAGCACAACAAAAACCCTCGTACAAAGCAATTCAGTTATGGAATAATACAGACACAAGCACACGCACAGACATCATAAAGCTACAGTACTTTAAGCAGAAAATCAAAAAGAAGATTATAGAAACCTACTAGACTCTGGAAAACACTCACCATCATGGCATGCTATTCTCATACTTGCACCCAGTCACCAGAACAAATAATAATAATAATAATAATAATAATAATAATAATAATAATAATATTCATAATAAAAATAATAATAATAAGAATAAGAATATCTGTCATAATGGTAACTACCAAACAACTACCTCTACCATCACAGCCTAAAAGAAAAGAAAAAATTAGTACTTTGTCATTGATAATAAGAATATGTAATATAGAATTATTAACTTAAGCAAGATAAGCACACATCCCTCTGTCATGTCTTTCCCTGTAAAAATGTAAATTGTCATACGTCTATTAACTGTTGGACTGCTGGAAGCGGACAATAACTCCAATTGGCAATGACTCTGGATTGGCTGAGTATTTTAGTAAAAATTTGACTGAAAGTTGCTTGTGGCTTAGCCACCGACAATGTGTTTTTTGTTTTTTTATGAGGTACTCAGCATACCCTGAGTTAGGCTCCGTGGGAAATGTAGACTGCAGAGGCTTGGCAGCGAGACAGTTAACTATTTGTATATATAGGGCTATAACATGTTAATCTTATGTATTCAGTATTATCATGTCCTATATTGTTGTTATATGTTATATGTAGGGGTCCACCGCCACATAGGCTCTGCCTTTGGTGGACTACATGTTGTGAAACTGTAAATGTATATTCAATATCAAAATAAATAATCTTGAACTTGAACTTGAACTTGAACTTAATTAATTAAAAAGCGTTTCCCTCAAAAGCCGCTTTAAGGGGACATGTTTTCGCCTTTCTAACATGGGATCTGCTAAGGATTCTGACTCCAAAACCATTTTCGAATCAGCTGTGTATTTAATGAGTTATTTATGATTGAAGTTTACAAGCGTTCGTGCATGTGAGGTATTTTGGGGGGAAATGTCCTTGATTAGCCAGAGAGAGAGAGAGAGAGAGAGAGAGAGAGAGAGAGAGAGAGAGAGAGAGAAGGGAGGGAGGGAGGGAGAGAGAGAGGGGGGGGGCAGACGAGGGGGAAAGGGAGATGGAAAGGGATAGGGGAGAGGATGGGGAGAGGAATATGGATGGAGGGAGGGAGGGGGAGGGAGGGCGGGCGGGAGAGAGGGAGGGAGGGAGGGAGGGAGGGAGAGAGAGAGAGAGAGAGCGAGAGAGAGAGAGGGAGAGAGAGAGAGAGAGCGAGCGAGCGAGCGAGAGAGAGAGAGAGAGAGAGAGAGAGAGAGAGAGGTCACGCGAATTGATTCTTGCTCCATCCCAAGCGCGTTGATGGGAGCTTCATCTTAAAGCATGCCCTTTTGAAAATTAAAGTCATCTCAGATATATAAGTTGTTTCGACGGCTCCACACGCCTTTTCTGTCCTTCGGCGCAAAGTTAATACGTTTTTGATAGTGAGGGATAGGCGTTCCATTTCATTTGAATCAAAATTTGTGTAAAACTCGGTAAGGTAATTGCCGATACCATATCACAGCCTGGCCCAGCGTGCAGAAGTATTACATGTTTGCTGGTGTTTGCGACTGCATTTTAAATATCAAAAATGTTATACAATATGTTACATCATAACATGTGCATATCTGTAGTAGTACCTTCCCGAGCTACAAGCATGACCAGTAAGTATGTGTCTTGTTTGTTCCAACAATAACGACTGACAGATCGTTTGACTATAATGTGCATATCGCGGTTGAGACAATCGGTGTCTCGGTGTCTGCATCTGCCGGTTTGTCCCGTATGACAGTCGTTAACATTTTTCACCTAATACCTGGACCCGTTTCCTCTTGTTGCTATTGTTTGCCAAACATGCTGCTTTGCTAGTTGTAGTTGGCAAGCTATGACCAAATATGATGTTGCTGTATATACACTTCCGGGCCGGGCCCTTCGTTTCTTCTCTGATAACTTTATTGAAGTGGGACTGCCGTCAATCATTAAACACCACAGTTGGCCTACCCCATAGTGTCCAGCGTGTATGAAATATATAACTGGCTTAGATCATAATAGGTGGGTGGTTGTAACCAAACAATTGTTTAAATTATGTACCCATCTAAAAGAAGCCAAGAACGCATTAATTTCATTCGGAAAACCCGACTCTGTTGAACAACAGACTCTGGTTGACTACTGTGTCATGCCCCTGAATTTGATGGTGTTACTCATAGAACATATTTTCATCACCTTTTTAATATGGTGGCGCTCAATGTATCTAAACTTCTTGATAGTTACTTGTAATGGCGCATGCCCAATTCACCTTTCCAGCGTACCCACCCATCATATGGCGTCATAATGATCCTGCGTGATGTGTACAATGCCATCATAATGAATGACGTCGAAAGGTACGTCACGAAGGCATATTTGAAGACGGTCTATGCGTTGTTGTACAAATTGTTTGCTTTTACTATTTAATAAATATTCTGTTGAATATTTTGAAACTAATTTGACTGGGCGCTGTTGCTGCCATAGGCAGCAACAGCACCCAGTCAGATTAGTTACAAAATATTCAACATCTTCCCTGTATAGTTTTCAGAAAATTGATAGCTAGAGCATTTGGGGATCGATCAATCCCAACACGGCGAGGTGTGGGTGGAGTTTAGCTAGTGATGGGCGGGGCATAGCTAAAAATGGAAAGGGCCATTTCTACAGCATCATCATAATTCTCAAGGGCAGGAGGTGCTCTGATGGCTGTGCCTGCAGCCACTGCACAAATGTGGCATGGTCCTTGTTGTCACTTGGTCTGCGCTTTGGCACAGCTAAATTTACAATGCTCTAGGCGTATAGTGTGTACCAGTTTACACCAGCCCAGTGCGTCACAGATAGGAACACCGGGAGGTAGTGCATGAACACACTTTGCTAATCTATTGTCGCTTATTCCCGGCCTATGCCTCATTCACCCAGATGTTTTCAGCATCAACATAAAAAATCTCGTTTGATTGTCTGGTCTGAGAAATTTTGGTCACCGAATTTGTCACGCCGACGGATTGTAAAATAGCCTTTCTCTGTAAATTGTGTGTACTCATATACTGGCATGCTTGTCTCTAAGGCTTCCATTTGATGTAGCTTCACTCGGGCAGACTTTGCATATGGACGATGCCCGGCGGAATGGAAAAGTAGAATTCCCCACACAATGTAGGCGGAGCCTCCAGTTCCTTGTCCTCTCTGTACGAATGAAAAGATGTGAGAGTGCAACTTGTCGGATATATGGGGACAAGAGTTTGTCTGTCCTGCTCTGATGGTCAGACTGGTAAAGGAGTTGCGAACTGATCTGACATAACTGGGTGATATATTCCTCCTCAACTGCGTCAATGACGTTCTGTTGCGGGTCAAAAACGGCTTTGTACAGGCTACCCAAGTGAACCTTGTTGATGTGTCCATGCAGTTAGGTGTTTCTATTAAGACACACATGGGTGCTGCCGAGGTAAGGATGGTAGCACGTTGTTCAGGTGAAAATGCAGGACCGGTTAACATGTGCACAACTGATCCTTTAGCATATATCATTTCCCCTACCTCCGCTAGTCCACTTCATGCCATATTAATCTGGTCAATGCTACCGAGGTTAGACATTAGGAGATGGAATCCGCGGAGACGCACAACGATTTTATATAGATCTTGCAACGCAGCTAATATCTCTACAGCCGTTAGGTTGGTCAAATTAAACTGGACATATTCGCAGGTGGTGCTTTTCACACTGCTTCTGTGCAAAGCATAATGCAGTGTAAATAGAGAGAGAGAGAGAGAGAGAGAGAGAGAGAGGGGGGGGGGGGTGGCAGACGAGGGGGAAAGGGAGATGGAAAGGGATAGGGGGAGAGGATGGGGAGAGGAATATGGATGGAGGGAGGGAGGGGGGGGGGAGGGCGGGAGGGAGGGAGGGAGGGAGGGAGAGAGAAAGAGAGAGAGAGAGAGTTTAGAAAAGCTGATGCCCACAGATTTTTGGTTTCCAGGTCATGAATACTGATTGGATAGCTTGTATTTGCAAACCTATATTTAGATACTTTATTTGAATTTCTATCACGTCTGGTTGTGAAGATATGCTAGAATAGAGAATCAGCCATTTTGGACTTTTGGCTATTACCCTTGGGCTACACAAGGTAAAAACACTCACCTGCGGTTACTTAGTTATGACAATGCGTTAAGGCCAGATGATGTTCTTTCATAATTCAATCTTTTAACCCCTCTTGTGTCAAGTTAACCTTTTAATTGTCAAGCTGGCTAAAAGGCATATGGCGTGTGTTGAGAAACGTTCATTTGTAGGCCAAGAATGTCCTATTTTAGAAAGTTTACCACTGGAATGACTGGCTCGGTTAACGAGCCCGCCATTCCAGTGGTAAAATTTTCAAAAATAGAACACACTTGGTCTATATATGGACATTGGCTAGGCTAAATTTTCGATTTTCTTTACAATTAATCCATGAATCGTCTAACCCGCCAACAAATGGCACCTGTAGTGGCCATGAGGAATATCCGTTTGTAGGATAAGTAAGTGCGAAAATTATAATTTTCTTGGAAACGAGCTTGCCCATTAAATGGTTAATTAATATGGATAGTATTTTGAGCGCTTCGAGGCGCTGTTGATACATGAGGGGTTAATTAGGGCTTACCGAAAGTATACATACGTATTCCACGCGCACTTAGCATCAATATTGATCGTCCTTCAGTTGACACAATTTCCTGATGAAGTTACGATTCTCCCTACTAAGTTCGCATTCACACCAGAATGCTTGAAAATAAAAGAATTTAAATTGTATTCTTTTAGAGACTCTATTTCTGTACTTCGGTGTAATGGAGCGAAATAAATCTTAGCATATATTGATTTCATGCAGTATAAATTATTATAATTTTTTTAGTTGCAAATCTGGATTCATGTCTTTTATTCAATTTCATAACTTAAAGGGGAATATTCACACCAGAATGCTCTAAATTAAATGATTTAAATTCTATACCACAATGTAATGAAACGAAATAAATCTAAACATATGATGATTTCATTCCGTATAAATTAATATAATTTTTAATTGCGTAGTTGAAATAGGGGCACGTGTTTCTAATTCAATTTCGCAAATTAAAAAAGCTATACTGAAATTAGTATTATTTATTTCGTTTCATTCCATCTAGCCACAAAATGTAAGCCTCTAAACGTATACAATTTCAATAATTTTATTTTCAAGCATTTTGGTGCGAATATGCACCTTTGAATTATATTAATTTATACACACAATTTAGGCCAAAAAATTATAAAATTTTAACAATTTTGATTTTCACATGCATCTTTACTGCATATAATTTTTTGAGAATATTTTTGAACGGCATTCAGCAGCATCAATATATGTATCCTGAGAAGTGAGACTTGATTTCGTGTGCAATGAGACAAAGCACGGACCGCATATTTATATTTATTTGTAAATTCAGTAAGGTATATACTTACAATGTTTTAATGTTCACGACAAAGTGTCCATGTGTTGTCTGTTTGAACCCGTCAATACAAAAAATTTTTTTGGTCAAATATGTACATTGTGCAGAGACCTTTAGTCAGGGGTTTTAGAGGCGCTTTACGTATATCTGTTTATTACGCCCCTAACACTCATTATCAGATATGTGCACAAATAAAACGCATTTACAGTGGTATTGAGAAATGTCCGTTTGTAAACCAAGAAAAGAATATTTTTGAAAATTTCTCACTAGAATAACTGGCTCGATAGTCGAGCCAGTTATTCCAGTGATAAATCATCAAAAATAATCTCTTGGTCTGCAAATGGACATATTAGATCGGAAAGTTGAAATTCTCTTGAATACATTTGAATGTTAAATGGTTAATAATAGAATCAATATCTTATCATATACCATCAGTGAATAAAACACACACCGCGGTCACCTGATGGCACAACAAAGAACGAAAACTAACTGTTAATCTACGAAATCACGCCATTGCATATTTTGAAAGTAATTTGATTGAAAACTGATGTTGTCTATGACAACAACAGACCCAGTCAATTACAAAGAATATTTTTAGACAAATAGATCTCAGTGAAATTAGTTCCAACATACCCACCACCCCTCTTTTGGGAGGAGGCACCTCCCAGAGTCCCTCCCAGACCTACCCCAAGGGCCACCCCTTCAATAATTTCCTGGATCAGCCTCAGAGGATGAACACTGCAATAGAATAGAAATTCCATTACAGACTTACAACGTTCGTCTTATTGTTCTATTATATTTTTATTTGAGTTTTCTGATGATGAGTAATAACAAACTGTAGTGGCGAGTGGTTATTCAGCGTCCCTCAAGCCCATGTGAAAAACTAGTCATTTTAGTTATTCTGTGTATGGAATATGTACGATAAAACCTTATGACAGTATGACAATATATCCACATGTACCTTCCTGTAATAAGGCGAGCTGTGCGTGTGGGGGGGGGGGGGTGGTGGTGGAGGCGTGGTCACATTGTCTTATTTGTCCATTATATATTGTTTCAGTATTATTCTTATTAAAGAGTGGGGGGGGGGTCGGAGACATGGTGTTTTAGGAGTCAGATGGTTCATGATTTTATTACAGTTTAATATAATTTTTATCCTCTAGATGCTCTCAGATGGTAGCGCCAGCACTACCAGAGGTAAATATGGCCCTTCAGGTGGCTGTTAAATTATTTTATTTTTTGCTATTTAATTTCAATTTTTTGCTCATTCAGTTTTTTATCCAGTTCTATTTTCACAACTGAATGGCTCTGAAAATTCAGTGAGTAAAATAAATGAAATTAAATGGTTGAAAAAGAATAATGTAACAACCAACTGATGGTCCATATTTACCTCTGGACATGCAGGAGATGCCATCTGCGAGCATCTAGATTTCAGAATTCGAAACCCCTCACATTTTGGACCCCCTTTTGCTTTGCATTTCGCTTCTACCCGACTCCTCAAATATTCTTTGCCCCCTGCTCTGGCAAGGCTTAAGTGGGCACTGCTTCCAGCTGGTAAACACTATAGCCGACGCGCAAACGGGATTATTTTACTATGGGAATCAGCACTTTAGGCAGTGCATATGAAAAACTGTGTTCATAATATTTTTGAAGTCATACATCATTGGAAAGCTAAGCCAATTTTCTATACATTTCTGTATTAGTTTTTATGGTTTTAAAAAATTGACTACAGTTGATTGCAATTTTAAAATATCCCCTATTGTCCACTTGATTTAAAGTCGAATGGTGTATTTTATATACGCAAATAACCCAATGAAAATGTTACAAAAAAAAAAATAATAATGCATTAATGTTTCGGCAATTGAATGCGCTTTCCAATGATATATGATTTAAATAATGTAATAATTTTAGTTTATCATAGGAACGATTTAGATTGCGGTGTACTTTAGTGCAAACGTAACTCAACGCGGGTCTGCGGCTTGTTGGCGGTGGTATTAGTTTTGCTCTGCGCGTTGATTTAGGGGAATCCCGGCGAAATGACGTCAATGTGGGAAAGATGTATTCCCGTGAAAACGAATTAGGCCAGCGTTACTCCAGGTGTAATTACGTCCCCTGCACGCCCGTTTTATGCACTCAGAGTAAATTTAAGCCGGACAACGGGCGTAATTGCGCGGACGTTCGTCAACCACGCCTGGCTTTTGTGCGCCTGCTTTATGCACTCGGCCACTGACGTAGTAGAGTTGGTCGTCCTTATGCTGAACGTTGGCTAACGTCGGTCGTTTTGGCCTTTTGTGTCAAAATCGCCTCATAGCGCTTAATATACCACTTATATAGGCTTATTAAAGGATAACTAATCCCATCTCTTGATAGCTATTCAGGCGATCTAACACGCCGGTCATAAACTATCCAGGTAATTTTAAGCTTTTTATCAAGCCGCTAAGGAAAGATATTCAGGATTTAGTAGTTAAATGTTCGTACATTTCTACACCCTATGATGGCTGTCATGATTTACTTTTCAACCAATCAGAAAAGTCCTAGTGTGTCTGCCTTGGTAGATACTCTCAGTCATAGAGGCGCCAGCTATAGTTTGGCAATGTGGTATAAAACCAATGCTACATGTAAGCTGTTGAATATTTTGAAACCAATTTGATTGGAAGTTGTTGCTGCCATGGGCAACAACAACTTGCATTCAAATCAGTTTCAAAATATTCAATGGGATGAGCATTACATAATAAAGAATGTGATGCTTTGGAGCTGACATGACATTACACACAATAGCTTGAGGAGATAAAATGGTGTCGATCACTGTTCAACATTTAATCGATATTACAAAACAAATAATTGCGATACAGATTAGGGAATGTGACAGGATATGAATGATATGGAATCTATAAACCATATTCTATCGGTGCAATACAACATTTGAGATGAGATTAGCATCGCTTTAAAGTATTGCTTTACTTATAGATATGAATAGGTCAAGTGATAGGTAGGTGTGGTGATTCCATGACCTAGAGATGGACAAATACTTGGATTCCTGACAAAATCCCCCTCCCAAAAAGAGGGGTGGTGGGTTTAGGGAGATGCTCACCCAGAGAAATAATAATGAATAATATGTTTTACGTCTTTGGACATAAAAGACCAAATTTCAGGAAGAATCCTTTATAATTAAATAATCTCTTAAATAATTTGACACAGATATGACTGAGAGCTGTTGCTTCTTAAGGCAAAAATGCATAAAGGATGCAACAGCTTCCAGTCAAATTAGTTTTTAAATATTCAGCAGCTTAGAGACTCATATTGATTGTCTTGAAATTGAGATGTCATGGCTTCAGGGTTCAAAGGACCATAATTGTCCACGACAGCTTCATGACCTATGAGGAAACGTTTTAATTAAGTGCGGTGGGGTGGGGTGGGTGGGTGAGGTGAGAGGTGGCCAGGTCCTCTCGGGCCACTCCATTGGATCCGCCACTGAGTCTTATTGCTATTCTCATTTGTAAAAAGAGAAACTGCATAAAACACATTATTCACTCAAATGCAGATTTTTGATAGAAAAAAATCGGGAGCTGGTCAAGATTTGGGGCCGGAGGCAAATGCCCCTGCTGCCTCTATTATGATCCGCTACTGGCCAGAAGTGGTATTCACGATGTATTCTGGGAAGGTATTTTCCAAAAATGCGCTAATGTGGGAAGGGTCTATTCACCGCACATTTCACGCGCTATAGTCTACAACAAACAGGTCCCGTAAGAGAAACTTCGGGCACTGTGAAATTCTAAAACTGCTATCTTCTAATTATAAGGAAAGCAGTGAGAATATAAACTCAAAACTTAGCAGTTCTGTCACGGCAAGGAGGAAGAAAGAAAAATGGGAAGAGAAATACCATTGGGCCGCAGCAGCGTACAGGGGAGGAAATTAAACATAAATACAAGGATTTACTAACACGGGCAAAAGGAACTATTCTAATCGGAAGCATCCGAAGACAGGAGGTGGACCTAAATCACCAGAAGGACCGTACACGGATCTTGCTCTTGACATCATTGGTGAGGCCTCTCCAACGTTAGATGGTATAGTTTCGGGAGGGGAGTCTGGAGCCGTCAATGCAGGCACATCCCGAGACACACTTCAATCCGCAGGGACATCCACATCGGTTGCTGCTAAAGTTGTCGAGTCTGATGGGGATGATGACGAGGTAATCGAGTTGACGAAACAGTCACATAACCCTCCCAACTTACAATGTAAGTAACACTAATACACGTAGAATGTCTCAGTCGATGGCACGATGGCATACTATATTTCTACACTGTTGACTTTCTGCCACTACCCTCCACTCCGATCTGCTGCCATCCAAATCTGGGGGGGGGGGCATAGACTAACGAGAATGTCGTCTTGCAGTTTGTAAACACACGGATAACTTACATAACACATTTGATCACATTCCAAGAAACGGACTTTAAGTAGAAAACCGGATGATCAGAAGGACGGACGGAGGGATATAACCGATTGGAATGACCCCTTAGTAGATTTTATTAAAACTGTGTGTGGATAATTGTATTATGTAAAATGGTGGTTATTTTTCTCCGCCATTGTCAGGTGACGTCACAACTCATACAGAGGTAATAGTAGCAGCAGTAGCATTAGTAGCAAGCAATGCATGTAACATCAATGGCAGTCAAAATGTTATACAAATTAGCAGCAGCAGCAGCAGAAGTAGCAGCAGCAGCTTAGAGATCTCTGGTAGTGTAGATCGTCAAACCAATGTACGACACCACCCATAGTTCGGCTGTTAATGAATAATAATGCACTACAGTGCGCGTAGCCTTACGTCCGTTTTATGCACTCGGCCACAGGTAAACACTAATAGAGTGTAACTCAGACTGACAACCACCAGAACTGTAGCTTCAATTCCGGCATCTGATTTTAATTACCCGATTCCGCTGATGGCCTCACGCGTATTTTACTATTAAGCATGTGTATAGTGCGTGGGTTGTGTAGCACGGATCACCATCGGGTGCGTACAAGACGGCCCGGTCCGGGATTGGCCATGCTCACCCCTCCACTGGCCATACACGGCCACCACATAAACGGCCATTCCAACAGGAGAACAGAATAATAGAGTCCTTTAGATCGCCCTACGCGCACGCGCGGCCATGAGAGGTAAACAAACATTGACGAGTTAGCGGGTGGAGACCGGCAACTTATGTATATACTTGCTCATATTATGGCAATTCCGTAATATGGGACCGTCCTAAAAGATTTTGGTATGTATTAATATCAGAATTGAATGAGAAATTTAACACGCTGAACAGAAATTAAATCAGTTCAGATCTGGCGAAGATATCGCATAATTAAAACGGACTCTTTTGGAGCTCCGACTAAGCGTAGACATCACCCGAGCCTGTGCCCGAACGGGAGAGAACTGGGCACAATTTCTCTAGCTACCTTGCCTAGCGCACAACACGCACCCTGATTGGCTGAGCCGGTTAGCGCAGCCTCTCACCGAGTATAAAAGGCGTTCTCAAAGCCAAACTCGGGTAGATGTGAGGTGGACTCGGTCCGAGTGGAAGCATTCTCACTATCTCCTTACTACGTAGAGCTCGCGTTCTGCAATCTACAGCAACGCAGCTTATTACAACCAGGTTCCCTCTCCGGACAGCCGTGCTCCACACTGCACCAAGTTTTTTGTACACTCCTGGTAGATCAACAGGAGTAACAACCCAAATTAAAAGAAGGCTATTTATTTTGACCACCGTCACCAGCGGTGCCTTCACTGCGGTGTAAGATCTTTGGTCCTCACCATCTAAATTAGTATGTAAGAACAGTGTTGTTTTCCATGTCTCACCAGATGTGCCGTGCCACTACAGAAACGGGGATAGAAAACAATGGACGTATCCAGCGTCTTTGAATTTATGGTTTGACCGTAGTCCAGACAAGGACATTGCTTTACATGCCGTAAGAGCTAAACAGCGTGGATCGTCTTATGCCGAGAAAATAATTCAAAATAATATGTGCTTACCATCTCTACACAATGGAGACATCCGTCACTCTTAAAGCACAAACAGTATAACGGTATTACGGTGAACTACTCAGTATGTGCTATGCGTTAGGATCTGTTAGCCACCGAAATTGGCTTTATTCTTCACTGTTTTCGAGTATGAAACATTACGGCAAGCATCCTGCAGTAATTCTCCAGGCGGAAGCTACACCGTGCCTCAACTCATGCGCAAGAAAGCAGTACAAAGACTACATGTGCCGTTTAAACTGCAATCATGACTAATAGGTGCACCACACATAGGAACATGTCTTAGTTATGTATACCATTATGAATAATAAATAAAGTACCGCCCTAAGTGGTACCGTAAGGTCGGATGCGACCTCCGTTTTAAGACAATATTGTAATACTGTTATGCATTGTAAACGGTGTCAGCAAATAAACGGCACTGCAGGTCGAATCGGCCCTATATTCCTAGTGAGTGGATATATATGTAATCAGGCATACTGCCAATATTGTTAGTTAGCAGTAAAAACTACAAAAATGTACACCTAGGTTTCACTATACATCAACAACAAATGCATCGCCGTATTTTCTCCCAATGGCACCAATTTTACATTAAGGTCGCTGCTCATGCTCTCGCCAGAGAACATGGTATGCTACCGGTAAACATAGGACTATAATAGCTCGATAGGAAAGGTTTTTAAGCTAGCCAAGAACGGGTACTCTTCAAAACGGAGAATTGTTATTGAAAACTCTTCTTCACGGTAAAAAAGACCGTTGTATAAACGGTATTACTGATTTTCATAGTTGACCATCCATATTAAGGCCTCCTAAGTTAAAGTGGAGAGTAACTGCCTTTGACTATGCTTCTCTGGCCATAATAATTGTTTGAATTCCCACCGTCAGAATGGTTAGGACCGTCTCAAGAAACTACAGTAGGTTTATGTCGGGACAGAATCAATTTGCCGTTCACATACCTGCCCCGTGTATCTTCGGATACCTATTAAGCAAGACTTTTTATGCCAAAGTAGGAAACACCGTTGCCATCCCCGCAGTGTTCTTAAGGCATCTTTCTCCAAACCTAAAGCAGCTAAACGGTAATGCGAGGGTACGGATCTCATACAGTCCGTACTCGAGACCTTAGGTGACGGATAGAAACACAGATCACCATCTAACTCATAATGGTGACTGGGTGAAACCTTAGAGCTCACCACGCCCTATGGAATAGCCGCCATAGATGGAAATACTTTTCTCTTTCCCCACCGTAAGTAAGCTAAGTTCCACTTTCTAAACACACTTCTGTCAAATGCATGTGTCCATGTGTTGTTATTTGTGGTTGTGATGCGGTATGTGAAGTGATCACTTTGCGTCTCTGAAGCTACCACCAAACAGAATGTTGCTCGCTGTCGGTCTGAGGAGAGATGTTCCGTGGGGTATCAGCAATGGTACCGAGCATCCGCGCCAGGAAGACGTATTCGTTAAAGACAGTTGGTGCTATGCCATTTGCGGCATAAAAATAGATGTTTTGGGCTTACAACTAAAAGTTGGTCTAGGCGATTTTTAGGCACACAAAAATAGATGGTACCAACTATTGCGGAGTTGAATACATTTTTCTTTTTGATGGAGGCCTGCGCGAGGCATTTTCCTCTCGCAAAATTCTGTATTTCCTGCCTTGTGCAGTGAAGGCCCACATAATTTTCCTCCTCATTTTTTCGTTACCATGGGATGTCTCTCTACTATTGCACACACATGGTGAGATTACATACACCCCCCTTTTCAGATTTTTACGGTTAGCTTCCCACCGGTTGCCTTCCCACAAGGTGCCATGGTGTGGTACCGTCGTAAATCTTCTCTCAGACAAATGGCAAGGGCATAGTCATCCTTGGCATAAAGAGGTATTGGTTCCCCCTTCTTCCTCCTCATTGTGATGGTCGGTCGTTTTCCTCCCTCGTTTTCCATGCGGAGCACGGTACTACACCGTCGTATATTTCCTCTCAAGCAAACGGTAAATATTTCGTCATTAATGGTACCGTTGGTATGCCCCTGCATCTTATGCAGGATGGCTTCTCTCTCTCCTGTCTTCTCTCATCCTCCGCTACGGCGTTGCATGCATTGTCCCGTGACAGAGGCCCGCGCGAGGCACTTTCCTCTCGCAAAACCAATAATTCTTGGCCAGCCTGAGGCAGATATAGTTTATATTAAACCAACTGATGTGCCCTGACCAGACGATACCGTCTATATATAAATAGATCGGTTAGGTACCTCCGGCGAGACATAAACCCAAATTCACCACTCTCGTTTTCACATACACCGTTCATAAGTGACAAGCATACAAACATTGTTTGTTACTATAATCAAGTAAGTAAATTTGTGTGCTAGCACCGTTTTTCCACCTTGGAAATGATGGCTAGACTCACCGGGGCCACGAACAGCCGGGACAACACGGAAGTGTTCAATTTTCGCACCAATGGCTGCACGAGACCACTGGAATGTTATTGTTCCACCGGCCCTGGAGGTCCGTTTTTGTGGACACCGGAGATGCGCGGCGACTGCTCCCCAACCCCGAGGCTGGCTGACCAGCAGCAGCAAAAGCGGCGAGCGGCGGAGGCACACACGCCCCAGGCGGCTACAGTTGAACGTCGCGTGTTGAAAGTAAAGGTGTATATTCACACAAAATTCTTCAAAATAAAACCGTAAACATGTTATACTCTTAAATTGTGTGCCTAGATGTAAATGACATTAATTTTTATTAAAAAATCGGTACTACGAATTTAATCTTCAGAACAGTATATCTATTGTATTTCTGATCTTAATAATTGTGATGTGATTAGACTTATGTGTAATACACACTTTGCGGTTGTGGCTGACCTTTTGAATGTAAGAGCATTTCTTCATTCAGAATCCTAAATTTCATCTACGTGTACCATGCCGGGAAATACAAGATAGTGACCGGGAAGGTGATCTCTGGATACACATTAGATGTCAAGAAAATTATAATATGTTGGTCTTTACATCTTTGACAGTATTAACCCTTCAACCGTCAAATTGTTCAAGAAAATTTCAATTTTCTCATAGAAATGTCCATTTGAAGACAAAGAGAAGCTTTTGAAGATTTACCGCTGGAATGTCTGGCTCGGTTATCGAGCCAGTCATTCCAGTGGGAAATCTTCAAAAATAGTCTTCTCTTGGTCTGCAAATGGGCATTTCTCAAGACTTCAGAAGCCGTTTTTGGATGGCATGAGTGTTAAAGAATTAATAGACAAGTTGATTTGCCAGGATAAATAAAGAGTTATAAAGCCATTAAACATGTCGCGGTGGGCCCACATGTCCAGGTGTTCGTCCATCCGCCTGCCCATCCGCATTCCCAGCCTTCTGTTCGTCTGCCCACCGTATGCCCGCCCACCCGTACACACACACACACACACACACACACACACACACACACACACATGCACGCATGTGCACGTTCACACACAGGCATATGTTTCATGTAACCTTGTCACTTTATGTGAGACATAGTCACTGAAACATTGACATTTGTTTCTAATTTGAATTTGAACAACCAACAGTCTTTGGATTTGGTATTTGCGCAATCCTTAATAAATTAATTTCAGTGGATGTGTTTTCACGGTGTCACCTGATTGGTTTAGATGTTCTGACGGTACGTTCTTGTTAGTCCGGTAAGGGCAGACCAATTTTATGTGCTGCTTCATGAATATTCTCGCCGAAAAAAACCACACAATCGGAGATGGGGAGAATAATGTACAATTTCAAGCTCAGTTTTATGCTGTTACATTATTACTCCTTTCATCATGTTAATTGTCAAGATTGATCAAGAAAATCCAAAGGGGTTTCTCAGTGAGTATCTATTTGCAGGCGAAGGAAAGATTATGTTTGAAAATATAAGACTGTAATGGCTGGCTCGTTTACGAGCCAACCATTCCAGTTGTACATTTTCAAAAATAATCTTGTCTTGGCCAGTAAATGGACTTTTCCCATGACCATTGCAAAGCCATTTTGAGCCTCGTGACCACGAAAGGGTTTGCAAAACTACAGAGAACAAAAAGAGTTACAGAAAATGTTTAAAATATCCGGGTGATAAGGAATTGGCTGCAAGAAATGGCAAGATGGAAAGCATGTTGAAAATAATGCCCTAAAATTCCAGCATTCTTATTTTTTTATGTAGATATGGAACAATTAAGCAAGGAGAGTTAGTGAAACAAAAACGTAAATTACCAGGATGGCTCACGAACGCTAATTTGACAATGACAGTTCGACAACTCGCATAACAGCTCGCTACTATGGATCTCTGGAATGTCAAATGGAAGGTTTTGCACAAATTCTCGGTCGTACTCGGTAAATTCTCGAAATTGCACTAAACAATCAATAATTTTACTGAATGTTCGCCTAGGATGTTCGTGATTCTGATGGAGGAGGTTCCACAAAGCTACTACAATGTCCCAGTGCAACTTTTCAACAGGACCAGACTGCCCCAGCTCTCCACGGTCTGTGGAGATAAGGATTGCATAAATTGAGCAAAGAAAGACCAGCGATTTGGTACTAAGAATTTATCCGTTAAACTAACTAAGTCGACATGGTCATATACGTCCTAAGCTTCTACAATATCATTGCCAACTTGTACATATTCATTAAATCAGACATCGTCTCTTTTAGTATTTGGTCTCTCCTGTCATTAGATTACATCGCTAAGTCAACATGAAGTTGTAGGAGCAGACGTTTATTCATGTGCCATGGGAAATTTACCTACTGTCAATGTAAGATACTCTATCAAATTAGACAACGCATACAATGTTCAGAAATACCCGTGTCAACAGTTATAAACGAAAGCGTGTCAAAATTTACCTTTCCAGTTTTAGCTATGCCCCGCCCATCTCCAGCTAAGCTCCAACCACACCTCGCTCGTGTTGGGATCTATCGATCCCTGAACTCTCTGGCTATCAATTTCCAGAAAGCTATACAGGGATGTTGTTGAATATTTTGAATATTTTGACAGCAACAGCACCCAGTCAAATTAGTTTCCCAATATTCAACAACATTCCATTAAATAGTAAAGAGTAAAAAATTCGTTCAACAACCCTAAGCCTGTCACCAATTATGCGTTTGTAACGAACCTATCTACGTCATTCATGACACCATTGATTATGCCACGTCACTTAGTTGATTGTGCCGTCATATGATGGATGGATGAACTGGAAACGTCCAGCAATAAAATTACTCTTAAGATATATCCCCATAAAAACGCAAGATACTGTGCACGTGCTCAATTCCGGGCCACAGCATACCGGGATTGGCCCAGATCTGGCACTCGGCAGAGTAACGCGCGCTATCAAGGATCTTTAAATCGTATTATTATTATTATTATTATTATCCCCGCTAGCACAGCTTGTATTCTTTGTACTTGACTTTGTGTGTTAAGTGGCTAAAGCAAATGGCATTAAATGTCGAGAAGGAGTCTGTGCATTACGTGACCCCACAGAAGACGTACTACTTACCCGGTGAGGTTAAAACAATAGCTTGCAGTAAAGCATCTTCATCTTTGGTTATCTGCAGATTGTGCAATCTCTTGGAGAACTTCAGCAACCGTTGCATATAGACTCTTTTACCAGGCCAACTCATCTCGTTTGCACTGAATGTAGAGCCATGGACAAATACGGCCACCATTAGCTCCGGATTCATTCCCCTGTATGTACAGATATTCCAAAACTCAAAGTATCCACCTGAACCAGAAAACAAGAATGTAATCTAAGTTTCTTTGTTCTTGTGACTTACATGTTTTTTCACAGACGTTTATATAAGAAGTCTATTAATCGCGTTGAGAAGGCATTCAACACGATTCGTGCGGTTAACCATTACTAAAGTAAACTAGCCCATTCTTGCCTGACATGTGACTCGCATTTCTAAGATAGGAAAGATGGATAATTTCTAACTAAGCTCCGCCTACTTTGTACGTGTATTAGAATCAATATATAAGCTGCGACCCTGAATTACCAGCATCCCAATTTTCAATGTAACTATACAGGGAAACCGTTTGTAGTTTAAGACTAATTCGGCAGATGGTTATTAAAGCATGTGACAACAACAGCTCCCAGTCAAATTAGTTCTAAAAAATTTAACCTTAATGTATATTCAATTGTAAATCCACCAAAGACATGGGCTGCAATTATACACTTGTCGGAATTTTCTAGCTTCATGTGGGGAATTATATTACGTCAACATCATTGTAACGTCAGCCTACATGTGACGTAATTGATTATGATATCATATATTTGAGTGACATGTGAGATCCCTAAAAAACAACTGGCTTATATTAAAAATGCATATTCACAGCAAAATGCTTGAAAATGGAATTTCTTAAATTTTCTACTTTTGGAAGCGAAATTTGTATACTTCAATGTAAGGAAACGAAATTAATCTTAACATATGGTTATTTTATTCCATACAAATTATTCTAATTTTTAAGCACAGTTTAATTATATTAGTAACTCGTGTCTCTTATTCTATTTCACAACATAAAAAAATTATATTAATTTATACATAATGAAATCATCATATGTTAAGATTCATTTCATTTAATTACATCTAGACCCACAATATAACCCTCTAAAAGTATACAATTTCATTTGCATTTTGGTGTGAAAATGCACCTTTAAGTCAACATCTATTTAGTGACCAGGTTTTAAAATCTCCACATCATTAGTACATGTTGTTGTTTAGACAACACACCATACGGATAATGCTATGATGATACCTTTGATAAGTGCTGCTTGATCATTTAAGTTCAAGTCTTTAAACCCAGGGATAGCCTTGGCAAATCTAATAGCAGTTTTTGCCAACACATCCAGCCACTGCATAGTTAGCGATACCTCCTCAACCCGATTGTCCATTGCCATACCAGTAATTTGATAAAACATGTCAAACTCTTCCCAACTTGGAGCATTTCTGGGACCAAAGAGTTTATCCTTAAGTAGGCAGTTGTTCTATGAATAATAATAATAATAATAATAATAATAATAATAATAATAATAATAGTAACTGGACGTTGACAATGGACCTTTCCACTTTTAGCTATGCTCCGCCCATCTCTATCTAAGCTCCTCGGTGATGGGATCGATCGATCCCTGAACTCCGTATGAACTTCCAGAAAACTATACAGGTAAGTTGTTGAATATTTTGTACCTAACTTAACTGGGTGCTGTTGCTGCCTATTCAACAGAATATTTATTAAATAGCAAAGACATACAATTCGTACAATAACGTATAGTCGGTCTTCAAATGTGCATTGTGACATACTTATCTACGTCATACATGACGCCATACGTCATAATGCCGTCATTTATTATGATGTCATTCTACACGTCGCGTAGTTGGTTATGACTTCATACGCTGGGTGGATAAAGTTGAAGGTATTTTACTATTCCAGTAATTGTTAATATGCGTGCTTTGATCCGAATTTGTACTTGACCAAATATTTATATCCCAATATGAATATGTGTCTTCGTCCCATCACCGGTAATCATAGTATAACCATATGGGGAGAAACTTAGGACAAGTTGCTGTCCCGAAAATCGATCCCATACATTTGCTATGGGACTTATTGGACATGGAAAAGCGGATTTCTTGGAAAGCATACACCGGATTCGAATTCTGAAGGTCTTCGGGGGTGGGGGGGGCGGAGGTGGGGGGGGGGGGGGGGGATAGTGGGGTGGGGGGCTGGATTTGTCCCAAGTGTGGAGATGATTGTCCCAAAACTGCATCATTTATCAGCAAATCAATTTCTCATACATATTTCTATGGAAATATTTGTGTGTGTTACAAAAATCTGGATATCTTGTGAACCAATCGCGATATCGGAGTTCTGTAAATGATGTTTGAGAAGGAATTTGGCCGCCAATCAGGCAAACTAATCTTTGTAACTATCCGACAATAATTAAGTCATCTATCGTCAACTCACGGACATATAGGACAATATGCAGACTTGTAATAGCAGAAAGATTAATATGTTCGTTAAGATTTTTATTTTATTAATCAATAGTAACATAGGATACCTATATATGTATAACATTTCAACCATCTATTTCACCCTACCCCCACCCCCTCATAGGAATATGAATTATAATGATGCCAAAAAATGTTTATTACGCAGGAAATTTCTCAAAAACCACTCAATTAATCAGAAGAAAATTTTGTACTCATGGCAAGCGATGCTTGAAAACTGTTAAGTTTCAATTTAATCTGTCGAAAACTCTATGAGGAGTTACTGTCCAAATAGTGTTCCCATACATTTCCTATGGGACTACTTGGGTGCGGAAACGAATAGTTCGACAAGTTGTACGAATTATATGTCTTTACTCTTTAATACACATTATTTAGGCAACAACACCACCTGGTCAAATTAGTTTCAAAATATTCAGCAGCATACCCGTATAGTTTTCGGGAAATTGAGATTCACAGTGCAGGGTACGATTGAGCACAACACTAACACAGTATGGGTGGCGATTAGCTAGAAATAGGCAGGGCGGGGCCAAAACTGGATATCGCCATAGATGATGGCGATATCATGGCGTCAGCCTACGTGTGGCGTAGCTGATTATGACGTCATATGATTAACTGAGAAATGGGATTCATCAACTGAGTGACGGATCCGAACCCTCCATTAGTGTGTTTATTTACAATCCACACGCACTTGCTATACAGCCACAACGTCGTACTTACGTAGTAACGAAGCTGTCGTTCAGCAATATCTTTTTCATCTTTGAGTATACGAAACATCGAATTATGTTTCTCATTGAGAAACACAGTACAGTTTCTCATTGAGAAAAACAGTACAATAGCTTTGGCTAGATGTGACTGCTCATTAATAATATCTGCGGTAGAATCAATTCTAATGCCATCAGAAGAATTGTAACCAGTAATCTCTTGCTTTTGTGAATATATTGCCATTTTGCTACACTCCAGTGAGCGGTGGACATCACTACTGATGAGAGAAGTTGGAGGTGAGCTCCTGCATCCGTGCCATCCAGTGGCCACTCTATGCTCTTTCATTTGGATAATATTTAGGGTTCGCTGCTCGTTCGTATAGCGCCCAATCTTAACCGCTGCAACATATATTATTAATAACATAATCGGTATAATATGACATCATGGAAATTCAAATATCCACTACATTAATCTATGTGTATCCACATGCACACGCGAGCAGAGTACCAACCCAGATATGTATATTGGGAATGATTATATCTTAAAACACACCGCAGTGGTGTAGGAACGTACTTTGACCTGGGTCAGGATAAAACGCCCGGATCCAAATAGGCACAAATTCTGGACCTATGGATATCTCGGAAACTACTAGGCTGGTTTGCCTAACATTTTAACACATACACATGTGTAGCCATTCATTAGGAGTCCACAACTTTGGCTGTGATCCGGAAAAATCGGGAAAATCCAAAAACCTCGGAGATGAGTTATCACACTATCAGGATCTATGATCCATATATATATATATATATATATATATATATATATATATATATATATATATATATATATATATATATATATATATGACCGCTTTGTATGCACCTTTGGGTTATGGGTGAATCCGATCTGTCACTCAAGTATATGATGTCTTAACCAGTGCTTATGATCCAGAAGCCATTAATCCGGATAATAGATTACAAACACGATGCATTGTTTGTATGCGCACTGCATATATGAAGGGTGCCTAGTCTGTGCTGGTGGTGGGCGTGGCAAAGGATACATTTGGGATTCGGGGAAAGTAAAAGATATCAGAAAGTAAATAAGGGTGGGGGTCTGGGGAAGATCTAGATGCTTTCAGATGGCATCGCCTGCGTGTTCTGCGATAATTTTGGGCCATTATTTGGTTGTTATATTATTTTCGTCTTCCTTTTGACCATTTAATATCATGTTTTGTTCACTCAATTTTTTTAGCTGGTCAATTGTCAAAAACTGGAACATAACAAATTACCGTGTTTCTATCATATCATGTTATGCAGTTTCTTTTCTCTATAAATGAAAGTAGCACTCTGACTTTCATGTTTAGACAGTATTTTTCGTTTGTAAAAAAGAGAAACAGCAACAAAACATATTATTCACTCCAATATTCTTAATGGTAATAATTTGGGGCTGGTCAAGATCTGTGGTTGGCGGGCGGGCAAAGGGCCATCACACATTTGTATACTGATCTGAATATTCCCTTCCCACACGACAATAACTATCTGTTTCTGTGTGGCAAATTTCAACTGGGACACACCCCTAATAACGTAGGTTACTGGGCTAGTACTGGGCCAATACCGGGCCCTATTGTCCCGGATTCGGCCCATCACCGGCCCAGTAACCCGCATTATCGGGGGAAACATTGTGTCTTACCTTTTCGAGACATGCCAATGTTATTGCACTTCTGTAGGCGACAGAAAGTACACTTTCTATCCTTGGTAAATGTGCATGTACCCTGCTTGTGTTTGCTTCGACATTTATATGTACTGCAGTTGTCGAGACTTCTTTTGAAGAAAGTCTAAATAATAATAATAATAATAATAATAATAATAATAATAATAATAATTTGACTGAATGTCTATGTATCAAAGGTTTTCAGCCAAATCATTCTCAAATGTATAGTAAGATTTTCTCGTACTGACTTACAAATTACATTGACAATAATTTAACTGAAATAGACCTGGATATAAATGAGTTCTGTCGGACTATTGTCAAAATATACAATAGTTGTATCATGTGATTTCCTTAAAATCGATGTACTTGAACTGCTCAGTTGTGTGCCATGCGTTATCCGACTGAGAAGCATTTCAATGCGCAAAAGCTTCTGACTTCCTGAATATTTTGAAATCAATTTGACTGAAAGTTGTTAGTGGCTTAGCCACCAACAACCTTCGGTCAAATTGCTTTCAAAATATTTAACAGGTCCAGAGATATCACCTCTGGAAAATGTCGTTCGCAAAAACTCAGCAGTTAGACGGTTAAGACTCAACTAGTTGGCGACTAGTTGTTCATAGTTGTAGCTAGTTGCCCATAGTCTGGAGTTGTAATGATGTGTGATGAAAAATGTACCGTCAAACCTGTCCATAACGACCATGCACAGTTTAGCACCCCTTAGCTCTTTTACGGACTCCTGAACACCGGTGACAAATTCTTAGTGCTCGGGAATGTGTGTTGTTACACAGTGATTGTACATGGCTATGCGGAATCCCATACAATACAATACAACCCTGAATGTGCCATCGTTGTAGGAAACCAGAAACAATGAATTTCCATGAAATTTCATACTGTGGCAAGTGCACAAATACATGTACATGATGAAATGAGACGAGCAAGCCGAATATATAATTATTAACCACACACATATTGTCATGATGGCTCTCGCAGTCACTGACTCGCCCTCTCTCCCTCCCTCTCCCTCCCTTGCTCCTCCACCACACACACACACACTGCCTTTCTCTCACAATTGCTCCCTTTCACATCCACCACTCTCTCCCATTTCTCTTTCCACTCTATATCTCTGACACGCTCTCCTCTATCCCTCCTCCTCCCCAGCCTTTGTTCATCTCTCCCCCACCCCCGCTCCCCCTACATAAAACACTTCTCACCAAGGTTTCGTGTAGTTGACTGCTTGAAGACTAGCTCAAAGGTCGTAATCTGTACGCTCAAAACACAACTGGTTGGCGACTAGTTGTACACAAGGTCTTAAGGTAAACGCCGAGGACTAGAGCTAACGAACAACTGATCACGTGTTCAAATTGTACACACTTTTTGTTTGAGAATTCCCAGTCAGGATGAACAATAGACTCACATAATATGGCGTCTGCCACTTGATAGGAAAGAAATATGGTGTCTGAGTTTGGTAAATTGCATTATAATTATTGGGGTACAAGAGCGGTAAACGAGCTGATATTCTGGTCCTTTTTCACAATATCATAATGTTGGAGACGGATTTGAGGAAATGCACGACATGCAGGTATTTTACCATAATGCTAAGGTGGTGAATCTGAATAAATTATATGCCGAGCTGAAATCTCACTTCTTCACCCTCATGAAAAATAGCCGCCTTTGTAAATGTCAGCTTGGATCTATATCATGGTGTGGTAATGTGTACGTTGGATATGAAGCTGTGCACCAGCGGTCGTGGAAGTGATATAACATTTGCTGAACAATATGACAGCGCCTTGCCGCACGCATCAACATCAGTGCCACCTTAAAACCGGTATATGATTGTTTCAGCAGCGAAAGCAGCGGCTGGTGTTAATTCTGTCATACTTAGACCAAGTAACAGTTGCTACTCTTCCTGGGATACTTTCCACGTTATCCTCTTGCAGTGTTCTAACCATTGCGACACACTGGCATAGCCAGTGATGATATAGAACGACAACAATTTATCAACTACTTCTTTGGGTGGCTTCTGCATGGTGAACCTCGTGAATTTGAATGTACCATGGATTATTGGATGTACCCGACTTCATTCATAGCTGGATGTAATTAATTCTGCTATGGCGTGCTGTTAGCAACAGTAGAACATCCGTATGCCACAATATAGTATGAATCATTGTTTATGCAGTGTAAAACCAACGCGCAACATCCTCTTTATGGTTTGATCATACTGCAGAGACATTCACTTCAGGATCAGAGGACTTAACACCAACAATAATTCGATGATCTCCATCCACTACAATTTTCTTGTTCTTTAGACAGCGTAGTATTAACGGACCTTTCCACGTTATCCATTCATCATATGACGTTATAATCAATTACGTGACGTGTAGACTGACGCCATAATGAATGACGTCATTATGACGTCATGAATGACGTAGATAGGTACGTCACAATCGCATATTTGAAGACGGGCTATGCGTTGTTGTACGAATTGTATGTTTTAACTATTTAATAAATATTCTGTTGAATATTTTGACACTAATTTGACTGAGCGCTGTTGCGGCCATAGGCACCCAGTCAAATTAGTTACCAAATATTCAACAGCTTACCTGTATAGTTTTCAGGAAATTGATAGATAGGGCATTCGGTGATCGATCGATCCCAACACGGCGAAGTGTGGGTGGAGCTTAGATCGAGGTGGGCGGGCCATAGCTAAAACTGGAAAGGTACATTGCTTGGTTAGTATCTGTCCGTAAATTCTGCCAAACACGGATAGCCAATATTCGGCCATGTGCTAACGATGCCAAAAGAGATACCGCGAGCCTTGGAATTCGCCCTACTGGGAGCCAAGAAATACAAAAACAGGAGATGACGTCATTGCATAAATCCGCTAAGCGTGCTGCGAAGTGACTTCAGGAAAACAGGACTCTGCACACTCAGATCAAGAAAGAAGACTCGAGGAAGCTAAATATTTGGCTGAGGACGAAGATGGGCTGATTGCAGCTGGATGCTATTTCTGATACTCAAGCCACAGAATACATCATAGCAGCTCTGACAGGTCATGTTTGTTCTCACCTAATGAGATAATGCTTGACAATTTACTGGGTAAGGGTACGCAGGAATCTGTAATGACACGTTATATTTACAGCCCTTGGTTCGTTTCTTCCCGGTAGCATCTTTGATTGAATACTGTTGGTAATAAGTGAATGTCACATCAATTCGGTCAAATTTCGCGCAAATATTCACTACGGACTTCGCGAATACATACGGACAGCCACCAAACATAGTCATACCATATAGTTTGCCAAGTACCGTCATCAATGCTTATCCACCTATTACTAAACTAGTGGATCCAGCCAATATCACAGATGGTGGAGTAAACATGTCTTTGTATTCTGGTATACACCACTTCAGCTCCATCAAACTTGGGAATAAAGTTTCATCGATGTTAGAACAACGTGCTTCTGCTTCAGTGTACGTTCGATGTGGCATATTCTTCGGAAAACTGTGTTAAATGTGTCCATTTCTTGGGCAAGTACTTGTATCATCTGGAGATACCTCCACCCGTAACTGTACATTGTTCAATGTGAACTGGATGATGCTGATTAAAACCAGTTCGTGTGACTTTCGGTGAATCTTGATGTCGCTTTAAGTGGAAGATCGTTGGCCGAAGGTCGGAAGGTAGCTGGTGATCTAAGCGGATCTTGTGAGTTTAGATTTTCAATTCCAGCCTGGCGTCCAATTTATTTGGATAGACCACCCTCAAATCATGTTCAAACAGTTCACACAACCTCCAACATTACTTTGATTATAAATCAGGATTTCGGTCCAGACTATCAATAATGCACATTTAATTTTAGATAATACTGTTGAAGGGAGACATATACGGCATGCAGAGTGCCATTGCAGAAACCGCACACATAAATGTAATGGAAGAATATAGTTTTAGCTAGGCCCCGCCCATCTTTAGCTAATCTCCACCCACGCTTCGCCTGTTTTGGGATCACTCGATCACTGAACTCTCTGATCCTAAATTTCCAGAAAACTATACAGGGAACCTGCTGAATATGTTGAAACTAATTTGACTGGGTGATGTTGCTGCCTATCCCCTATGGCAGCAACAGCGCTCAGTAAAATTAGTTTCAAAACACTCAACTGCAGGTTTATTAAATAGTAAAGATATACAATCGTACAACAACGCTTAGTCCAACACCAATTAAGTGTTCGTGACGAACTTATCTACGTCGTTCATGACATGATTGATTATGACGTCATCATACACGTCGCATAGTTGATTATGCCGTCATATGATTGATGGATAAACTGGAATCCTCCATTGACTAACCTTACACGCTTCACACGTTATGGCACCATAATGGAGACCAGATGCCGCAGATCCACACACCTTACAAGGTGGAAGATAAGTAAGCGTGATTTTCTGCGCTAGTGATTTTCTCTCTTTTCGTATCCTTATTGAGCTATCGTCCATTTCATCTGAAATAATAATAATAATAATAATAATAATAATAATAATAATAATAATAATAATAATAATAATCCAAACTTTGTCATTGAAATATAGATGAATGCTAACCGATTGCTCTAGCGTTGATTTCCAAATAGGCATTAGATTAAGAAATGACCGCAGCTCTAGTGCAACATAAATTTATTGCGCTTTTCTGCTTTCAAGTTTACAATCGATTTCAAAGTAGGTGGAGCTTAGGTAAAATAGGCGTGAGATAGCATGAAAAGGAAACCCTTTGTTGCCAACGGTGTCCGTAGGAGATAGCATGAACCTCATAACGGCATGTCGTACACGTTTTTAAAAAAACCCCAGCAAGAGCTTCCAGTTAAGGTAATTATAACAAATATTCAACATGTATGGATTTTTACTATTAAAAACAATTGTGAATTTGAATCGAATCGAGATTTATGTGTCCATATAGGATATATACTAAACGCGTTTAAATTAACCCTTTCATCACGAAGCCGGTTAAAAGCGTTCTCAGCAGTGGCCTAGAGGAATATCGATTTGCAGACAAAGACAAGACAAAGACAAGACGAATTTTGAAAATGTACCACTAAACTAACTTTTACCCAATAAAGGGATAAACAGACTTATTAGGATCTTCCTTCAGTGTAAAAGGCCACCTAAGGTCTTGTCAACTCATCAAGTAGTAGATCAACTATGCTTAAATTTGACAGCCGCTAAGGAATAATACTTCGATACTCGTCTTTTTGTTGTAGAAATACCCAATAAACCTCAACATCAACCGATGAATTTGATGTAATGTTATGCACTCTGCTCTCAATGCTTAACCTGGTGCAAAGAGGACACGAATTTAGAGCGATATTCGTACCCATTTCTAATAACGCAGGTTACTCGGCCGGCGCCGTGCCAATACCCGGCAATATCGGACCGGTATTGGCCCAGTGTCGGCCAGTAACATGCATTATCAGTGGTAGTAATGTATCGGACAAAATCAAATATTTACCCTACCTGTTTGATGTACCCAGGGACATATTTATTTAACACTATTTCTAGTTTCGGGTTGTATATCTGACACATGGACTGGGCGGATGCGCAAGTAGTATCTCAACAACCGCAATGATTGAATTATACACTGCGTGAATGGAATGGTTAACAACCAACAGCCCTGCGCTATGAATTTAGTTACTCGATGTGACCTGCACTTGGGATCAATAACGAGGTCTAGTTCTAGCTATGTCCAGCCCATTTCTACTTAATATCCGCCCACTTTATACGCGTATTATTTTTTAATCGATTTTACCTCTTTTTCTGAACATTTAAGGTAACTATACAAGTAAGCTTTTGGCTATTTTGAAAGTAATGTTACTGGTGGTTGTTAAATTGCAAATCATTCAAGATATAGTCCCCCATTGCCACTTTTGTAACGGACTGACAACGTTTTGATTTTCACGTCAGTTAACATTAATAAAACGTAGGTGAGATTAAAAAAGAGTGTTATGATGACAACACAGGTTTAGGCAAGTAAACCGGATTTGGTAGTTTATATGTACTTGAGCATCTCCTGATATTGGGCGTAAATTGGAAAGAGGCCCGGTCAAGACTCCAGAGTTGTTTTCTAGGTGTGGCTCCGCTGTTTGCAGCACGAATACTTGTTGAATAATTGGCAGAGTTGCTGAAAAAAGATGACTTGACGATCATATTTCTGCATGCAGCCAAAGCTGTGTGGCGTGATGGCATATTTAGGAAGCTTGCTATGATAGGCATTTCCCCAGTTCTTTGGACTGTACATAATGCGTGTTTGGTATTCCGGTTTCTCCTGCGAAGTCAAATGGAAAGTTCAGCTCTCATCATTTTATATAATACCACAGGGTACGATGCGGGGTGGTGGTATTTCATCTCCACTATTTAAAATTGATAGCAATGATAGCATACACAATATTACAAATCTTAATCTTGGAGCAAATATTGGTACAGTTTGCAGCAGTGTATTAACTGTTGCCGATGACGCTGCAAACTCAAAATAACATCATGCACAGATTATACTGAATATTGTTTCCAGGTACCTGGATGCTGACAGAAGAGATTTGCCAGCTATAACGACTCAACTGTTGATGCAATTCTCGTGTTGAATGGTGGCAGTATCCTTAAATAAAAGGAAATGATTCATCTCGGTATCTTGCATGTTTCAGCACACGATCCTAAATGCTCAACGAATCAACATAAATATGAACATTGCTACTGGAGTCTCTGATGGTCTAATGGTTGCGGGACTGCATGGTAGAAATAATATCTCCCCAGCAATCTCACAAAAGATCTCTCGAATCTTCATACTACCTATATTACTTTATGGTATAGAACTATGAAAACATAATAAAAACTACTTTCAAAGCAGTTCGATAGTTACTTGTGCGTCTACCAGTAGAAGCTGAAGTAGATCAACTTGTTCTCACGCGGTCTGTGACAGATTGCTACGAAAGGATCGCATTCTCAAAGTGGGTTTATATACGCAGATGAGACTTTAGCAAAGTATATGCGCACAAGCGCTCATCCACATCTGCTATTATGGCCAGCAAAGAATTTGTGGAAGAGAGAATCTGACAATGCCATCAAACGCACTCCAGGAAGCTCAAATATTGCCGTCTCTGAGGTATATGTCCACTGAAACAATCAAACCTTCATCGATAGCCTTTCTAGGGAAGTCAGCAGCACTCTCTCTCTCTCTCTCTCTCTCTCTCTCTCTCTCTCTCTCTCTCTCTCTCTCTATATATATATATATATATATATATATATATATATATATATATATATATATATATATATATATATATATATATATATATATATATATATATATATTAGTCAAATTAGTTTCAAAATACTCAACATATGTCTTGTATATCTCTCTTGAAATCGAGACACCGATGGTTAAAATGTTAACATGTAGTGGCGTTATATAGGTTAGCTATGCACATATATAAAACCTCTAAGAACAATTACACCGCATTACCATCGCACCTTATAGTCTATAGAGACACACCTTCGGATCAAACTCGACCAAGGGTAAGTCACCTCAACAGACATTATCGGTAATATAATACATTGAGGTATATTTCCCGATTTCAATATTGTAAGGACAGATATAGGTCGCCGTCCTTCAAATTGTGAATAATGTAAATATAGCTATCATCGTGTAGCGTACAGGGACGCAGACACATTCCCAAAGAAAAATATTTAGACAAAAACACGTGATTAGATATGCGACGTACTACCTTGTCATACCTCCATTGTACCGTGAATTCGGTCAGCGAGTCCGCATTTGACATATTTGTACGTATTATTTATTTAAATATTAAACCGTAGGTCAGATTACAGATCTGCCATATGGATAGTCAATCACGACCAGGCGATTATTAAACGCGATCGTGATGTGTTTATGGGCTCTGTATACTCCGAAAAAATAGCATTTTACGCGACCATTATTGCAAATTAACGGGGCAACGGAGTTGATAAATTGGACCAGCTCTTCTGATTGGGATAATAGGGTTTACAATCCCCAAATTAGTTCTGTAATTGCTGTATGTAATCTGCTATTATTTCATGACATAGAAATGGTAAAGAATTGTAAAAAAAGTGAAGGCAATGCTTCTGGTCTCAATTAATATATGACAACTGGGCACTGGCTTCAAGCTAAGGCAGGTGCTTCCTTCTGGGGATTGGGTGTCTTTGTTTATAGATTTCCCCCAATTACTAGATCCAATGGAATTTTTCCAAATAAGTTGTTTGGACCAACCTGATGAGACATAGGTTTGACCATCTGGCCGATTAACTGGAAGACTTAACACGCAATTGGAAGCCAGATAAGGTGGCGTATAGCGTGCGTGTGTATTGTCGACGACAAAATACCATTGAATAATGACGCGAATGGACCTTTCCAGAGTAATGACGTCATATGACGTCATAATCAGCTAAGCGGCGTGTATGATGACGTCACAATCATTACGTCATAAATGATTCTTTAACTCTTAAAAGTTCGACACGTTGCAAGAATTGTAGGTCTCTACTATTTAATAAACATGTTGTTGAATATTTTGAAACCAATTTGACTGGGCGCTGTTGCTGCCATAGAAGCATCAGCACCAAGTCAAATAAATTTCAAAATATTCAACAGCTTACCTGTATAGTTTTCTGAAATATTTACCCGGGTACCAAAAGGTAACCGTGGGGTTCGCGGGTAGCTAGTCCACAAATCCCATATTTACAACAGGTCGCGGAAGGGTTTCATTCTTTGTATAATGTTTTCGAAGTGTTGCTGTGTTCCTATTAAATTTGGTATACAAGTCGCGTATTACATGATATTGGCATTGACAGGGAATCGAACCCACAACGCGCGAAGGCGCGAAGCATCATGGTCCATAATCGCGTCCACCACACCAACGGCACGCGTCTTGTGGGGTTGGTGTGGGGGAAGCATTTGTGAGCTATCGTGCTTGGTGCCTTCGTCGGTTGTGTGTTTGATTCGCTGGCAATGCCAATATAAAATGAGTGTAAATCTTTCGAATGCAAAGTTTCGTCGAATACAACACCAATGTTCTATAGCTTCCAATGTATGTTGTATTTTCAATACATTTGTGAGCATGCCATGCCAGTAGCACATGCATTGCCAATGGGGGAATTCAGTTTTAGCTATGCCCCGCCCATCGCTAACTAAGCTCCACCCCCATTTGCCCGTGTTGCAATAAACCGATCCCTGCACTCTCTGAAACTCAATTTCCAGAAAGGTGTACAGGCGCCCAGTCAACTTAGTTCCAATATATTCATATGGAATTAATACTAAAGACACACAATTCGTACAACAACGCTTAGTCAGTCCTCAATTAAGCGGTCGTGACAAACTTAGCTACGTAGTTCATGCCGTAATTGATCTTGCCTTCAACCCACACGTGATAGTTGATTATGACGTGATATGATTGACTGGGACACTGGAATCATCAATTCACAGGTGTGGAAGGTTTTCATCCGGTGTACTAAGTTTTCGAACGTTTCGCTGTATTTACATACAATCTTTCAGCGATTCGCACACAGAGATATTTATCAAATACGAAACCAATAATTCATACCTAGAATCGATGCTGTATTTTAACTTGTTTGTGATCACATCATTTATGAGGTCATTTTAGAGTAGCAAGTGCATTGGAAATAGGGATCTACCACATAGTATCTGGAGATACTACCACATGTTTACGCACTTTGATATTCAAACTTGTCCATCTACTGGCGATTTGATTAGAAGATTCTTCAAGAACCGTGTATTCTCAACGGAGGCCATATGACATTTTGACATCGTGGGTAATTTCTGCATAAAGCATTGGGTGACCAGCACGATGAACTAGTAGATGGATTCCTGTTAACTTGATTATTTTTTCTCTCCACATATAGATCACATAATTGTGCTTGTTGTGCCATTGATGAATTCAGTTTCTCAGGCAATTATATGACGTCATAATTAACTACGTCACATGTAAGCGGACGTCATAATCAATTACGTCACAAAGGCGTAATAGTCCGACTAGTTGTACGAATTGTATGTCTTTTCTATTTAATAAACATTCTGTTGAATATTTTGAAACTAATTTGACTTGGCGCGGTTGCTGGCATAGGCATTGGGTCATAATCATGACGTCACGATGTCATGAGCGATTCCATATAGTCCGTCTTTAACGTTTAATAGTTCGACACGGTGTATGAATTCTATGTCTTTACGATTTAATAAACATTATGTTGTATATTTTGAAACTAATTTGAATGGGCGCTGTTGCTGCCAGAGGCAGAAACAGTACCCTGTCAAAGTAGTTTCAAAATATTTAACAGCTAACGTGTATAGTTTTCTGGAAATCAATTACCAGGGCGATCAGGGATCTATCGATCCCAACACGACCGAGGTGTATGTGTGGAGCTTAGCTAGAGATGGACGGAACATAGCTAAGACTGGAAAGGTAAATTACTAACAGTGATATGTTGTCATCTGGAATATCTGATATCTTTTACTTGTGAATCCCATGTAATAAGATGCATTATGACAGTTAGTCCGTTGGTCTGTTAGATTTTAGCATTACAGAAAAAGTATTTCTGTGTCACAAAATTAGTGTCTATTTTGATTAAATATAGAACTCTGATGCATTCCTGTAGCTGGGTGTAAGTTACACCAATTGCAAGGCAATAGCCTCTTACTGATATGCGCTAGGCACTGTGCTGAGTGCTACAAGTCACGCCAGGGATTGGATTATTGTGCAAGGGACATAACCAGTTTAAGTGCTACATTTGGTCAATAATACCAATATATATGCTTATTAAAATATTCGTTCGTAGACCACGAGAAGACTATACTTTATTTACAACTGAAATGAGCAGCTATGTTACCGAGCCAAACAATTCAGTTGCAGATTTTCACGAATAGTCTTCTCTTGGCCTGTAAATGGATACAGGATCCTCATTACTACAGGAAATGCTGGTTCTGGCCGGCTTCGCCATGGAAGCGCTAACTGTTGTGTTCCTGAGGAGGTGCACTCAGAACCATTACTCGACCGCATTAAGAGGTAGCAAAGGAAATGTACTGGAGCCTGGGTGGGTGGGTCTGCTGCTATTCTGAATCACGAGATTGCTCGAGGATAACTTTGACCACAAGGCCAATGGACCTTTTCATTTTTAGCTATACCCTGTCCATCTTTATCTAAGCTCCACCCATACGTCGCTTGTGTTGGGATCGATCGATCTCTGAACTTCCTGACTATCTCTTTTCAGAAAACTATACAGGTAAGCTGTTAAATATTTAGGAATTAATTTAACTGGGCGCTGTTGCTGCCTATGGCAACAGCAGCGCCCAGTTAAATCAGTTTCAGAATATTCAACAGGTTATTTATTACATGGTAAAGACATACAATTCGTACAACAACGCATAGTCCGTCTTCACTGATTACGCGTTCGTGACGTACTTATCCACGCCATTCCTGCTGTCATTGATTGATTATGATGTCATTCTACACGTCACGTCGTTAATTATGACGTCATATGATGTTTGGATAAAGCGGAAAGGTCTATTGATTTCCATTCATCATGCTATTTATTATGTGCAATGATATCAGCATATTAAGCTGTGCATTTAATTTGATTGTTTTTGAAACCACATTATAGATATATAAATAGCCTGTCTCTGTTACCTATGTTCGCTATGTATCCCACAATATTATGTTTATTTTGTAAAGGTGACCATCTTAGATTTCAGCACGAACATACGTCTCTCTGTTAGTGGTAGGACTAAAAATTAGCCAGGATTTGTATAATTGTTATTGACTCTAGAGGTCATACAATACGTACATATTAGACTCTGTTTCCCGTACAGTTAACATGTTGGTATTGTATTTCTTCTCTAGTGTCCATCTTGATAATATCGTCTTTGACACTCCATTCAGACAAGAAGAAAATTATTGAGAAATAAAAATTAATTTTCTTCAATGCATACATAAGTATTGCTAAGGTTATGGCCCCTAACGTGTATAACTATAAAATCTTAGCAGGGTTAAATACGCCTACAATCCAATCACATATCTGACCGGTTCTTTCACAATCCAACCCACAGATATTTAATTTGAGTACAAAATTGAGAAATCGATTTCTAGCTAAGCTCCGCCCTTTTGTACGTTTGTTTGAATCGATTTTAACACTTTGGGCCATGAATCCCAAACTGTAGGTAAGTTGTGGAATATTTTGAAACTAATTTGATTGAGAGTTCTTGATGTTTAGGGTAAAAACAGCTCTCAGTCAAATTGGCTTCAAAACATTCAACAGAATGTTGATTCAATTGTAAATTCATCAAAGAGACACAATTCGTACACTTTTGTGACAGACTTTTCAATTTTCGATACGGTGCCACATCATTCTTCTTATTTATTTATTTTATTTAAACATATTTTTATTGTTCAAGAGACAATACGGATTTAGTCACGAGTTGTCTCCAACTTAGTTACGACTCGCTTCGAATACTATACAATAGATTATAATAATGACGAAAATGTGCAGTTTATAAGAACTTATGCCATAATGAATATAAGATTTAAATGAAAATTAATAAAATAATTATGATACGATTAGGAATTGTGTTCATATATGTGTGTATATGCATGTACTTTTAAAGCGTCTTTGTGTTTTTATCTGATTTTAGTTGTTAAGTAGTGTGTTGTTGTGATCCGTGCGTGAATATGTATGTGGATGTGCGCCTGTTTGCGTGTTTAAAACAATGAAGTACTTGTGATAATATCTATTAAGTATTCGCATGTGCTATGCATTTGTGCGTGCCTGCATCCGTTCGTGTGCGCAAGCGTGCATGTGTGTGTGAGTATATTTACGCAATTTAAGCAATTTCATGCGTGCTTGACTGTTGATCTGTTCCAGTGTGAGTGTGTGTGCGTGCTCGCGTAAACCTCCTCGCAAAGGTGCATATTCACACCAAAATTCCCCAAGACAAGACTGAAGGAATTTAGCGCTTCTAGAGGCCTAAGTCGTGCGCCCAGGTGCAATGAAACGAAGCATATCCCAAATTATGACGCGTTCATAAATATAAATATAGTCTGGTTATTTTCGAGGTCAGCATCTCCGTTTAGCAGTATATTTACTGACAGGTCGTGTAAAGAAAGATGTCTTAGAGCATTTAAGAGCTTGCGTCTTGGATTAGTATAATGATTGCATATAAAGAGGTAATGGTTGTTATCTTCTATATGGTCGCAGTGTGGACAGTTTTACTTTGCTACTATATTAAAACGAAATAAGGGGGCATTTAATTGGCTGCATATGTTTCTAAGTTTGGTGTGAGTTGCATTTAGACGTCGTTCTCCGTAAAAGTAGTATGCTGGAACTGGGGATCTAGGATTAAATTTAATTTTTTGTTTAAACAGCGATAGTGTTGATGAATTCTGCTTTCTGGCATACAATTGGTTCCATAAATGAATCGTGCTTGGGACGAATGAACGGCCAAATACTTCTAGGTTTGCTTGTTCCTCCTGGAAATTGTTTCTATTACGTAAATTATAATTACTGACCTCACCAACATGGCGGGGCACTAATTCTTTAAGGTAGTTCGAGCACTCTTCATTTATTATCTTGTATAGTTGTATTAGCTTTTTGTTTTTCCGTCGTATATCTAATTCCTCTAAGCCTGCCTCATCTTACAGTGCTGAAAGTGGGGGTAAATAGAGGCAGTCCAGTTATAGTCCGGAATGCTTCCTTTTTGAAGGTTCTCCAGCTGGTCAAAATCTCGTTCTGTACATCCATCCCAGATCTCAGAGCCATGTTCTAAGAGTGGCCATAGATAACACGTGTAGATATGCAAGAGCGTTTTGCGTGAAATAATCTATTTTATTTTATTCATAGATCCTAGAATTTTGTTTCCCTTAGATATTAGCCCTTGCATGTGGTTTGTCCATTTAAGATTTTGGGGAAAAGTTATTCCTAAATATTTGTGTGTTTCGACAGAGGTAATCTGAGTGGTATTAATAGTTAGGTTAGCTGCATTTTGATTTGGTTGGTTTTGCCAAATTATATTCACCGTCTTTGTTGGGTTAAACTCGACGAGCCACTGTTTTGATCACGTGTCTATTTTTAGTAAGTCTCTGTTTAGAGAGGTTTCAACTTCTATTGAAGTATTCCCACGTGATGTTAGCAGTGTCTCATCACCGAATAGACTTAAGAGGTTGTCTATATTTTCAGCAATATCATTTATGTATAAAAGAAACATGAGCGGTACTCTTGCGTATATATTTTCTTGGGAGGAATAATATGTCTGATTGATTCTAACCATTTGTTTTCTATTAAGTAAGTAATTTGTGAGCCATTTGTGAACCTTGTCATGTAAAAGAAGACGGTACATGCTTATTTCCTTTTATTTAGAGCCTTCGACAGGATATGGTACATTTCGATTAGCTGGTGTGTGGTTGAATACTTTTTGTCGAAATCCTGATTAAAATTGGTATAATAGGTTATTAGAATTCAGAGGATTGTAGATGTGCTTAAATAGTATCCTTTCCATAATTTTTCCTAAAACGCTTAGAAGTGAAATTGGTCTGTAGTTTCCATGTTCCTGCCGATTTTCTTTCGGTAGAGAGGATTTATGCAAGCGATTTTCCATGAATTCGGGAGGATACAAACCTGGAGCGATTTATTGAAGAGGAATTGTCAAAGGAATATGTATAGTTTCCTGAGCTATTTTTAGCATATGGTGACGGATAGTGTCTTGCCCTGAAGCTGTGTTTGTATTTAGAGTTTGAATAATATCGGTAATCTCTTGTGATTGGATAACTATATCAGTAAGACGGGCGTCAGTTTTGTGTATGAGGTGTAGTAGATTGTGACGTGAATCATCTATATTGATATGCTAGCAAAGAATGTATTCAGACAGTTTGCTTTGTTTAAATCATTGTATGCATAGTCGTTATTATTCAAGCATTTAGGTGGTAAACTATTGGAAATGTTGTTACCCTTGGTTAGGTATTTTAAAGTTTTCCAGTAGGATCTTGGGTTTCGAAGGGAAAGGTCAGTGAGACGACTGCCAATTGTATAGTAAAACTGATGTTTTGGTGTGCGTAGTTGTATATATTTCTTTGATGCACCTTAGTTTTGAGTACAGGAATGGAAACAACTACATATGTACCTATGTGATCAGAATATTCGTCAAAGTTGACTATGCCAGATTCTTCAGCGTTAATACCATTGTTAATTAGGATTAAATCGATTAGCGTTGCTTTTGTAGGGGTTATACGGGTCGGCTCTTTTATTAGTGACGTTAGGTTATTGTTGTTTATGATCTATTTTAACGTTGATAATTGAGGATCTAGTAAATCTTCGTTAAAATAACCCAATATTATAATTGGTAGACCTGTGTCAATAACCCGTTCGAGTGATATTTCGAGTGTTTCCTACCCACATCGTGGGTTGTATGGGGGCGATAGAGACCATAGATTAAAAAATTAAACTTGCCAAATGTTACTTCAATTAACATATTCTCTATGGTTATTCTTTCGAAATCAAGTCGTCTATTGTAGTTTAGAACCTCGGTTCTATATATGCCTATCCCTCCCCCGTATTGATTGCGATCTTTTCTAAAAGGAGGATGGTAGTTATGTCTATAGGTGCAGTTCATCACGAGTAACTGATGCAGCTAGGTGTGTTTCAGTGAAACATACAATGTCGAATTCATTAACATCGTCACATTTTTATTATGACGTCAGATACTTGAGTGCCAGATCGGATCCATATATTGTAAAGCGTTAAATAAATAGGCCAATTGATGAATTAGATCTTTACCTTGTGACTGAAGATATCATATACGTACGTCACCGCATGTTTAAACGAGGTTTTCTTAAACAGAGATCAGAATATGTCACTAAACCAAAGCGTTCTAGATAGGTTTCCAAGGTTACCAACGAACAGGTATAGAAACGAGACATGCATGTGGCACAATAATTCGTACACTGATGAGGTATTAAACAGTTTTATGACTACAGGAGAGTGAACGCGTGCTTTAAGTACGGCTCATTGCGAAACGTCGGTCAAAAACTGATAGCACATTGTGTTTCTTACACTATATGGAGACAAGGTAAGGCTGTTTCATGCGCTTCGTAAGTACCTGTAAATAACTAGAGCCAAGATACAATATAGCTCGTAAATAAGATAATATGTTTTGAAAACAGAACAGAGGCATGTTAGTTAGTACAATTTTGAACAGATGTAAGAAATATTCAGTTAAATAGTTTAGACTTAAGCCGTGTTCTCACTAGAGACTTAGCCGACGTACCGCAATACTGAGGTATGGCGTTATTCCGATTAACTCTCCAGTGAGAGCACGGCTTTAGGCAGCAATGGTGTCCAATTAAATTCAGTACAAAATAGACAACAGTAGGCCCTAACCCCGCTAACGCAGCAACGGCCCAGTAAGCTGCGTTATCCTGTTATTAGGAACATGCCATGTTATTTTTTTAGCTGTATAGTAAACTATGTAAGAGTTCAAACAATAGCGTTCAACACGTTATGTTATCAGATAAATGCATGTATCACCATACGTTATTGCCCGTAAATTGTGTATAGATATGTAGAGATACTGGGCAAATAACTTAAATATGCATAATCACAGCGAACTGCCCGAAAATAAAACTGTTAAAAGCGTATACTTTTAGAGACTTAAATTGTGTGCTTCGGTGGAATGAAACGAAATAAATCTTAACATATTATGATTTCTTTCCGTATAAATATATTTCGTATATTTAGTAATGAAAATTGAATTAGATTAGGGACTCGTGTTTCTAATTCAATTTCTCAACTTAAAAAATGTATTGATTTATAAGGAATGACATCATCATGTGTTGAAATGTCATCTAGTCAAACAATTTAAGTCTCTAAAAGTATACAATTTTAACCATTTTATTTTCAAGCATTCTGCTGTGAATAAGCACCTTTAACTCTCTGCATTCAAATGGCTGAATTCGAAGACGAATTTGCGCATTAACACTTTAGTGTCTAAATTTGGTACTGAACATTAAAATATGTGTTTATTGAATGCCCATTTGCCGACCAAGAGAAGACTATTGTTGAAACTTTCCCACCGGAATGACTGGCTCGCTGATCGAGCCAGTCATTCCAGTGGTAAATTTTCAAAAATAGTCTTCTCTTGGTCTGCAAGTGGGCATTCCTCGAGACCATTGAGGAGGCCAGTTTTGGCTGGTTTCCTCATAGGGGCTAAAATAATAATGGAACTGTTGACACTATTTTGAAACTAATTTGACTGAGAGCTATCGCTGCTTATGGTAGCAATAGGTTCCTGTCACACTAATAATCAACGGACAACAGCCTACCTGGATAAGTTCCTTGAAATCGAGATTCTGTACATTCAAGGACGTGAGAGTTAAATACACCTCATAATAGTAAGGCAGCTTAATGAAATGAAGGGGACAGACTGGACAAAGGCGCTAATCTTTCAATTCAATTCAATTTATTACTCCCACTTTTATACAAAGCGTGTGGGGAACATATTTAGATTCATATAGATATATACTAGTGGTGTACAAGTGTATAGCAGGTTTTTCGTTTATTTTGGTTCAGCAATAACAGTACTACTGCTAGTAGAAGTAGTAGTAGTAGTAGTAGTAGTAGTAGTAGTAGTAGTAGTAGTAGTAGTAGTAGTAGTAGTAGTAGTAGTAGTAGTCGTAGTACTAGTACTAGTACTAGTACTAGTAGTAGTAGTAGTGGTGGTGGTGGTGGTGGTGGTGGTGGTGGTGACGGCGGCGGCGGTAGTAGTAGTAGTAGTAGTAGTAGTAGTAGTAGTAGTAGTAGTAGTAGTAGTAGTAGTAGCAGCAGCAGCAGCAGCAGCAGCAGCAGCAGCAGTCGTCGTCGTCATTGTTGTTGTTGTTGTTGTTGCTGTTGTTGTTGTTGTTGTTGTTGTTGTTGTTCAGTACTAGGTCAGGGATAAGTACACATTTTGGTGTCATAACTATTGCGACTAGTGTCTCTGGCCTCATTGTATAGTATTTTTGCCCAAAGTGCGCTATAACCTTTGCAGCAAATTGGCATAGTTTTTTTTGCAATGTCAATTTGGGAGTCGACAATAGCTTTTCAAATTTATAGTAGTTTGGCTGTATAGAGTAATAAGCAGGTATGAATAATTTACGAGACTCTTCAAAGAATGGACTTAGAAACAAGTAATGGCATTCGTCACCAATATTATTATTATTGCATAATGGACATGTTCTGTTGATTTTTGCTACTCCTGTCCAGCGGCCCGTTTCAATTGGTAAGCGGTGACTGGCAGTCCTAAGTTTCATAAGAGTTCTTCCACTAGCTTCATTTAATTTTAATAAATATGGGTCTAAACAGATTTCTGATTTAAATATTCTATATGTTTCGCCCCTAGATAAATTACTTAATTATTCTTGCCATGTTTGTTTGAACTGATCGATGAGTCTTTGCTTTATATTATGTATTGTACTCCTTTTTCCATGATTTGTTGTGATGTCCACATGTAACTGTACCCTGCGTTATTTAAGATTGATTCGACATACTTAACCCATTTGTATTGAACGCCCTCCTCATCGTGCTGTTTATGCATATATTTGTATATTTGATATGATAATTTATCATGTTTATCGGATAGAAGTCCTGCCCAGAAAATTAACATTCTGCATTGTACGTTTATTTGTAAAGGATACCTTCCCAGTTCACCATAAACGATTGCAGATGGTGTTGTACGTTTCACTTTGAGCACATATCTCATGAATTCTAGGTGCACTTGCTCTAATGACTGCTATTTTTCAAAACCCCATATTTCGCTCCCATACAGTGCTATTGGGGCTATCATTGCATCGAATAATTTAAGCTGGCAGTCAATGGGTAGGCTTAAATTGGAAGTGCGGCGATACAGGCAATGCATTGCTTTTCGGCATTGTTGTGTAAGGTGCTTAATTGTCTAACCGTATTTCCTGTTTTTGAAAACATAATTCCTAGATATTTATAACGATCAAAAATTTCAATTTGTATATTATTTAGTTTAAAATAAAAAGTTTGCGTTAATTTGTGTGAAAGCCCGAAAACGACTATCTTAGTTTTATTAAGTTCAGTGGCACTTTGGTAGGTCCTACTAATTACCATTTTACTAGGATCCATCTCGTGTGGCCGTCTTGACTGTTGGCATGTGATCGTTTCATTTTCTGAACTGCACTATAAGAAAGAACCGCAAAATTGAATATACTGTTGACATTTAAATATTTAAAAAACGAACACATGAACAGCAGTTTAGTTATCTATTTCGAAATGTGCACCATTTTGATACATTTACAGCATGATATTGTCATTTATTAGCCAGATATTCAACTAAAGACAGTTTAAATGAATGGAAAGGTGACACGGTCAGGCTACTGCTCGTGTCTTAATAATAAGCTAGCTTGTACAACAGCTGCACAGAACGGATTATAGCAGTCGCAATGTTCATCTGAGCATGTGTCTATTTATAACAATTAAATTTGCACAGCTCTGTACGGCGCCATTGAGCTTTCGCACGCGCACATCTGCCACCACAACAACTGTTACTCTCACAGGCACGTTTAACATGCTTATTACACGCTTTGTAACCAACCGTAACCGTTGTCCACTCAGGGAGCCAGAAAGACTTTCTTTATCCATTGTCTATCCCCATCCCTCAATACATGGTACTTGTTATTGGGACAGGTTACAGGTCACCCAGATTCCTGTCTGATAAGCAGGACGATTTTAGTACTGCAGTAGTGCATTTTGAGATAGTGGAATGGTTTCCAGCGCTTTACTTTTCGGTCAAAACACCTCTCTACGTGCCTCATTAACACAGCTCAGATGGCTGATATTCTCATACAGCCATGACACAGGATACCTGCATAGGGCTCAAGCACCTTGAAATGCTCAGCTTCAACGTCCAGCTCACTAGATGGGGTCTCTACTACAAGTTTAAAAATTACAGTTACACCAGGATATGATTTTAGACAAAGACACAGCTTTGTTACCGTATAATAAATCTATATGTTTAAGATGCTCCATAAATTAGTGAAACATCCGTAGAAGACTAAAATACTTTATACACATCGGATCAGATAATAACACTCATTAAAACATAGGCCTATTTTTAATATACTTATTTGATTGGGTTGTGCTTCAGCCATGTTCAGCAACAGCTATACACCAATAGGGTAAAATGTATGGCGAGTATTACAGACATGTAAAAGAGCTAGCATTGGATATCTAGGATCTGAAACGAGGTCCGATTTAATACCACTATTATCAATCGAGTCGAAAATTATCACATAGCGCAAGCTTTAGCGGTGGCAATGTGATACTATTCGACGAGATTGATAATAATGATATTAACCCTTTAACACTCATATCAGCCAAAAACGGCTTCTGTAGTTGTCGTGACAAATGCCAATTTGCAGACCAAGCGAAGACTATTTTTGAAAATTTACCACTGGAATGACTGGCTCGATAACCGAGCCAATCATTCAAGTGGTAAATCTTTAAAAAAAATCGGATTCTCTTGGTCTGCAGATTGACATTTTCTATGAGAAAATTGACATTTTCTTGACCAATTCAAGGGTTTAAGGGCTAGTATAAATGGGACCGTGTCTGAGACTCTATTTATCATATAAACTGATATTTTAACCAATTTTCCAATAAACTCGATCCCCGAAACCCGTTTGACCGCACCACTTTGCGCTGTTCGTTTTCGTCGCTGTGACGCATCACTTGCTAAGACTTCTGGCCAATACACCACAAAGAATTATGACAAACAAATCAGCGTTATCTCGGACTTGAAATTACTTTTAGGTCAACTTTTAATCAATTTCTGCTTCTGTCATGTACATTTACAAAGGTATTTCAGAACTAAGTAGTGTACCCACCCCACCCACTTCCATGTATGTTCCCCCACACACCCCCACCCCCGCCATCCGCCAAACTCGGTCAACGAAGAGGGTTACACAATAAGTGCACAGTGGTCTCGAAGTGTTCAATCCAATGTGTCCAGCGATTATGCTGATTATATACAGTTATTAGATTCTACTTGGACATTGATAGCTAAATGTCCAAATAGTATTAGTCATATGCCTACTTCGCAATATCATCGCTGGAACTCCGCTGTGTTGAGTTCGCAATCATAATGACGTGGCTCCGTCAGGAAAATCGAAAAGTCAATCACAAAAATGTCTGAATAGTAGACCAAGGTTTTTGAGGCATTTGCAATTTAATAAACATTCAGCTAAATATTTTGAAATTAGGATTACTGGGTGATGTTACAGCAACAGTACTCGGTATAATTAGTTTCAAAATATTCAACAGCTTATCTGAATAACAGGGTAGCAAATGTACAAAATAGAATAATTTCTCAATCAACGAACTGTCCGCATGCGGTTACCTCCGGAAATGCAGGAGATGCCATCTTGGAGCATCGTGATTTAAAAAATCCTCTGGAGAACCACCCCGCCACCCCATCGCCCCCTCCCCCCCCACCCCACCCACCCATTTTGAGGCAGTAGCTAGCGTCAAGATTGTCGGTTTCTTTCTTAAGCATTATTTGCATATGACCTCTTGACCTGACGAGCCTGAAGCCCAACTCTTCTGTTAGTCTTTTTAGTGGTCTTTTCCATAGATTCATCTCAGTTACAAATATCTTCTCCGTCACGACAGCGTCATCGTGATTTATATACAGCGTTTATGAGAAACCATTTATGTAATATGTGTGCGTGTGTGGGTGTGTATGTGTGCGTTTGAACCTGTATGCACTTGTTTTTATTTATGTAACAAATATCATGTATATAGATAGATGAGCAGGATGACCTAGTCAGGAGCGCCTGATATGTAACCTGTTTTACGCTGTGTGCTGGAATACGATATACCTTTAAGTTATGAATAAAGGACGGACGAATAGACAAGAAGGAAGGATAGAACAGTAGAAGGAAGAATGAACATTTACTTTAGCAATGGTGTGGAATGAAATGGATGAAAGAATTACTCACCTAAGGACAGCATCAAATGCAAACTATTTTGAATACAATTCGCAACAACAAACGCAAACTTTCGTAACAACAAACGCAAACTATTTGTTAGTTTGTAACAAAAAATACAAACTAATTTATTTCTAACGGTCAAACGCATTTCATGATGGTTATATAGAATTTATCCAAAATCAAAGCATGGTTAGTTAGGCCTGTATGAAATATTGGTTTTGTTATTACTGAATGAATTTTAATGATACGCATATTGGCGGTTGTATATAAAATGCGGCTGAGGATTGAGTATTTCAATACGAGACTGTGTAAGGAACAATCGTAGCTATTTTTGTAGTCCATGCTCGGCAACGTACAGCAGGAAATGATTATTTTAAGAACTTTATGACTTGAACTATCTTGAATAGAGGCAGTGGTTAAATGAAGGGTTTGCTAGTACGATCGAACTTTGTCAGGTGCTGCTGACTCATATGCTGCGTGGGCTACGGATTTTCCTGTGACCAGATCCGTAGTACGTGCTAGGTCAGAGATCGCCGAATGATGAGGTTCTGTGGTGCGGTGACCATCATGTTGCCAAAGCCTAAATAGACAAACCATGTATGAGCGAATCCCAGGGATTCAGGTAGAAGTCCGTGGCCGAGCTGTTCAAGATGAACAATAACATGAAATTATGCTCGGAATCACAACATTGTGACGTCAGTGTGGTGCAATATCAACAAGATGTTGTGAGATACCCTTCAGAACCGTTCCAGTGAGAACTAGTTAGAACTAGTCGAACGCACGCATCTTCAAGAGAGTTTGTGAGGATTCTCTTAGGCGAGCAATGAGGCTTGGCCAATCAGAATTCAAACTACATCTTTTTCTCCTGTTGTGTGACGATGGCCATGAACACCCTTTTATCCTATAAAGACGCTGTCGACAGTGCGTCGAGATCACTCCGTCATCCGATGATCATGAAGTCAGTGTACATCTTTGTCAGCATCTGCCGGGTATTTAAATTAGTTAGTCTCTGCAATTCTTATGTTTATCGATTGATAATTGGGGACCAAGTTTGTATAGATAAAGTTTAGATTGATTTACAGTCTGCAATACGACGTATTTGCTTTATTCAGTTATATCAGTTAATAAAATACATTCGTTAAATCTATGATTTAGTGTTACGTTCAATCTGTGATTAGAGAAAGACACTTCGTCTTTTCCGAACCCAGAGAATCTCTGCAGTCAGATACATGCCCGCCACGTCTACATAATCAAACCAGTATCAGTTATATCTTAGCATCACCTTTAGTTCCGAATCCGAGCTCCAGACTTCTCAAGATGTATTCGCTCACCATTAAGTATTTTCTTATATTAATAAACCGATTTAGAACGCTTTGTGACACGTATCAATTTGCGCAGCTATTGTAATGTTTGGGGTAGTATGGTAAAACATTCTTTTTAAATCCAATCGCGCCCAGATGACATCTCCTACGTTTCTAGAGGTTAACTGAGGACAGTTCGTTGACTGGGAAACTATTCTATTTTATTCATTTTCTACCCAGCTATACAGATAAGCTGCTGAATATTTGACCGTTTTTCTGACGCTATCTGTCGTTGATCGTTGAACCATACCTGCAGCAATGCAAGCAGGAAATCAAATTGAGGGTTATATGACCTCGGAAGAATAGCGCATGATACAGAATTAGGCTATCTAATTTGAACATCTTCTCTTAAATGATCTCTTGTACGTCAACGATGGCGGTAGTGCGTGTTTAACATGTAACTCTTAAATCCATTACTGGCTAAATTCAGTCAAGAAATATTTGCTCATTAAATGCCTATTTGCAGGTCAAGAGCAGACTATTTTAAAAGAATATACGAATGACTGGCTCGGTTATCGTGGTACAGTGGTAAATTTTCAAAGACACTTCTATTGGTCTGCAAATGGGCATTCCTCAAAAACCACTGTAGAGAGCAGGTTTCACGCGCTTCGCTATAACAGGGTTATTACTGTTCACTCAAGGGCCGAGTCAGTCAGTCCACACCTCTCAAACTGTCCCAGTTTTATGCAATCGCTTTCAGTGCCAATATATACAGACGATAGTTATCAATTCCTCGATCGTGTGTTCCAAGTCGCTAAATGAGATTTATAAGCACGAAACTAGTTATTATTAATTAGTAGGATGTATTATTATACAAGAAACAGAATTGATCGTACAGATAAGAACTTGTTTCACAAACAAGAGTCAAACGACTTGAAACTGTGACGATTCAGATGCAAGGTTTCTTGGACTTGACACTGGGACGATTCAGATTCAAGATTCATTGGAGCAATATTTTAAAACTAATGGAAAAATCCAGTTTAGCTATGCCACGCCCATCTCTAGCTAAGCCCCACCTACACGTCGCCCATGTTGGGATCAATGGATCCCGGAACTATCTGAATCTCTATTTCCAGAAAAGCTGGATTCCTCCATTCCTTCGGTAAGTTAGGCACAGCAAACACTGAATTTTCAAATACGATATATATTCTTGAGCTTTCACGCGCATGCCAGTTGCGTAGGGCAATTAAACAAATCTATATTAAATCTACATTATATTTTAATGCAAACATTATAATGTAAATAGGCATTACACTTACACTCATTATTCTTGGAGATGTGGGGACTCTATCTCTCCTTTGTTACTACATCTCTCTATCTCTCTCTCTCTCTCTCTCCGCACCCTCATTTGTGAAACGTATATTTGTGAAGGGTGTCAGAATATAAAGTTGTGTGACATATCTCCTAGCCGTATCTTCATTATCATGGGATTATAATAACTGGCGAAAGGTCCATACGTATGTCGCATAACCAATATAGGAACGTTCCAGTCACCCATACATTCATTTGCCAGATATGTACCCCTAACACCACACGCCTACATAAGGTCAAGGACACTTACACTCATTATTCTTGGAGATTTGGGGACTCTATCTCTCCTTTGTTACTACATCTCTCTCTCTCTCTCTCTCTCTCTCTCTCTCTCGCTCTCGCTCTATCTCTCTCTCTCTCTCTCTCTCTCTCTCTCTCTCTCTCTCTCTCTCTCTCTCTCTCTCTCTCTCTCTCTCTCTCTATATATATATATATATATATATATATATATATATATATATATATATATATATATATATATATATATATATATATATATATATATATATTTATATATATATATATATCCCCCCCCTCTCGCTCCCCATCTCTCTTTTTCTCTCTTTCCCTTTCTTGCTCCCTCTCCACCCTCTCTCTCCCTACCACTCTCTCTTTTTAAAATCAAATATGGATATTATGGCACTCGTCCACGTTGAGTTATGCATGCCTAATTAATTGAGCATTCAATTCTGCCAGCAACAATTTTCAGGCAACCGGTTATATAAATATCTAGCTTTAAATGTTTCACATCTATCATCCTATACACTATGCGTTGTCGAGGCAGCTCTGCTCGCCTTAGAAGCCAACATTACAATGGCTATTATTAGCGCTACATGGATGGTTTTATAGCGAGCATTGCACATCATCGAGCACAATAGAATCCCAAATAATGGTTGCTCCAAGTATCACACTAAAATGGTGGCTTCCAGGTAGACGATCCTCAATGAACTGTCCTATGTTTCTTAGTCTTTTTAATTCAGGATATCTTTAAGTAGTGTTGAGCGTTAATGTGCACACTAACGCTACGCGAATGTCAGAGCGATTACGAGCGCGAAAAATAAAAATAAATATTAGTTTAGTTCTGTCGCTTGGCGCTCAACGCTCTATTGAGTTCGCGCTCGCATTCGCGCTAGTGTGTATTGCATTACTAATTAAATAGGGTTTAATTATTTTCGCTTTCGCTCTCGCGTTCAAAATCGCGTTAGTGTGCATGCACCTTTACTGATGCAAAAAAATTGACTCTTGCATGGGTGCGTGCGTGCGGTTTTTTCATTGATGAAAAGTTTAGCCATCTAATAATAAAAAACCAATGTAACTGTTAAAATCGAATCTATAACTTGACCAATACTACCCTGACAACGCAGATTATTGGGCCAATGCTGGGCCGATACCGAGCCGATACTAAATATTAACAATATTGCGCACTAGTATCCTTGAGCGACTTATATTTGGAATATCAGCGATGTTAGGCCCGATTTATAAGTCGAACTTCGCTTGTGCCGTGCCAGCTAAATATGCCTGAAAATGGCAGAGTCTACTATATAAATCAACCAGTCGTCATTATCGCGGCGCGACAGAGAGTTCGACTTATAAAACTGGCTTGGGACTACTAGTATCGCCGTAGAGACATACTTGGACACCTATAATGGGGGGCCTGCTGCGCCATAAAGGCGTTAGTTGGTCGCTCGTACAACCTGCCATCTACGGCCACCTAATAGACACATTCTATCTTAACCATCCCATTAGAATCTGGAATACAAAACACGAAAAATAATTCTTAGTGTAAGAAATCATGCTATTGGATATTTTGAAAGTAATTTCAGTGCGAGCCATTGCTACCTATGACACCATCAGACCCAAGTCAATTTCAATAAATATTTTGAAAATAATTTGACTGTGAGGTAGTGCTACCTATGGCAGCAACAGCTCCCAGTTAAATTAAATTCGAAATATTAGGCCCTACCAGAAATTGGCAAGTGTCTGCTGTTGTCATAGGCAACAGCAGCCAACAGTCAAGTTACTTTCAATATATTCACTAACAAGAATTTTTTTTATTTTGATATTTTGTGTTTCAGATTCTAAATAGATGGTTAAGATAGAAGTGTCTCTTAGGTATCCGTACACGACGGGTTTTACGACCGACAAACTAACGCTTCTATGGTGCATTACGACCCCGATTGTAGGAGTATCAGTGGCGGTATGTGGAAGCGAATGAATGAAGGAAACCGAAAATGTATAGGCTATGATGGCTGCATTCGGCTTGCAAAGACATTTGACTCGATACTCCATTAGACTACTCAACAGCAATATAGGCCTATCACTGATAAAACAAACTCGAATCTCCGTCGCGTGATATTAGAGCAGTGTGTCTTTTAGCCGAGAAAAAGACGTCATCACCGATGTCAACGCCAACGCCAACGACAGACGCCGCCGACGAAGAAGAACACTAAGCATTGCGAAGGGCAGTGCGATAGGATCAGCAATAATCCCCAGAACATGATAATGTCAAATAAGACTGAACCGTAATATATCATGAATGTAACTTTAACTTAACATTTTAGCACCGATATCAGCCAAAACGGCTTCTGCAGTGGTCTTGAGAAGTGCCCATTTGTAGAATAAGAGAAGACTATTTTTGAAAATTTACCACTGGAATGGCTGGCTCGATAACTGAGCCAGTATTTCCAGTGGTAAATTTTCAAAAATTAGTCTTCTCTTAGTCTGCAAATTGGCATTATGTATGAGAAAATTGAAATTTTAAAACAAATTCGCGGGTTAAAGGGTTAAAACTTATTTTTTCCAGATGTCGTCGCCTGATAGCTCATCAAAGACACTAGCAGATGAAACACGCAATCCAGGAACACTCACACCTGATAGTTATTCTCATTGTGACCAAGATTCTGTGGAGCCATGTCTCCAGAATGATGTCAACATATGCAAGGTAATGTAGACTAAGGGAAAATGGCATTCGTATTATGTTTATTTATATGAACCCGTAAGAAATTGATGGATCCGATCTGTCAGTCAAATACGTTACTCGTTAGCCGACGTCACGATCAAAATGGCGCAGCTCCGTCACGAAAATCGAAAGTCTATTACTAGTGTGATCTAATTGTATGTCTTTGATGAATTTACAATTGATTAATCGCTCTGGTGAATATTTTCAAAGTAATATGTTTGGGAGATATTGCTGCCTCTCAAGTTCAAAATAATCACCATCTTACCTGTATCGTTACCTTGAAGTGTGATTCTGGGAATTCAGCGTTCATTTTTTCAAATCGATTCCAACACACGTACAAAGTGGGTGGAGCCTAGTTAGGAATGGGCGGGGCAATGATAGAAATTGGTCTTTCTATTAGTGACAAGGCACCTCATGTTATTGACAGGTCAATGTGACGATAATATCCTGCATAACAAAATAAGTCCGGTCAACGTATCTGTCATTACTAAACACTAAATATTTCCTAATCGTATTGCTTCATGATACCTTTAAGACACGAGTTTAGTAGCTTAGTTAATATATAGAGGGTCTCACAGAGTTCACATTTTGTATCACGTATTTATCAGACGTGTTTAGTAAGATCTCGCTTAGAATGAGCTTTAGCGAGTTACAAATGAGATCGTTATAGAAGGATCACCCAATCAAATTAGTTTGAAAATATTCAACATAATGGTTATTACATAGTAAATACGTACAGTTCGTAGACTTGGCGTACGGACACTTAACTGTTTATGACGGACTTTAGATACGTCATTCATTACACATTTTAATTGTGGCATATGCCTACATGTGACGTAACTGATTATGACGTCATATACTTGAGTGACCGATCGGATCTACTGATTAGCGAATATGATAGATTTGATGCGAAACGGCAACAATTTTGATACTGAATATTATTTTATTGAGCACATTTGATATTATGTCGAATTTGCACATTGTTTCTTATCATTTTCTTACCAATTTGCAATATTTTTGTTTTATCCCTGACTGTACCGCATCACTACTGCGGGCAGGTGTCCTGGCAGGTGGGCGGGGATGTGTTGGTGTACGTGGGATTGGGGTGGGGGCGAGTAGTCGGGCGGGCGGGGTGGGAGTGGGCTGGTGGGGGTGCGGCCGGGCAGGCAGGCAGGCCTTGCGTTCAGTAGGGAAATCTTTCCTGAGCGCTCTGCGCATGTAAGACCGAATTTTATCGGTTTGTGTATTATATGATGTAATTAATGCGAAAACAGCAGATTGTCAATAGTTTGCAGATTTAGCAAAACGTTTTGAAACATTTTCCCTACTGAACGCAAGGCGGATTGCAATAACTTCTTCCGCTTACGTGGCGAGGGTAATGGTTACTGATTGGTCGATTATATTTCCATTGAATACTCCCATAGGATTACGTAACATGACAACTAGCACATTTCATGACATGGTATTACACATAAGAATGTTAAATGCGTCGTCGCTGCTAGGCGTGCGTCATAACTGTTAGGCATGCGTCATCGCCGCTAGGCAACGCGACCGAGTTGTGTGCTTCCGTAATATACACCATACATGTATGACGATATCGTGTGGGTGAATTACATAACTTTGGTATAAAATAACACGTAACGGATTACTACTTCTTATAAAATTGCTTATACGCTTTCTGATAATATTGTCTACTTTGGGCAACAGTCAGCTAATCGTTGACCGTGTTCGGTATTAGCCCTTTAACACTCATATCAGCCAAAAAATGGCTTACGCAGTCGTCTTGAGAAATGTCCAGTTGCAGATCAATAGAAGAAAATTTTTGAAAATTTACCACTGGAATGACTGGCTCGATAACCGAGCCAGTCATTCCAGTGGTATATTTTCATAAATAGTCTTATCTTGGTCTGCAAATGGACATTTCTATGAACAAAATTTGAGATTTTCATGACAGACTTTTTTAAATCCTTCTTTTTTTAATTTGGCTTTTAGAAACCGATGTTTCTTGACATGATGAAGAATGATGACAATGTTTATTCTGTGGCCATTACTAACGTAACTGCTGTTAATGTCTCGTGAAATCAGAACAAAAATCCTGCAATGATAGTTAGTTATGCAGAAACCATAATTTAGGGGACTTGATAATAGAGGTATCCGATAAGTTATTACCCCTCAGTAATGCCACATGACCAAATGCCTTTATTTGATTGGTTAAGATCAGGGATGGATGATCTGGTATTTCCCTTACGCGAGGGCAATACCACACGGTATCCCCCCCCCCCTTGCGTGTTTTAGTTTTACTGCGCACCTAGCCATAAAGCTCATTATAATAACATGCATGTTGCTAAAATGTCGGAAACGCGCGCACTTCTGAATTGTTGAATTTCAAGATTTCAAGTGACGCAATTTCAAGACCAGTATACGGGAACGCTGTTGCATATTTTGAAACTAATTTGACGGGAGCTGTTGCAGCAGCAAGGTGGTATATCCCGCAACACACTTGTAATAAATTAAGCATAGCCATAAAAACGGCGAGTTAATTATCGATCGCAATCATGTACATTTCTTCGTGACGTGATAATAATGGTCCACGTGACGAGCGTGTTGCATACGGAAATCAACATACCGATGTGAAATGGATTACTCATAGAATCAATTGTAGAAGTATTTATTCTATGATACGCCCATACAGAAAGAAGTATGATGCTATCCCGGACTAACTCTCTAGCGTGAACACGACCATAGACGTCGTTTTTGGCGTACAGCCAAGGCAAAAAAGTGTCAATTTCACTCTTGCAGAACTAGCCTAGAGATGTCTAATTCAAGAATTGCTTATCTAATTATATTGTCACGTTATCATAAAATCTCTATCTTCGACGTCTGAGGGGTAATAAATTCGTTAGACCCGTGTTTTGACGTGGGTACAGGCTGTTATTACACGCGCAAACAATTGCATTTCCCTCGTTACGCTCGGGAAATATAAAATGTAGCCTCCATCCCGCACACACACACCCCACCTCCTGCAACGCGTGCGCGTGTGGTAACAGCCTGTACCCCCGTCAACACATTGGTGTACCTAATATTACTAAATTACCTCTCGTCTTAATCAAATACATCTGACGCCACAATCTTCTGTAAAGAAAATAAAAAAATATGTCTCGAAAGGTGCAAGATTATTATTGTATGTCATTGATAAATTTACAATTTAATCCAGATTATGTTGAATATTTTGAAACTAATTTTACTGGGAGCTGTTGCTGCCATCAGTTAACTTAGTTTCGAAATATTCAACAGTTTATCTGTATATCTATGACGGACCTATGTGCATCATTCATTACACACATTGATTGTGATGGCAGCCTACATGTGACGTAATTGATTATGACGCCATCTACGTGGGTGGCGAATGTGTTAAATTTGATACGACTGAAATGGCAACGAGTCACCTTGAAATTTACATTCTGAGAATTCAGGTTTCAAAGTTACAAATTGATTCCAAAACTCGTAAAATGTGGGCGGAGCTTAGCTAGAAATTGAGGAATACAGCTATGCCCCGCCCATATTTACATAAGCCTCGCTCACGCGTTTCACCCGTTGCAGTCGATCGATCCCTGTACTCTCTGAATCTCAATTTCCCGAAAAATATACAGATACGCTGTTGAATATTTTGAGACTAATTTGACTGAGTGCTGTTGCTGTGGCAGCAACAACGCACAGTCAAATTAGTTTCAGAATATTCAGCAGCATGTTTATTACATACTAAAGCCATACAGATCGTACCATGCACGTAAGCTGTTGAATATTTTGAAACTAATTTGACATGGTACTGTTGCTGCCTATGGCAGCAACAGCGCCTTGTCAAATTGAGTGCAGAATATTCAACAGCATGTCTATTAAACAGTAAAGACATACAATTCGTTCAACAACGCTTGGTCCGTCATCAATTAAGCATTCGTGACGAACTTAGCTACGACGTTCATGACGGTAATTGATTATGATGCCATCCTACACGTCACGTAATTGATTATGACGTCATATCATGGATGGATAAACTGGAATCCTCAGTTGTCAACAGATAGCTAGCAATCGATCACCTGTATTGATATCTCGATTAAATAATACCACTGCTTGTTCTTAATGTTTTAGAAGTCATTAGCTGAAAGCTCATCGAAGAATGTCGTGAATATAAAACGAAACCCGCGTATAATCACTCTCAATAGTCTTCCTCCGTGCAACATATGCGGTTCGGTAGCATCTGGCCTCCACTATGGTGTTGTCTCGTGCGAAGCTTGTAAGGTTAGTAAGCTTACAGTTATTCGTGGGTCGTCTTCACTATGGTGTTATACATTACGTTTATATGACAGCCTTTGCAGACTATAGGTCTTATCTTACTCCCTACTTACTGGCTAAATTTTGAACAATGAAATCAATATATCTGCTTATTGAATGTCAATTTGGAATTTTTTTCTAAATCTCACACTGGAATGTCTAACTCGGTTATACCAGTGGTAAATCTTTAAAATGATTTTCTGTTGGTCTGCAAATGGTCATTCCTCCAGACGACCGAAGAGGCGGTTTTTTTACCAGCTTGTCTATCAACCCGTTAAGTTAACGCAAGAAAGGTTTTTATATATTATATATTATGAGGATTAGACCCATGATATGGTGTGGATGGAGAAAGCAGTGACAGGTTGGATGTTATTGGGGATAAGTTTACTGGTTTTCGCCACAAGTCTATTCATACTGCTAAAAGCACAATGTATGCGCCACCTAGCTTTGAATATCCTCACTGACTGCGCACGTATTATTATCTAATAAACTAAACATAATCGCACTGGACTGCCACAGACCAGATATACCAAGCAGCATTGTCGGATTTAGGACTGGTCAGAGTGGGCAGTTTCACAAGGGCCGCCACCAAAATCAAATCTGAAAATGTATATGGTGGTGAGGGATGGGCACTACTACGAAGAAGTAGAGTGCGCTGCAAGGACAACATTATATTGTGCAAGGAGACGTGATCAGCGAGAATTGTGAGCAGATGATTATTAAGTATCTGTTCGAATCTTATTTAAAATTAATGACAAGAGTCAAAGGGAAGTAAGTGGGGTTATTTATCACTGAGAATACAGAAAATGGCAGTGTGCCCCCCCACCCACCCCTCCCATAGATTTGAGATTCGGTGATCATCCCCCAGGGATAAATGAAAACCAGATGCTCTAAGAAGCTATTACATGACTTCTCAGAGCATCTTATTTTCATATGGATGACCCCCGATTACTACCCTGGTGCCCCAAAGTAATACATCCGGCCCTGTTAAGCAAATGAAATTAGCTTCATTCGTCCCAAAAAAGTAATCGTTTCCATAGTGACACATATGAATACTGCAATGGTTACTTAATATAGCATTTGGAATCTCAGATATTAATATCAGTTGGAAAAATATGCCATTACTGGGTGGCTGTCTGATTGTCGCGAGCCATTTATATTCCAGTAATTTGTACAAAAATTGATTGATTTTATAATCAGCTATTGAAACCAATATACTTAGCCTATTAGCATGTACTAAGATAACTGCTGCGGTGGTACAGTTCTAACGAGGTCTACCTCGAGTAAAACAATTGATGTAACAGCACATACACGAATGAATGCAATGCCGCGGTGTGGTCTTCGCACACACACACCCCTTCTGCCAATTTAAACCAATACCCAATTGCAAGCCAAGAGAGAGAGACTCTTTTATTTTTAAATTACTACTGGCATTCCAGTGGGTATATCATCGAAGACAGTCTCTCTTGTTCTGCAAATCGGCATTGGCCTCACCTACCCTTCGATTCTCGTCGCCAGTAATTAATATTAACAGTCAAGGCGACCAAACTGACATTTTAGCGGGTTTGATATAGGCCTATGTGCATTTGCAGGACAACAAAAAACTATTTTTCTTTGTAAATGTTCAGTGGTAATTTTACAACGATAATCTTATCTTAGCTTTCAAAAATTACAATTTCCTTTAAAAATCTTGACCAGTACAGGGTTAATTTATATACTCTTTGCGGTGCCGTTGCACAAGTCGGGCTAATGTAAATACAAGATTGTGTTATATGTGTTAACTTCTCCGACTTGTGAAATCAGATTACAGCTATGAAATGGAGCATCTATGGCTCTAAGTGCTGTGCCTTGCTAAGATTACCGGTGGATATTCACACCAGAATGCTCTAAAATATAATTATTTAAATTGTGTACATTTAGACGCTTAAATTGTATGCCTCAATGTAATGAAACGAAATGAATCTGAGCAAATTATAATTTCATTCTGTATAAAATAATATATTTTTTTAATTGTGAAGTTGAAATATGGACACGTGTCTCTAATTCAATTTCACAACCTAAAAAATTATATTAATTTATACATAATGAAATCATCATATGGTAAGATTTGTTTCGTGTTATTACATCTATCCACACAATCTAAGGCTCTAAGGTATTCAATTCTAACAATTTTATTTTCAAGCATTCTAGTGTTTATGTGCACCTTTAAACATTGCCATTTTGATTTGAACAGATATAATCACGAACGATTAGTGAATACAGATTTATAATCTCAATAATTATATTATTATATTTAGAGTTTCTTCAAACGAAGCTTCAGTACCAGACGCAAATATAAATGTCGCCGGAAACAACATGGAGAATGCAAGATCAGCAAATATAAGAAATGCCCTTTCTGTCGCCTACAGAGGTGTCATGATGTCGGCATGTCTCGTGGAGGTAATAAGTCATAACTTCGTAATAAGTCATAGATAACGCTGGTTACTGGACAAATACCGGGCCAATATGACCCGGTATTGACCGAATACTGGCCTAGTAACCTGCTTAATCAGTGGGTATGGGTTGGGGGTGTTACAGCTTTCACTTTTATAAGAAAATCTATCAAACATAATCTAATGAAATAGTTGTATGTGAACATATTTCTGAGCGCTGTATGTATGCTTCAATTCTATGCACTACTATACATGATTGCAGTATATTTATATGTTTATGCACATACACATAGATATGATGAACATATGTACGTGTGCGTGCGTATGTGCACGTGTGCGCGTGCGTGCGTGCTTGAGTGCATGCGTGCGTGCCTGCGTGTGTGCGTATGTACGGGCAAGTGCGTGCTTACATGCAAGTTTATTAATGATGTCATTTGGTATGTTATGCAGCCATTAAGGTTGGACGTTATACACCTGCTCAAAGGAAGCTGAACATTGTCCAAATGAGATATCATAAACATGGCGTGAGTGAGAGGCGATGGTCGAGCTCAACTCCAAAGTCTCCCGGGAACTCAGTAGCACACCACCCTATAACAAGTACTACTGTGCCAATATCGCATAAGCAACATATTGTTAAACACTTTCCTTCAAAAACAATCAAGGCGAAATCTCTATCAGTCATGGATGAACAGTCGGCTCTCATCAAAGCCATTGTGCACGCCAATGAAAAGCACAATCCTATGTTTTCTATATTGAAAGATGATAAAGCACTTTTCGATCGGCAACTTCATCATTATGTAAGTACCGAATGCAATCTGAAACAGGATCAAATGTCAGTGAATAAGTCCTAATTAGCAAATTTCATCGATGGTAAGCGTTGGAAAGGCTAAGGTTGTTTAATGGAGGATTCGAGTTTATCCATCCATCATATGACGTCATAATCACCTGCATGACATGTAGGATAGCGTCATAATCAATGACGTAGATAAGCTCGGCAAGGAACGCTTAATTGATGACGGACTAAGCGATGTTGTATGTATTTACTATTTAATAAATATGCTGTTGAATATTCTGAAGCCAATTTGACAGGGCGCTGTTGCTGTCTTAGGCAGAAACAGTTCCCTGTCAAATTAGTTTCAAAATATTCAACAACTTACCTGTATAGTTTTCTGGAAATTGATAGTCTGGGAGTTCATTGATCGATCAATCCCAAAACAGGTGACGTGTGGGTGGAGCTTTGCTAGAGATTAGTGGGTCATAGCTAAAACTCGATTCCTCTATTCAACCTTTAACACGCAAGCCGGACAAAGTCTGCGCTTGTCTCGAGAACTGTCCATGTGCGTGCCAAGAGAGCACTATTTTTGGCAATTCACCACTTGTGTAACAGGATAAAGAATGGGTAAAGCTTTCAATCCGAAAGGATAAATTCGAAAAATCATTTACAATTCAATCACTATTCCGATGACCATTTTGCAACTAATTTGGCAGGGAGTTGTTGCTCTTTTAAGCAATAAAATATCCAACAGCTTGTCTGTATCTAGTTAACTTGAAATTGAAACTTTGAGAATTTAGGATTTAAAAAAATAAAATAAGCCATTACTGGCTTGCTGCTTGCCAGCGTAATACTGTCAACGGGCGTAGGGCCTGTATACAAGTAACAGAGAGTTTCCAAACGCAGATTATTGTTTTCTTATTGGGGATTGTAAATAGAGAACGAATTTCGTATTATAATAATAGATTGTGATACGACAACTTGATATAAACGACTATTAGACGCATTTGTGTATTAACAACTCACCACCACCTTGCGAACGCTGTCATCTTGTCTCCTCGCGCCCTGACATGTGACATCATTCCAGTTCAAATGAGCAAGATTTACAAGCAAATGTCTGTCTTTAGTGACAACTTAGCCATTGTTTCTTGCATACACCCGCTCCCATTTTGACTGGTTTGACTGTAGTTTATATCCCACTCGTAGCTCATTTTTGTTGCAATATAAAAAGTAATCTGTTGAAATTTTGAAATTAAATGTAGAGCCAGAAAGGCGTCTTTGATATTGATTGGTATTCGATATTACCTTTCTTGGATTGTTTAATATAGATCATAAAATAGTGTCTCTCGTTTATGCATGCAGTAATTTATCACATGAATAGATATTGTGAGATGAGGTTAATACTCGTTTAACAAGTCTTTAATCCTTGTCCAAAAGCATATTATTAATTTTGTGGGTAGAGGTTCATATTTCCATATATCTTCTCGGTAGCATAATTTCTTCCACGAGAAATTAAGTTCATAAATAAATTAAAATGTTTTCAAAACAAAAAAAACAAAATCGTATTAGTTAGTAAGAAAGGTTATGTTGAATATGTTGAACACAATTTGATTGGAAAACATTGCTGCCTCAGGGCAGCAATGTCTTGCAATCAAATTATGTTCAAAATATTCAACAGTACGTTTTATTTTGGAAACATGCTAAACAAGTTATTTCCGAGTTGTATTATATCGCTTCCTCCACCTTTCATCTGATCCACTCCAAACATGGGCAACTTCTAGAACACAGGGTGACATACCTTGTTCTTCAAGAATATTTTGAGTTTTCCCTAGATGCCAAATTCTACCTGCTCAAAAGGGACTCCCATAGGAAATACATATGTAAATGTCAGTATAGATATTTGCGACTTGAGCTAGAGTTTTTCTCGGATCCGCACCGTACTTGGTTGGAATCTTACCCTTGTGGTGCTGACGGTCTCCGTTGAATCTACAGTCATGGGTAAAACATTAACCGGTGTTCGCGTTTTGGATAAATACACCCCAACTCCGTCGCTTTCCCTTCAATGGACGACGTTCAAGGGTCATATTTAACGATAACTTGGGGTATACAAATGTCAACTGCAAGGGTCTTTGTTGCTTCTATGTAATCAAAGATTCCATCTTTCTTTCCAGGCATAGGCGAACTCCCTCTAGTCACATATAGTCAATGGGTATATTAGAATATACCACTAACCCGCCGTATTTGAGACCAGGCACCTCATTTTGGCAGACATGACCTTCCCTTGCTCAGTAAATTTGAGAACCTAACTTTTTCATAATGGCCAAAAAGTGAGTCAACTCGGATACGTACAATGATTTTCTCTATATATATATCCTTTGTCGTGCACAATGTTAGTCTCAGGAAATGTGTGGCAGTGATATTTGAGCCACGTAATTGTCGCAGAAACGGTTTGAGTGAATGTATGGTGCCTATTTATCACTCAGTTCAGTTTTCTCTCACAATTCACTCAGACTATTTACAATAGCATATGCCGAGGGAAATATACTACGTGTAGCTTTAGCGATAGATAATTATTATTATCATATAAACACAGCTTTCAACCCATTTAATATTTTTCGTATCGAAAAATATTAAATTGGTTGAAAGCTGTGTTTATATGATAATAATAACTATCTACCGCCAAAGCTACGTGTAGTATATTTCCCACTACATATGTTATTGTAAATAGTCTGAGTGAATTTAAGTGAGTGAACGCGTGTGAAATATTCAACGAAAGATTTTCATTGGCTATTAGGCGTACGAACCTACTTAACTTGACCAATTAACAAAACGACTAATGTGGTCCGGGAAGTGATGAGTCGTCGCAGCGGTGTTTCTTTCATGATGATGTCTATAGAATCAACGATGAAAATCATATAACTGTTACACGCGTAACTATTGGAAAATATATCAAAATTTCAGTTTGTCTGATAAATAGGATAAAGGTCCTGCAAAGTGATAATATTCGACTTGGTTGATAATAGTGATATTAAATGTGACCTCGTTTCAGATCCTCAATTTATCATCATCATTTTTATTATTATTATTATTATTATTATTATTATTATTATTATTATTATTATTATTATTATTATTATTTTCATACATAGAACAAATGCCGGCTTAAGGATGATGTTATTTCCCCTTTCAAAGCTCCGTCATGGCAAGAGTTTGACAGATTTTATAACGTCACTGGTATGGAAATGGATAATAGAGTTTTTGAAGTGTCACTCACTACACAGCAGATGGATGCAATGGCCAAAACGGCTATTAAATTTGCCAAAGCAATTCCTGGTTTCAGAGACTTACCCTTAAAAGACCAAGCGTCGCTTGTCAAAGGTATTGTAAACGGAGTGTAACAACATCTTGTATTCAAAATGAACTTCTCTTGGCACGAAAAATTTCTAATTTTCTTGAAACATTTTGGTCATTAAAAGGTTAATGGGCATTTAATATTTATCCATCAGTCATATGACGTCATAATCAACTACCTGACGTGTAGAATGGCGCCACAATAAATGACTTAGATAAGCTCATAATAGATAATGCTTAATTGATGGCGTACTAAGCGTTGCTGTAAGAATTGTATGTTTTTACTATTTAATAAACATGCTGTTGAATATTTTGAAACTAATTTGACTGGGCGCTGTTGCTATAGAGAGCATCACCATCCAGTCAAATTAGTTTCAACATATTCAACAGATAACCTATATAGTTTTCTGGAAATTTATAGTCATGTAGTTTAGGGATCGATCGATCCCAACATGAGCGAGGTGTGTGTGGGTGGAGCTTAGCTGGAGATTGGCTGCGCATTAGCTTAAACTGGATTTCTCCATTAGTTAATGTGAAATTTTCGGCCCATACCTTTTCAGTAGATATACAATTCTATACAATTATTGTTATGACTCAAAATGACATATCCTAGTCTACAGGACTCCGAAAATTACGAAAGCCCAAAAGGCTCATTCGAAATTCAAAATTGAAAATTCAAAACCAGACTTCGAAATTGAAAACCCAATTTCTAAATTCAATCCTCGACATCGAAATTCAAATCTTAAATCAACCAATTATAAACAGTTTTATATATTGAAAATTGTTGCCCATGCATATACCTCCACTGCTCCTATCCCGTACCTATGCTCATAACCACCGTTACACATGCCCACCAATACTCCCATAGCTATTTAAACGGTACCAAGCTCACGCACTCATAACCACCCTACACCTATCGCTGCCCTACCCATACACCCATTGTTCTTACACATACACCAATATCCAACTTTACCATATTACACCATATCGATCTTTTCCCCGTACATATATTGCTAGCCATTGTCATATACATATTGTTCACACACTCATCTATCGCTACCAATAGGCGTGTTAAGTGATGTATTTCCGTGTTCAGCTCGATTGTTAAATACACAAAACAATGTTTTTTGTTTAACAACAAATGCTGAAGTCATAACCACACAATAAAATACACACTCTAGGGTTGCGAATCACGCGCTGTAACGTCATACTTAACAGGCCCATACAACAATAGCCCCAACCCTACGCTTACCCTAGACGACGCCATACCTTACAGGCCCTGCACATATTAATACAGACACGGCAACATTAGCCTAGCCTACCAGCCTAGCCTACCCTAGCCTAAAGACTTACCAGCATAGCCTGCTATCCTAGCCTACTAGATTAGCCTACTAGCATAGCCTACGAACATTGCCTACTAACATGACCTACTAGCACAGCTTAGCCTACTGGACTACCATGAACTCGTCTATCCGCATAGCCTACAAACCTAGGTTGCCTAGCCTACTGGCTGGCTTACACTATTAGCGTACCACACCATACAGCCCTACCTACCAGGCTGATTAATCTATGGGTCTTACATTCTAGACAACTGGCTAAGCATCGTAGCCTATTCTAGCCTATTGGGCTAATCTACTGGCCTACTAGTCCAACTAGTTAGCCTACTGGCATAGTCAATTAATATATTCTACTAGCCTAGCCTACTGGCCAATTCTATAAGCTACGCAATCTGGCCTATTGCTTCCTAGGCTACTTGATTAACATATTGGCCTCGCCTACTAGCATAGACTCATGTTCTTGCCTAATACCCAAGTGGCCTAACATACTAGAGTATAGCCTAGCCTAGCATAATGGGTTGATTACTAGCCTAGCCTACTAGCCAGCTATCCTACTTACCTAGCCTACTTCGCTAACCTAATCTCCTGCTAGTATTCTGAATATCCTCCACTTACTAACCTAGCTTATTGGTCTAGCCTATTAGCCTAAACAACACACCTACTGGTCCTAGCTACTAACCTACTAGCCAAGCCATCTGCCCGTATATTATGCTGGCCTTGTATGGCCTAGCCTACTGGGCTAGCGCGCTGGTCTCATTTACTCGCATATCCGTCTAACCTATTGGCTTAACTCTCCTGCTAAGATCATCTTGCCTACTCGCATACCTACTAGAATAACCTAGTGGTCTATCATATATACATATTCTCCTAGCATAGCAGCCCGGTCTGGCCTATTGATCTATCATGCCAATAGCCTAGCCTACTAGCCTAGCATATTAGCTTACCCTAACCTATTGGTCTAGTATACTAGCTTGGCCGTGCCTACTAGCCTAGCATACTATCCTGGCTTAGCCTACTAGCCTAGCAATCCAGCATAGAAGCTCGCCCTAGCCTATCATCCACTCAGCTGCAGCATGCACTATCCCGCAACATCATGGCCAGCCCCGGCCACTGGCCCTGCGATGCCCTTCCACATACGCTGTGAAGGTATGCTCAGAGTATTGAGTAGCTAGGTATCATGGTGGTTATATGGGCTGGATGCATACGTAGGTTGGTGGAGATAGAATTGATGATTGGTTATCTACTACCAGTGGCTGAATGGGAATATGAGTGGATGGCTGGATGGATGGGTATGTTGCTATGGTGTGTATGCATGCGTGCGTGCGTGCGTGCTTGCGTGCGTGTGCGCGAATGTGGTGTGCGTGTGTGCATGTGTTTGCGGGCATGTGTGTGTGCGTGCGTGCGTATGTACGTGCGTTCGTGTTAGATTATCTGGTGTTGGTGGGTACTCGGGGTGGGTGGGGTCGTGCCTATATCTACTTGTGTTTGGTGCATAAATGCATGCGTTGGGTGGGTGTGTACTTACAACCGGTGAATATATGGTGTGGGCATCTATTTATGTGTGGGCGGTGGTAGCTATGGGGATAATGATTACTCTTATGGTAAGAGGCTAGCAGGCTAGTCCACTAGGGCAGGCATGGCTACTAGGATAGAACAGTAGGCTAATATCCTAGACCAGTACGTTATGCTAATGGCATGGACTAGTAGGTTATGCTAAGCAAATAGATTAATAGGTTATGACAGCAGATTATTCTGCTAATGTATGCCAGTAACTTATATTATGTCAGTAGGCTTGTAGATCAGACCTGTGTGAAATACCAGCAGGTTAGTAGACTAGATCGGTAGGTTGGTCTGGTATTATAACCCAGTAGCCTAGGCTATGTTATTAGCTTTGGCTAGTAGTTTATACCAGAAAGCCAGTAGATTCTGTCAGTAGTATAGGTCAGCAGGTTAGTAGGTTAGACTAGGCATATGCATAACCTAGAAGCCGACGTTATCAGACTGGGTTAGAAAAGTAGAGAAGTCAGTAGGCTAGGTTAGACAAGTAGGCTAAGCCAGTAGGCTAGTGTGCGACTCCATTAGTTGAATAGACTAGCAGGCTAGGCTAGTATGCTAGCCCAGTATGCTAGACTAGAAGTGGGGTAGGCCAGTAAGATTTTAGCTTAGGTCGGTGGGTTAAGTGTGTAGAATATGATATTTCACGTGGTCAGTAAGTTAGTAGGTTAGCCTAGTATGCTACACCCGTAGGCTATGCCAGTAGACCAGGCCAGGAGGCCAAGCCAGGCTGGTATGCTGAAGTCAGCTAGTAGGATATATTATGCTAATCTAGTAGGCTAGGCTATGCTAGCAGGCTATGCTCGTAGACAGAGCTGGTAGGTAGGAGGCTAGCCAAACAGCCTAAGTTAGTAGACCGCTAAGCTGTGCTAGTAGACTGGGCTAAGGTAGTGGTGGGCGTATTGGTATGGGCAGTGGTGGTGTATTGTCACGGTATGATAATAGCCATTGTAAGGTAGAGGTGGTTATGGATGTAGATATATGTGTGGTTATAATCAGAGGTAAGCTATGGTATCGGTGGGTGTATGGCCTGCAAATGAACATTCCTCAAAAGCACTGCCATGAAAGAGTTAACAAAACCTCATGCATGTTGTTTCTGGTGCGTGGGATACACAACCTATATTCCGGCATTCTGTTTATTCATTCGCCCGTACGTTCGCGCGTTCATTTCTTAAAGCGTTTCTATTTCAGGTGGTTTCTTTGAATTCTGGCAGGTGTGTTCCTACCGGGGAGTTAACACGGAATTACAAGTTGTGATTAGCAATGATGGAGACGTCTACAGTATCAATGATGCCTCGTGGCCGGGTGAAAGAAAATATTTAAATAGGATGATTGAATACGCAGGACGATTACAAGGACTTCGAATTACGAAAGAGGAAGACGCATTAATACAGGCCGTTATTTTAACTTTTCCAGGTAGGAAAACATAATGTGAAACAGCTTTAGGCATTATGGTTATTTGAGTTTGCTGTTTGTTATCAGTAGAGGAAGAGAGTTCTAACTATTCCCCGTCAATTTCTAGCTAATCTCCGGTCACGCTGTGAGCGTGTTAGCATCTATTAATATACCTTGAATACTGAATATCCACTTTTCAAATTTCAAGGTAACTATACAGGTTACTACTATACTATGCTATTGAATATTTTGAAACTAATTTATAACTATGGCAGCAACAGATCTCAGTCAAGTAGAATGCACTCGAAGGAGATGCTTATTCACGCTTTTGCCCTCTGTATTGAGAATAGATAGTTGATCGGTTGACCATCAAACTCAAAGCAATCATAAACTGCCATAATATGAATGTGTTTGCTAAATATGGTGATTCTGCCTTCTTGCATTCCAGAGTTATGGTTAAAATGTGTATTCCGTTATGACCCCGTGACCTAGATATTTGATTCTTTGTTCCAAAAGTCACGGAACTTCTAGACAACGATAGTATGAATGTGTGTGCCGAATTTGGTTATTCTACCTATTTATGTTCACGATTTATGGCTGAAGATGTATATATCTGGATGCGCTTATGCGCCCCGTGATCTAAATATTTGATGCTTTGTCCTAAAACTCAGCAAACTTTTGGCCACCGATAAAATGAATGAATTTTCCCAAATCTGGTTATTCTACCTACGTGCGTTCCCGATTTATGATTTAAAAAAATGTATTTCAGGAGGAGCTTAGTGACCCCGTGACCTAGGTATTTTATTCTTAACCTGCAGAAATAGTGTCCTTCTAGACAACCACAACATGAACGTCTGTTACCGATTTGATGAGTCTACCCTCTTGTATTGCAGAGTTATTCACGAAAATATGTATTCCGTATAATTCAATTTCACAGCTTAACTAACGAAATAATCACATGCTAAGATTTATTTCGTTTCATTTCAATGAGATAAGTTACGGCTCTAAAGGTAGTACTATGCGGTTTTAACAATTTAGTTTTTAAGCATTTTGGAGCGAGTATGCGCCTTAATCCCTCTTGTGTTAACAGAGCCGCAAAGCGCTCAAAATACTACTTGATATCTTAATATATCAATTAAACATTTTAACGGTTAATATTTTTCAAACTATTTTTAATTTAGAAGACTATTTTGTAAATTTACCGCTGAATTTGTACTTAGCCAGCGGCTATCTGCATGCCGAGAGATGTGTAATTTTTAAAATTTACCACTATAATAAACGGCTCGGTTACCGAGCCAGTCATTCTAGTGGTAAATATTACAAAATACTCTTCTCTAGGCCTTTCAGATAGCCACGTCTGAAGTAAATGGTTAAGTTGACACAAGAGAGGTTACATTCCTACCGTATCATCTGTTCCACCGTTTTATTTCTCCTTTCTCCAGATCGTGCAACGTTGGAGCAGGCAGACCTTGTAGAGAAGTTGCATTGGGACATTGTATGGTCTTTGTGGACTATCGTTCATCAGAACCATCAGAGGCCAAGCAGAAAATTTTGTGAAATTATTGACCGGCTAATTGGTCTTCGAGAGTTAGCCGAATTTGACAATGAGTTTAATAGAACCTTACCATTTGACATTCCTGAGCTACACTCCAGTAAGCTGATTTGTGAGATGTCGGACTGCTACTGTATCAAACACTAGAAACATTATTAGAGAATTGAATCATATGAGGGGGGAATAGAGGCATCCGATCTGTCACTCAAGTTTTTGAGGTCGTAATCAATTACGCCATACGTAGGCCGGGATCGCAATCAAAATACGCAATGAATAATATATCTAGCACGGGCATGAACAGGTAAAGTCCGTTAAGTGTACGAATTGATTGTTTTCTGATGGAGTTACATTTTAATAAACCTTATGTTGAATATATTGAAAATAATTTGACACCGCCAATTAAAATTAGTTTCAAAATATATAAAACCTTACCGGAATAGTTACTTTGAAATATGGGAGTATGTGAGTACATGGTTCGAAGTATATAAATCGATCCCAACGCGCACACTCCATGGGCGAAGCTTAGCAAGAAATGGGCGGGGCTTAGCTAGAAATGGAAGCCTCTATTGGCAGTCTGCTACCGTGAAAACGCAAGTTACTGGGCCGGTTCTTGTCCAAGTACCGGTCCATAGCCCGCGTTATTAGGGTACTATCAGAAAATGAAGCATCGTTGGATTTGAATCATCGAGAACTAGATGTCATACTTCTAAAGCTGTCAATCACTGAAACGATTTAGATTTTGAAACATGTGAGCGATATTTCAGAAAGATGCTGAGATTTTGAAACGCAGAGAAAGTGTTCATTTGCGAGCGTACGGCCGTCTTGGCTAAAGTAGTATTTATTTGGAAAACTGAGTAGGTTGATTCTAGATTTGAAGTGCAATGGACGTTTCCAGTTTATCTATTAATCCTATGACGTCATACTCCATTACGTGACATGTAGGCTGACGTCATAATCAATGACGTCAAGAATCACGTAGATAAGTTCGTCACGAACGCTTAATTTATGACGGACAAAGCGATGTTGTTGGTCTTTACTATTTAATAAACATGCTTTTGAATATTTTGAAACTAATTTAACTGGGCGCAATAGGCAGCAATAGCACCCAGTGAAATTAGGTTCAAGATATTCAACAGCTTAACTGTACAGTTCTTCTGGAAATTGATAGTCAGGGGGCTCAGAGATCGAGCGATCCCAGAACGGGCGAAGTGTGGGCGGAGCTTAGCTAAAGAGGGGCTGGTCATAGCGAATACTGGATTACTCCATTGCACCCATCACTCATTGGGCAAGTATTGCTACTCCCTCTTGTGCCAACTTAACCCTTTAATGGTCAAACTGACCAAAAAACTACTTTACTTTAGTGGTCTTCAGACATGGCTATTTATAAGGCCTAGAGAAGAGTATTTTGAAATCTTTAAATTTTCAAAATTACTATTCTCTTGGCCTAAAGATAGACATTGGCTAAGTAAAAACCTTAATTTTCTTTACCATTACACCTTTAATGGTGAAGCCGGCGCAAAAAAGTCTGTGGTAAATTTACATATATATAGTGTTCTAAAATTAAAATATCTTGTAAAATATTGACCAGCAAATTGTTTAATTGATATATCAAGTGGTATGTTGAGCGCTTTGAGTAGCTGTTGAGACTAGAGGCGTTAATATATATATATATATATATATATATATATATATATATATATATATATATATATATATATATATATATATATATATATATATATATATATATATATATATATATATATATATATATATATATATATATATTGGCTTACGACTAAAACAATGTAAGTATTTATATATGCGTTTAGGGGCCTACGTCTTTCTATAGGCGCATACGTCTTTCTATCCGTTGCATATCCGGTGATAAGGTAATGCTGAGCCTGCGCGCTACATAGATCATTCCTAGCAATACGAATTAAATATATTATTTCTGACAATGCAGCCATTGATGGTCAATGGAATATCATGCAAATAACGTAACAATTTATTTTCTATTATTTTAAAAATAAATAACAAGATAATAATTCCCACATCAACGAGGAGAGAAACGTCATAATCCAATTTGAGGTTATAAATCTATTGTAGCGTCGTTCTCAAAGATATAATGACATTGTAAACAAAATCTATCCATTCAGAGCAAGGCTATGCAGAATTCCACAATTGAGGGATCCGATCTGCCACTCAATTATATGGCGTCATATTAAAATACGTCATTTATAAGCTGACAATTTTCCGTCACGAATGTGTTTCAATTGTGTGTATGTGATGAGAGAGGCAGTAGCAGCCCCAGTCAAATTAGTCTCAACATATTCAACATGTTACCGGCATAGTTACATTGAAATTGTTATTCTAGTAATTTAATGCAAATTTAATTCAAATGCACATATTATGTGGGCCGGAGCTTAGTTAAATGGGTAGGGCATATCTAGAAATGTATCCTACTGTTGTTTCACGTTTCACGATGCTAGATAGGAATACAATGAAGACCGACATAAATTGCGGATTCCAGTTTCTCAGTCAATCATATCACAATTATTAGTATATAATGAATTTGTCTTAGTGCTTTTAAACTACTTGGCAGTTTGAGTTTTTCTTATTTAGCGAGAATGTATGTGTTTACAAGAGTGATCAGAAGTTGGTGTCTTGATAGGAATCATCTAATATATGAAATACAGGCAAACCTGTCTATAGTGGACAGTTGTTTTGGACCACGAGATGACAGTTCTTTGAGACGCGTGGTCGTAAGACCGCGAGTCATAATAAATCGGCTTTGTATAACTCAAAACACGTCATTTACTATCGTAAATGACTTGTATTAAGAGACCTTGCTTTTAGTAATCACTCTGGTATGGGCCCAAAATGTGCCCAACATAGACAGGTTTTGCTGTTTGTCTCAGCGTTAATGATCCTGTATCGATTGATACACACACCTTATTCCATGCTATAACCCTAATACAGCAACATATATGATTGAAGTATTGCAATGTGGAATATTTTGAACCTAATTCGTCTTGAGGCTGGTTGCAGTTTAAGGCGGAAACGACTTCAAGTTCGATAATAGTTTCTAGAAATTTAGACTGCCGTGCGTTGTAAATAAATTTATACTTCTTGTTGAAAGGGTTAGAAATGAGAAAACGGTCTGTGGAATACCTCGATTTTACCAACTCGTATCGCGAGGTTTAGAGGTCGCGACCTCTTCATGGACAGAGCAGGAAATACATTTGGTACAAAAAAAAAGAAATAACAGGGTAAAACTAAAACAAATAATAAAAAATGGTTTGGTAAAGATTGCAGAACCGGAAGTTATTTCATAAAGCTAAAAAAACCAATACCATATTAATAGAACTGAGAACAACATGCAATTATTAAAAGATGCCAGCAAGACATACACGAAATCATAAAGAAACATACAGTGCAATCATAAATAAAACTTCATTCAAAATTAAGGAATTTAAAAACCTCGAACTCAAAACAATTCTGGAAAACAATAAATGGAAAACATCGGTAGCAGAACACAAACATTGAAATATCAAGGCTATTTGCACATTTCAAATTAATAAGTGAGAAAGAAGATGAAGAAAATGGCAGTATAGGCCTAATATCGGATGATTCTATAACTCCGTGCACGGAGCTTGATATTTGGATAACATAAGAAGAATATGAGATGCAATCAACAGAATGAACAACGAAAAACCAAGTGAAAATGATGGAATATTAAATGAATATATAAAAAGTTCCAAGGAAATAATGTTACCTATTTACGAAATGTTATTTAATATCGTATTTAACACGGCATGCATACCCGAGTCATGGACAATTGGCAAAATAATCCAGATCTATAATACCAAAGATGATCCAACAAACCCGTCTAATTCACCTTTCCAGAGTCCCCACCCATCATATGACGTCATAATGAACTGCGTGGTGTGTACAATGACATCATAATGAATGACGTCATGAATGACGTCGATAAAAACGTCACGAACGCATATTTGATGACGGTCTATGCGTTGTTGTACACATTGTTTGCTTTTACTATTTAATAAATATTCTGTTGAATATTTTGAAACTAATTTGACTGGGCGCTGTTGCTGCCATAGGCAGCAACAGCGCCCAGTCAAATTAGTTACAAAATATTCAACAGCTTCCCTATATAGTTTTCAGGAAATTGATAGCTACGGCATTTGGGGGATCGATAAATCCCAACACGGCGAGGTGTGGGTGGAGCTTAGCTAGTGATGGGCGGGGCATAGCTAAAAATGGAAAGGTCCATTACAGGCCTATAACTTTACTCATCTGTCTCGGCAAATTACGTACTTCAATTCTCAATAATAGGTTAACGAAATATGCGGAACTTCTTGAGATTATTACTGAAGCACAACCGGAATTCAGGAAGGGCAGACCAGCCATGGATTTTTGATACCAGACCAGCCATATTTTCCTTCCATGCAATAATAAAATTACTTCAGTTTCAGAAAAAAAAAGATTTAGGAGAGTGGCTACATGACAATACTATTTTAGGTCTGCACATGATTAGCGCATTAGCAGACACCAAATTTTATCTAATACTTTACTTAACAATATTGCTGTATGCAGACGACACGGTCATTATAACATACTCTACTAACAACCTACAGAGTGCGTTAAGTAGTTTTAATGAGTATTGTAATCAGTGGAAATTAGTAGTAAACTTAGGCAAAACAAAAGTGCTGGTCTTCTCCAGAAATAAAGAATTAGAAAAGGCCATTTTACCTAAGAGTTGAACGGATTGAAACTGTAGATGTTATTAGTAACACTCTGAAAGAGTAATAGCAGTTTTTACCCATGCAGAAAGCGAAATATTAAGCTGGGAAATAAAGCTATGATCCAATTACTCAGAACAATCCAAGAACACGATATACCATTTGACATCCAAAGCAGCCTTTTCGACAGCATGATAACGCTAGTTATATGATATGGGTCCGAAGTATGGGGGGATTGAAAATCTAGATATGCTCGACGCTTTCCTAATTCAACTTTTTAAATATGCGCTACATGCAAAGAAAAGCACTCCAAATGTAAAGATGTATGGCGAAACTTGTCGCTATCCGTTGAGTATAATGGTCAAAACGAATATGTTACGGTTCTGGGCAGATCTGGTTAACGCAGACTATGGCAAATTGTCATCAATCCTTTATTTTGTCTGCGGAGAACAAGAAAATGAGCAAAATTCAACTTCAATTGGCTTCAGAAAATAAAATCGCTACTTCGGGAAAGAGGGGAAGAAGACTTAATTAATGCAGACTATATAAAAGAAATCATTTAGTGAAACTAACAAAGGAAACGTTGCAAACGCAGTATGTCCAAACCTGGAAAGCTCAGCTTCAAGCATTTACCAGGTTAGCTTTCTATAAGGAAATCAAGGAGGAGTTTCAATTTGAAAAATATCTAATTGCATTACCTATTAAGGACATCATTATACTTTTCACTTTAGGACCTTGAACCATAACTTGACAATTGCGACTGAACGATGGACAAGAACAGACAGAAATGGCAGACGTTGTACTGTTTGTAGTAAACTGGATGGCGAAAAACACTTTCTCAAAATATATGCTACAGTACAATATCACAAGTACAAATGCAGAATTTATTATATTTACAACGGTGGCTTCATTAGGCGTATGCTCTATGTATAGTTGGCATTAAACAGTTCATTTTCATTTTTGCCCATGGTTCTTGGCCATGCGAGCATTTACACAAATGCCATGGCGAATCTAGTACGGTTAGAATGACGTTTAACCCTTTGAACACTGCTGCCCAAGAAATCATAGATTTGAAGGCAAACAATACATATAAATTGTTGAATAATTTGTATCAGCAAATTACTTTCAAAATATTCAATATAATGCTTATTAAATTTTTTGCGAATTTGGAGAATTCAATTTTAGTCAGGCGCCGCCCATCTGTAGATAAGCTCGACCACACTTTGACCGTATAGGGGTCGACCGCCAAGGCTCTCACTATTAAGCGTTTAAGATGACCTACACTCAGTCATTCAGTATATAAATGATTATGACGTCATCCTACTAATCACGTAGGTGATTATGACATCATATGATTGATGGGTCAACCGTTATCCTCTATTGGCCGTCGGGTTCAAAGGGTCAAAGATAGGCCCTATGTTAACGCGATATGACTACAATATCAAGGAATGTGTTAGAACGCCTCCTGTCCTTTTTCATAGACATAAGGCCGCCTGTCGTAATCACGGCCATGACTTTGGTTTCCAGCCACGTTACCCCTTTAACCCTCATATCAGTCATTCCAGTGGTAAATTTTCAAAAACAGTCTTCTCTTGGTCTCCAAATTGACATTTCTGTGAGAAAATTTAAATTTTCTTAAAGAGATTTGAGTGTTAAAGGGTTAATCATCGATTTATATATTTGCATATCGTACTATATAACCGTGTGAAAGCCGTCATCTGCTTTAGTGAAAGATTATATTTGTGTTATTGGGGTGTATGTTTGAATGACATTACAGCCAGTACAGCTCATAAATAACTTTAAATGTTTCCAAAACAAATCAAACCTAAGGCATCAAAGCTTTCCATCCAAAGGACCTTTCTATTTCTAAATATGACTCGCTCACCTTTAGCTAAGCTCCACCCACACCTAGCTCGTGTTGGGATCGATCGATCACTGAACTCCCTGACTATCAATTTCCCGAAAACTATGCAGGAAAGCTGTTGGATATTTCGAAACTAATTCGACTGGGTGCTGTTGCTGCCTAGGGCAGCAACAGCACCCAGTCGAATAAGTTTCAAAATATTCAACAACATGATTATTAAATAGCAAATACATACAATTCGTACAACGTGTTGGACAATAAAGAGTTAAAGCCGGAGGTCAATTATGTTCAACATATTCAACAGAACAGTTCTTCTTAAATCGTGTATAAAATGGTACTAAATAACACGTTTCTGTTTTTGTTTTTGAAACATGTTAACTTATTTATGAACCATACTGTATTAATAGAGATGCCATTGAAGTACCTGCTTAGTTTATCCCACGTGATCTTGTAATGGATGAATTCAGTTTTAGGTAATGACCTGGCCATCTCTAGCTAAGCTCCACCCACACCTTGCCCGTGTTGTCGATCAATCCCTGAACTCTCTGACTCCCAATATCCAGAAAACTATACGGGTAAGCTGTTGAATATGTTAAGACTAATTTGACTGGGTATTGTTGCTGGATGGCACCATAAGCCCAGCCCACCTGACTGAATTATGCAATTATGGCATGCTGCTTACCATTTCTAAAAGGGATTCTAATCTCATCTCAAATGTTGTATTGCCCCGATAGATTATGGTTTGAAGATTCCATATCATTCATATCCTGTCACATTCCCTTATCAGTATCACAATTATCTGCTTTGTAATATCCCATAATGTTGAACAGTGATCGGCCGCATTTTGTCTCCTCTAGAGATGCCATGTAAGTGGCAATGCATTACATTCTTCATTATGTAATACGCACACCGTTGAATATTTTGAAACTAATTTGACTGGATGTTATTGCTCTCTATGTTTCAAAATATTCAACAGATCATGTCTTCCTAAATCGTGCCACATTACCAAACTATAGCTGCCAGACGTTATTGGTTTGATTGGCGCCTATCGAGTCCCTGATTCCAGGTCCCATTCACGCCATTCTAGGAAGATTTTATTTCAGTATTGGTAACTTCCCCAGTTTTTACACTGCTACCCATTTATACTCCTGTCTGGAGAGAGGTAACGAGGAGTGAAGGAGATTGCCTATGTTTCCAGCGATCGTCAGTTGACCGAACAGGTCGCCGGTTTCACAGCTATGCTCGTTACCGCCTGAGCTACCGCCATATGCTCCATATGCTATTGTATAGCCTGGAAGAAATAAAGAGAACTTGAACTGGAACCGCCTCCTCAACTATAGCCGCCAAGAAATTTTTGGTTTGATTGGCGTCTATCGAGTCCCTGATTCCAGGTTCCATTCACGCCATATGTAGGCTGGTTTTATTTCAGTCTATTATCGGTAACTTCCCCAGCTTTTACACTGGTAACTATTTATACTCCTGGGTGGAGAGACGCAAGGAGCGAAGGAGATTGTCCATGTTTCCAATGACAGTGAGCTAGTGCACAGCTCAGGCGCGAACCGGGTTCTCCGGTTAAATAGTCCTGAGTGCTAGCTACTACACCAAGCCGCCTCAGCTATATCTAACTGCCACCTCTATGACTGAGCGTGTATACAGAGGCAGCCACACTAGTTTTCTTCTGATTGGCTGAAAACTAAATCATGACAGCCACCATAAAGCTGGAGAAATGCATCTACATTTAACTATTAAAACCCATTCAATCGTTGTCGACATGATAAAACGCTAACATGTCAGGGATTGATTATGGGTGGCAAATTCTATCACATGGAAGGTTTGTATAAGATAAGGTGACATTTCCTTTAACAAAGGAAAGGTTACAAACGCAGTATGTCCAAACCTGGACAGCTCAGCTTCAAGCATCTACCAGTTTAGTTTTCTATAAGGAAATCAAGGAGGAGTTTCAATTTGAAAAATATCTAATTGCATTACCTATTAAGGACATCATTATACTTTTCACTTTAGGACCGTGAACCATAAATTGACAATTGCGACTGGACGATGGACAGGAACAAACAGAAATGGCAGACGTTGTACTGTTTGTAGTAAACTGGATGGCGAAAAACACTTTCTCAAAATATATGCTACATTACAATATCACAAGCACAAATGCAGAATTTATTATATTTACAACGGTGGCTTCATTAGGCGTATGCACTATGCATAGTTGGCATTAAACAGTTCATTTTCATTTTTGCCCATGGTTATTGGCCATGCGAGCATTTGCACAAATGCCATGACGAATCTAGTACGGTTAGAATGACGTTTAACCCTTTGAACACTGCTGCCCCAGAAATCATAGATTTGAAGGCAAACAATACATATAAATTGTTGAATAATTTGTATCAGCAAATTACTTTCAAAATATTCAATATAATGCTTATTAAATTTTTCGCGAATTTGGAGAATTCAATTTTAGTCAGGTGCCGCCCATCTGTAGATAAGCTCGACCACACTTTGACCGTATAGGGATCGACCGGCCAAGGCTCACACTATTCAGCGTTTAAGATGAAGTAAACTCAGTCATTCAGTACATAAATGATTATGACGTCATCCTACTAATCACGTAGGTGATTATGACATCATATGATTGATGGGTCAACCGGAATCCTCTATTGGCCCGTCGGGTTCAAAGGGTCAAAGATAGGCCCTATGTTAACGCGATATGACTACAATATCAAGGAATGTGTTAGAACGCCTCCTGTCCTTTTTCATAGACATAAGGCCGCCTGTCGTAATCACGGCCATGACTTTGGTTTCCAGCCACGTTACCCCTTTAACCCTCATATCAGTCATTCCAGTGGTAAATTTTCAAAAACAGTCTTCTCTTGGTCTCCAAATTGACATTTCTGTGAGAAAATTTAAATTTTCTTAAAGAGATTTGAGTGTTAAAGGGTTAATCATCGATTTATATATTTGCATATCGTACTATATAACCGTGTGAAAGCCGTCATCTGCTTTAGTGAAAGATTATATTTGTGTTATTGGGGTGTATGTTTGAATGACATTACAGCCAGTACAGCTCATAAATAACTTTAAATGTTTCCAAAACAAATCAAACCTAAGGCATCAAAGCTTTCCATCCAAAGGACCTTTCTATTTCTAAATATGACTCGCTCACCTTTAGCTAAGCTCCACCCACACCTAGCTCGTGTTGGGATCGATCGATCACTGAACTCCCTGACTATCAATTTCCCGAAAACTATGCAGGAAAGCTGTTGGATATTTCGAAACTAATTCGACTGGGTGCTGTTGCTGCCTAGGGCAGCAACAGCACCCAGTCGAATAAGTTTCAAAATATTCAACAACATGATTATTAAATAGCAAATACATACAATTCGTACAACGTGTTGGACAATAAAGAGTTAAAGCCGGAGGTCAATTATGTTCAACATATTCAACAGAACAGTTCTTCTTAAATCGTGTATAAAATGGTACTAAATAACACGTTTCTGTTTTTGTTTTTGAAACATGTTAACTTATTTATGAACCATACTGTATTAATAGAGATGCCATTGAAGTACCTGCTTAGTTTATCCCACGTGATCTTGTAATGGATGAATTCAGTTTTAGGTAATGACCTGGCCATCTCTAGCTAAGCTCCACCCACACCTTGCCCGTGTTGTCGATCAATCCCTGAACTCTCTGACTCCCACTATCCAGAAAACTATACGGGTAAGCTGTTGAATATGTTACTACTAATTTGACTGGGTGTTGTTGCTGGATGGCACCATAAGCCCAGCCCACCTGACTGAATTATGCAATTATGGCATGCTGCTTACCATTTCTAAAAGGGATTCTAATCTCATCTCAAATGTTGTATTGCTCCGATAGATTATGGTTTGAGGATTCCATATCATTCATATCCTGTCACATTCCCTTATCAGTATCACAATTATCTGCTTTGTAATATCCCATAATGTTGAACAGTGATAGGCCGCATTTTGTCTCCTCTAGAGATGCCATGTAAGTGGCAATGCATTACATTCTTCATTATGTAATACGCACACCGTTGAATATTTTGAAACTAATTTGACTGGATGTTATTGCCCTCTATGTTTCAAAATATTCAACAGATCATGTCTTCCTAAATCGTGCCACATTGCCAAACTATAGCTGCCATACGTTATTGGTTTGATTGGCGCCTATCGAGTCCCTGATTCCAGGTCCCATTCACGCCATTCTAGGCAGATTTTATTTCAGTATTGGTAACTTCCCCAGTTTTTACTCTGGTACCCATTTATACTCCTGTGTGGAGAGAGGCAACGAGGAGTGAAGGAGATTGCCTATGTTTCCAGCGATCGTCAGTTGACCGAACAGGTCGCTGGTTTCACAGCTATGCTCGTTACCGCTTGAACTACCACCATATATGTTGTATAGCCTGGAAGAAATAAAGAGAACTCGAACTTGAACCGCCTCCTCAACTATAGCTGCCAAGAAGTTATTGGCTTGATTGGTGTCTATTGAGTCCCTGATTCCAGGTCCCAATCACGCCATATGTAGGCTGGTTTTATTTCAGTCTATTATTGGTAACTTCCCCAGCTTTTACACTGGTAACCATTTACACTCCTGGATGGAGAGATGCAAGGAGCGAAGGAGATTGTCCATGTTTCCAATGGCAGTGAGCTAGTGCACAGCTCAGGCGCGAACCGGGTTCTCCGGTTAAATAGTCCTGAGTGCTAGCCACTACACCAAGCCGCCTCAGCTGCCTATAGCTGCCACCTCTATGACTGAGCGTATATATACAGAGGCAGCCACACTAGTTTTCTTCTGATTGGTTGAAAACTAAATCATGACAGCCACCATAAAGCTGTAGAAATGCATCCACATTTAACTATTAAAACCCATTCAATCGTTGTTGGCATGACAAAACGCTAAAATGTCAGGGATTGATTATGGGTGGCAAAATCACATGGATGGTTTGTATAAGACAAGGTCACATTTCCTTTAATAAAGGAAAGTTCCCCCCCCCCTCTAGATTGGTGGTATTTGGGTCTAATCTCTTTGGTCCTATACTTTGAAAAATATACCGCATTGTGCAGACTGCTTGGTACATGTAACTAATCGCGCCAATTGGCCGCTGACATTGGCGTAGTAATACATAGAATAGTGATCAATTCAGGGTCTTGACTCTATGCTTATATTCGTTTTAAAGGCGCATATTCGCAGAATTCTTGAAAATAAAATTGTCAAAATTGTATACATTTAGAGGCTTAAACTGTGGCCCTAGACGTAATGAAACGAAATAAATGCTAGCATATGATGGTTTCATTACGCATAAATTAATATAATGTTTCAGGTTGTAAAATTGAAATAAAGACACGAGTCCCTAATTCAATTTCGCAAATTAAAAAAATTATAATAATTTGTACGGTTATTAGATCATCATATGATAAGATTTATTTAGTTTCATTACATTTATGCACGCAATTTAAACCTCTAAATGTCTACAATTTTGACAATTTTATTTTCGCACAATCTGGTGTGAATATGCACTTTTAATCATTTTATTCTCACACAAAAACATGAAAATTGGACGTTTTATGTGAACTTTCATTACAAATAACCAGACCTAACCTAATGAACCTTTCCAGATCAATGACGTCATATGACGTCATAACTAGAGATAGGCGTGGCATAGATAAAATGGAACGCTCCATTAGATTCTGAAACAAGTGTTCGCCAGTCACTCGTGCAGAATCTCATGGAATGGAAGCAATGGGCTAGTTTCATTAACGGTGTATATTCACATTAAAATGCTTGAAAATAAAAGTGGTAAAATTTTATAATTTTACAACCTTAAATCATGTGCCTCGATGAAATGAAATGAAATAAAGCTTAACATAATTATGATGCTTTCATTTCGCATAAATAAATTTCGTATTTTTAGTTTTGAATTTGAAATAGAGGCACGTGTCCCTAATTCAAATTCACAACTTAAATTTTTTTATTAATTTATGCATAATGTAATCATTGTATGTTAAGCTTTATTTCGTTTCATTACATCTAAACCCACACTGTAACCCTCTAAAAGTATACAATTTTATTTTCATTTTGCTGTGAATATGCACCTTTAAAAACATTATTTGTAAGTAAAATACTCACAATAGCAGTAATAAGGGTGACACCTCATTCTCCCATTTTTGCTAAGATAACATTGTCATAAAATCTAAAGGTGAACAACTACGTGCAGAGTTCAGTACCCTGTATCACTGCGAATTACATTTCCTGTCATGCTGCGCTAATTCAAAGCGCGTAAACTAACTTGAGTCTCAATCGTTATCGGTCTTCAGCCAACATCCCACAATTCATTGCGCGCACCAGGTTCCGTTCTGTTTACAGATGTGTTTAACATCACAGCGCTTCCTTGTTTATTTGTTGAAGTTTAGTCATCACATGTCATAGAATCTCACTAGCGCTGCAACGTCCTAATTAGTTATTCATATAACAATATATAGGGAAATCAATTACGGTTAATTTGATACGTTTTGAAAGCAAAATTAGAAAATGGGACCTGTGTCCGTGAAGTATCTTTTTCATTTTCGTCATTAAACTTGTAATATTCCACTCATTTACCACTTCCTGTGTCAGCTTAACATGTCAGTCTAGCCAAAAGGGCATCTGCAGTGGTCTTGAGGAATGTTCATTTGCAGGAAAAGAGAAAACTATTTTTGAAAATTTACCACTGAAATGACTGGCTCGGTAACCGAGCCAGTCATTTCAGTAGTAAATTTTTTTGCAATAGTCTTCTCTTGACCTGCTAATGAACTCTGACTAAGCGAAGACTTAAGTTTCTTGATCAGAAGTCCATTAGCGATCAAGCACTGGTCTTGAGGAATGTCCATTTGCAGGAGCACAGAGAAGTATAACTGCACATTTCAATGGAAAATTTTCAAAGAAGAAGATTTTCTCTTGGCCAACTTGAAAAATTGACCAATAAAGGGTTAATTCATATGAATAGCATTTTCAGGGCTTCGAGGCGCTGTTGACATAAGAATTACACATTTTCGCGTAATCGGAGCAGGGTATGATATACTGTGGTCTAGTACGCGTTGATCTATGCATGTTTTGCCTCCCGGTTAAAATAATCACTCTGGCAACGATATATCTGAAGAGGTAGGGAGTCAATCTAGTGAAAAATCGTTTGACGAAATTGCATTAGCTATACCAGGGGGCGGGCCGAGCATTGGGGGAAATCTGATCCACTTCGTTGACCAGGGACTCAGAGAGCACCTAGATTTTCAAAATTTCCTGGAGGAGGGTCGAGACTGTGGTTACACAGCGCCCTGTTCATTGATATACTATTAGGTAGCATAGCCTACATATTGCAAAATTTATATCAACAACGTTAGGTATCCTGACATATTGTTTCCTCATTTGCCTTCGTCGTCGCTATAACACGTTGAGGCGTCACGGATTAACCAATGAAAATATTTCTTAAGCGAATGAAAATCTTTCGGTGAATATTACACGTGCGTTTATATCGATAAATATCAAACGGGCTGAAAGCCGTGTTTATTGCCGCTTCTATTTATTGCTGCCTAAAATCTCCTATAGGCGCGGCCATTTCGCGCAGGGGATTGTGGGGATGTGTCTCACGAGATCTCCATCGATACGAGATCTCCATCGATACGAGATCTAGTAATTCTCGGCGCGAATACACGGCTCTATTTTTAGATTGCCGAATATCTCATAATTTTGATCTTCATGCGCGTGATTCATGGCGAGTTCTCTTATTTGTTCGGGTGGGACTGTAATAGAGTTTGCGCGGCGATGACCGCTTAATTATTTTAATAAACAGCCAACGGAACTCCAAATAACTACTCTAAATAAGCTTCTTTTGCTGGAGGACTGTGTACAAAATATGTTTATTATTCCTTCTGCAGATGAAAGTACTCAAGCACACGCCCACTCGCGGCGTCTCTTATATGTCCAGTTTAGCACTCTATCAAACTGACCACAAATGTCTTCTTGCGGTGATCGTGAGAAATGCCCATTTGCATTAGCTACTCACCGGAGAACTTGTTTTGAAAGTTTACCACTGGAATGACTGGTTGGATAACCGATCCTATAATTTCAGTAATAAATTGCCAAAGAAAAACCATAATGGTCTCTTGGACGGCAATTAGACATATGGCAATTTCTATGATAATGGATTTTCTGTATATGACGTCATAATTATTTAGTCCAGATGTAGCTGGACCTCACAATCAAAATGTGTAATGAATGACGTATCTAGCTCCACCAGGAACATTGAATTGCCAGTCAAGTATGCGAATTGCACGTCTTTACTATTTAATCAACATGCTGTTGAATATTTTGAAACTAATTTAACTAGACGCTGTTCGAATTGTATGTCTTTGCTATTTATTCAACAGTCATTTTCTATGATAATGGCTGGGTTCGATCTGTAACTGAAGGATATAACGTCATAATCAATTACTTCATATACAGGCTGACGTCACAATCCAAAATGTGTGAATGAATGGCGTATCGAGCTCAGTCATGAACATTGAATAGTCCGGCAAGTGTACGAATTGTATGTCTTTACTGTTTAATCAACATCGTGTTGAATATTTTGAAACTAATTTGACCTGGCGTTGTTGTGGCCAGAGGCAGCAAACCTTTAAAAGCACCCAGTCAAATTAGTTTCAAAATAGTCATCAGCTTACCTGTATAGTTACCTTGAAATTGGAAGTCTGGGAATTCATTATTCAGCGTATATATATTCATCGATTCCAACACGCAAAACGGGGTGGAGCTTAGCTAGAAATAGGCGTAGCGTACCTAGAAATGGATCTCTCTATTGAAATTGTCATGAGCAAATTGAGCATTACATGGCTAATACCACTTGGTGATGCGTAGCCCATACAATATGGACTACTTGTATTAAGAGACCACCCATATTTATAGGTTACATATCTTAACGAGGCCAATCAAAGATTGTTGCCCTGAATACAATGTACTCGTCCTCTGACGGAGGGAGGATAATTAATACCACTTGCTAATTGGCATTTTCATGTTTTCTATCCATCATATTACGTCATATGATGTCATAATAAACGACGTGACGTATAGGATGACGTCATAATCATGACGTCATGACTGACTCAATTTAGTCCGTCTTAAATGCGTAATAGTCCGACACGTTGTACGAATTGTATGTCTTTGCTATTTACAAAATATGCTGGTGAATATTTATTTTGAAACTAATTTGACTGGGCGATGTTACTGCCACAAGCAGCAACAGCACCCAGACAAATTGGTTTCAAAATAGTCAATACCTTACCTGCATAGTTTTCTGGAAATTGATAGTCAAGAAGCTCAGAGATCCATCGATATCAACACGAGCGCGGTATTAATGTAGTAATATACCATCCGGATTCAGTGACCGATTGACTAACGTTAGACCTATGGAAGTCATTTCAAGCAACCGCCACCAAGATGTGACTTACTTGGGCACACTTGTGTGTTTTTCTAACAAAATCCTTTAGAATGTTTAACACCGAAATTTCAATATCTCAGATAAAGACAACTATACGAATATTTTTTAATACTTTGACTGGTATACCCCCCCCCCCCCACAACCCCTACCCACCTACTTGTTGCTATCATAGACCTGTATTAAGTATTGCAACGACAACGACTGCCCATGTAAGCCTATCATCTTCTCTTAATGTATTTTAACCCTTTCATGAGGAGACCGCCAAAACCGGCCTCTACAGTGATCTTGAGGATGTTAATTTGCTGGTCAAGAGAAGATCGTTTTTGAAAATTCACCACTGAAATGACTAGCTCGATAATTGAGCCAGTCATTCCAATAGTAACTCTTCTAAACAGTCGTCTATTGGCCTGCAAATAGGCACTCAATAACCAAATTTTTTATAATATTCTTGACTCAATTTAGGTAATACAGGGTTAATAAATTATGAGGACGATGATGATGTACCATGTCTGTTTAACCTTTCCGGTATTGTATTATAGTATGATTCACATTTGTTGCATTCGAGATAGGGTAAACATTACAGACTTGGTACAGACAGTCTTGAGGCGTACTATGTGTGTAGTAAATTTCAAAAGAAAAACATGCGTAATAATATTGTAGAGGGCGAAAAAGTAGACAGAATTCGCTAACAATAATGGATCCATCTAGGCTGGCTTCTTCGAAACTACACCTCCAATGTAATGATCGGTCATCTTCTTACGTTATCACAACGACTAGACTGTTACACAGACTCAACTTCGGATACCAGACAGACCAGGACCCAGTCTATCTCCGTGGCAGACTGTAGAAGCAACACTGTTGATCGTGAAATCGCTACACCAATGGCTACTCAATAGGCCCCTACATAAGAGATACATTTCTCGATCTCGTATCGAAAGAGAACTCGCGGGATACGAATGAATAATGGATGTGTGATTATCAGTAGTATCCTTTTGTCTTTAATCCATCCGTGGGAAGAAATCCATGAAGGGCCAATGCAATTATGTAGCAGTATTGATAGACTACCAATCTTCCAAATTTCCAGTCAAAACTGCTGTCAATAATAGTGTAGCAGATTGTTGAATACAGAAATCAACCGAAAGTGTAGGCCTATGCAAGTGCTAAGTTAAGAACGTCTACAGGAAAAGCGGCCACAGAATTTCAACCATATAGTTAGATAGTGAAGTAATGGATTTTCAGTGCCCTATTGTCTGTAGTATGTTTAGCCCCATAATTTCACCTACATAGACTTGAGCCTTAATATACTAGGTATATTCCGAATCTAACAAATTCTAGATGAAATAATTTTATTAGGCAAAAATTGGCTTAAATGTTGGTGTTTTCGTGCTTTTAGGTGCCCTACTGTCTGTATGTAATATGGTCGGCTCCAGAAATTCGCTCACATAGACTTAGAGGGATTTGAATACGATAGTTATATTGGGAATTTAAAAAAATAGACCGTGAAGTAATTTCGTAGTATACGATTTCATCGCGTAAATTCGTTTCAATTTTGGCAGATCTGCTGGTTTTCAATTCCCTACTATTACCTGTCTGCAATAGGTTTGGCCACATAATTTCACCGATATGGTTAGATAGCGATATGAACACGCTGATGAATCTTGAGTTTTCTACCACGTAGTAATTTCGTAATATTCAATTTACTAGCCACGGACAGTTGTCAAATGCCAACAATTTACTATATTCGGTATCAGAATATCTGTTCTCGATTTGTAATAATTTTTTTTATATATGGATGTATATAACTCAATATGAGCTAGTGCTTTTGCACAATTCCACCATCAAGTAATCTCATCGTAGGTAGGTACATATTCGCCGTATGGCCCCCATTATAATATGGTTGGTTCACATTCACCACATTCAGATAGGTGGCGGTATGTCCTGGCATGTCGCTCATAATGGGTTCGGCCCCAGAATATCACCCATATGTTTAGATAGGTATAGGCATACGCTTACGGAGTAGTGAGATTTAAAACTTTCTACCATGACATAATTTCGGCTCAAATTTAGGCCGATTCATGGTTTTCGTTGCACCCCGTCAAATTAGTTTCATAATAGTCATCAGCTTACCTGTATAGTTACCTTGAAATTGGAAGTCTGGGAATTCATTATTCAGCGTATATATATAGAGATCGATTCCAACACACAAAACGAGGTGGAGCTTAGCTAGAAATAGGCGTGGCATACCTAGAAATGGATCCCTCTATTGAAATTGGCATGAGCAAATTGAGCATTACAGGGCTAGTACCACTTGTTAATGCGTGGTCCACACAATATGGACCACTTGTATTAAGAGAGCACCCGTATTTACAGGTCACATATTTTAACAAGGCCAATCGTGGATTGTAGACCCTTGCCATTCCGAACGCACGTAGACCCGAATACAATACACTCATTCTCTGACGGAGCGAGGGTAATTAATACCACTTGCTAATGGGCCTTTCAGGTTGTCTATCCATCACATTACGTCATATGACGTCATAATTAATTAAGTGACGCGTAGGATAACGTCATAATAATGACGTCATGAATGACTCGATTTAGTCCATCTTAAATGCTTGATAGTCTGACACGTTGTACGAATTGCATGTTTTTGTTATTTAATAAAAAAAATGCTGTTGAATATTTTGAAAGTAATTTGACTGGCCGCTGTTGCTGCCATAGGCGCAACAGGACCCAGTCAATTTAGTGTCAAAATAGTCCACGGCTTACCTGTTTAGTTTTCTTGAAATCTATCGTCTAGTAGTTCAGAAATCCATCGATCCCACCTCGAGAGTGGTATGGGTGGAGTTTAGCTAGAGATGGGCAGGGCGTAGCTAAACTGGAAAGGTTCATTGTATTAATAAACCACCACAGGTTTCAGTGCCCTATTGTCTGTAGTATGTTCAGCCCCATAATTTACCCCACATAGACTTCAGCTTTAATAAGCTAGTTATATTCCGAATCTAACAAATTCTAGATGAAGTAATTTTAATACGCAAAATTTAGCTTAAATGATGGTGTATTCGTGATTTTCGGTGCCCTACTTTCCGTAATATGGTCGGTTCCAGAACTTCGCTCACATAGACGTATAGGAGTTTGAATATGCTAGTTACATTTGGAATTTAAAAGAATTCGAACGTGAAGTATTTTCGTAGTATGCGATTTCATCGCATAAATTTGTTCTAATGTTGGCAGATCTGTGGTTTTAAATACCCTACCGTCTGCAATATGTGTGGCTACATAATTTCACCCATATGGTTAGATAGGGATATGAATACACTAATGAATCTTGAGATTGCTACCACGTAGTAATTTCGTAATATTCAATTTAGTAGCCACGGACAGTTGTCAAATGCCAACAATTTACTATATTCAGTATTAGAATCTCAGTTCTCGGTTTGTAATCATTTTTTTTGCATATAGCTGTATATAACTGAATATGTACTACTGCTTTTGCACGATTCCAGCATCAAGTAATTTGGTAATATGTAGTTACATATTCGCCATATGGCCCCATTGTAATATGGTTGGTTCACATTCACCACATTCAGATAGTTGTCGATACGTCCTGACATATCGCTCATAATGGGTTCGGCCCAGAATATCACCCATATGTTTAGATAGGTATAGGCATAAGCTTACGACGCAGTGAGATTAAAAAATTTCATAACGTAAATAAGCTCAAACATAGGATAATTCATGGTTTTCATTGCAATACGTTCACCCCCAGAATTTCACCCACAAATACGTATAGGAAATATGCTAGTTGTATTCCGAATTTTAAAAAATTCTACAGGAACGTAATTTCATAGTACACAATTCCATACCGAAAATTGGCGCAAATTCTGTCAGATCAACGATTTTCTGTACCACACTGTTTGCAATAGGTTCGACCCCAGAAGTTCACCCATATCGTTAGATACGTATATGAATACGCTAATAAAGCATCAAAGGTTTAAAAAATCTTTACTATACAGTAATTTCGTCATATGCAATTTAGTAGTGGCACACCATTGTCAAAGTTCAATAATGTACTATATTCGGTACCAGAATATCTCTACATGCCTTGTAGCCAGTTTTCGAACATAAGGCCATGTAGAACTCACTATGTTCTCGTGCTGTGCGAAATATTGTAATAATTCCCCCACCAAATAGTTATTTTAGTAATATGAAAATATTTCTATATATCCCATATTATTAGCCGCGTGTACTGGTAGAACCTGACGTATCAGGCTAATACCCTAACATTTGCACATATGGTCAACAAGATCGTCATCATTACAACGGTTGGGGCTGATTTTGGCCTTTTTGTCGAGCAAAAATATTTGATTTAATAGTTTGTCACTGTTTCCAGTAAAGATATCGTTTAATAGATATGATAGCTAAATGAAACAGATCACGATTGCGGCTTTTTACCACTGGGTCTTGTCAGCATGTTTTCTACTATATCATTTTCGTTGGAGAAAACTAGGTTCACGGTATTGGTTCTATCCTGGTCACCTAACTTTGTTGAAAAGGTTATCTGTCGGTACAGATCGGTGTCCTGTATTGCATCAAAAATATACTTGCTTTGTGCATTTCACTAGCATTGCAGTGTATATTTCACCAATATATTTTCGGGTAATAAGCTCTTCACGTCTGTTTAGGAAGGTATCAAGATTTAGGTTTAAAATATTTTTTACAGTTTTTCTTTAATATGTTTGACTACTGACTGGGTTGCCAGTTCTGTTGATTTCTTTATCTTTACAAGTTGTTGATACCTAATGAGCCAAATTTGATCTGTTACGCTCTGTTGATGCAGTAGTGCAATTTTCTCATCACTGGCTGCTTTTAATTTTGACTGTTCCTCTCTCTGTTAAGGAGTTTGGCCTGGAGAAAAAGGATGGATGGAAAAATTGTTGGACTGACCAAAAATATAAGCTGCTTTTCCTAGCCCATAGCTAATACTGCCCATATCTTTTTGCAAGAAATATTCCTTCTTTTGTGTTTATTTTCCGCGTATTTTTTTGTCATAAGTGGCTTGTATGCCTTTATATAACTTCATTTTTTCATGAAACAGTTGAGTTTATTCTCAGAATTATAATAAGGTCCGGGCACGCTATTTACCATTGATGCCTTGCATCAATATGTGTACTTGTATGATAACTTTGATTAATAGACACGATTGATATCATGGTGGATTGCTCCAATTATTATCCCCTCTTGTTAATACAAGTAGTCCTGCCATTACGGTATTTTGGCATTGGCAGTGAATCGAACCCACAACACATAAATACGTGTGTAGCCAGTTACAGTAATTACGGTCAAAATCATCTTAACAGTTTAATTGTCTATCTGGCTAAAACGGCCTTTGTTGTGCTCTTGGGAAATGGCCATTTTCAGGCCAAGGTAGCAACAGATTCACACAAATTACTTTCAAAATAATCAACAGAATAGACTTTACGTTAGAAAAAAACCCGTTGTCTTTTCTCATCCGTAACATTTAACCTTTATCACACTGATGTCAACATTTTAAAATTTCAAATTAAATTAAAAGATGAATTGGTGTTCATTTTTCAATAAATTTGGTGGAAGATGTTGCTGTCGTAGACAGCAACATCATCCACCAAAAGTGTGAGCAATATACACCAGTTTCTTTGCTATTGACACAGTCATAAATAGAATATTGATATCGGAGAAGTAATATTTAAAGGCGTATAACTCTTATCTTCTGTACCTATTTAACAATGGTTATCTCCACGACGGCTAGCCACTATTCAGGTCAAACATTATCGCCATATCCAAGATTATGCGAAATATAAAGCAGCATGCGAGAACTGACAAAAGTTTCTCTAAACGTACTGCTGACATTTCCTGGAATCTAGTAATGTTTATATATACGCTGTTAATAATATGTGAATTATGGCAAGCGGTGGGAGGACAGGGTGGGTGGGGTTGGGGGTTGGGGTGGGTGGGTGTGGGGGGGGGCGTGGAACAAACATTTTCATATTGAAACTTTAAATATGTATCCCTCGAAAATTTAAATATGTATCCCTCCTAATTCTAAGGGAATAGAATCTTAAGATATAAATCCCATCGAGATTTGCGATTGGAAGTTGAAAGTGTCGTTTTCAAACCTGATATTTGACAATTATGTTTATATTGAGTCAGTAGGCCATAAGAGATATTTAGAAGGCTATCTTCTCTCTTCTGACCGTAATATCTCCCACAACTACCAACGCAATCCTAATATCTGCCATAACAACCCGCGTAATCCTAATATCTCCCATAACTACCCAGGTAATCATAATATCTGCCATAACTACCCACGTAATCCTACTATCTGCCATAACTACCCACGTAATCCTAATATCTGCCGCAACTACCCACGTAATCATAATATCTGCCATAACTACGCACGTAATCCCAATACCTGCCATAACTACCCACGTACTCCTAATATCTCCCATAATTAACCACGTAATCCTAATATCTGCCATAACTACCCACGTAATCCTAATATATGCCATAACTAACCACGTAATCCTAATATCTGCCATAACTACCCACGTACTCCTAATATATGCCGCAACTACCCACGTGATCCTAATATCTGCCATAACTACCCACGTAATCCTAATATGTGCCATAACTAACCACGTTATCCTAATATCTGCCATAACTACCCACGTAATCCTAATATCTGCCATAACTACCCACGTAATACATACAGTAAGCGAATGGAGGAATCCAGTTTTGGCCGAGTATGCCCCGCCCAATCCATAGCTCAGCTCCACCCACGATTTGCCCGTGTTGGGATCGTTCGATCCCTGCACTCTCTGAATCTCAATTTCCGGAGAATTTTACAGGCAAGCTGTTGAATATTTTGAAACTCATTTGACCGAGTGCTGTTGCTGCCAATGGCAGCAACATCGCTTAGTCAAATTAGTTTCAAAATATTCAACCGCATGCTTATTAAATAGTAAAGACTGACAAGTCATAAAATTTGACAGACTATTAAGCGGGTAAGATGAACTAAATCGCTTCATTCATGACGTAATTGATTATCACGCCAGCCTATATGTGACGTAGTTGATTATGACGTCGTATGCTTCACGTCAAACTGGATTCATCAATTTAGAATAGACAGTTGTATTTGTTATTGGGGAAAATCACAATTTTAGGCAACATAGCAATGGGTTCCAGTATGCCGTCTGCCTGTCTGCCTTCCTGCTTATCTGCCTGCCTGCCTGCCTACCTACCTACCTGCCCGCTCGCCTGTCTGTTTGTCTGTTTGTCTGTTTGTCTGTTTATCTGTTTGTCAGCGTCCAATATCGGTTGCGCTAATATATCGGCATGGCTTCATTCACCCTATTGGGATTAAACTTGGACACATGCTTCCTTAAATCAAGTGGATAAGGTGCAATGGCATTGAGGTCATGAGGTCATGGTTTAGGTCGCTGTGGCCTTGGTATAAAACTCTACTTTTCAGGTTAATGTTTGCGTTTAGCTCAGGGCATCGTCTTATATCTCAGCGCGTGTTCACCATGTTGGGACTAAAGTTGGGTACATGCTTCATTATATCAAAGGGATGGAGCACAATGGCATTCAGGTTATGAGGTCAAAGTTCAAGGTCACCTTACCTTTGATATAATACTTCTTTTTACGGTTGTTTTTACGGTTATGTTTTGCGTCTAGCTCAACATATCGGCTTGTATCTCGGCATTTCTTCACAATATTGGGACTAAGCTTGGATACATGCTTCCGTATCCCAAGCGGATGGAGCACCATGCTATTAAGGTCATAAGATCAAAATACAAGGTCACTGTGACCTTGGTATAAAACTCTGTTTTTACAGTTAGGTTTTGCGTTTAGCTCGACATATCGTCTTTTATCTAGGCATGACATCATAATCACCTATGCGGCGTGCAGGATGACGTCATAATCATTACATCATAAATTATTCTATTTGCCCGTCTGTAACTCTGAATAGTCCGACACGTTGTTCGAATTGTATGTCTCTAGTATTTTATAAACATGCTGTTGAATATTTTGAAACTAATTTGACCGGGACGCTGCTGCTTTTTAAACCGATTACCTTTTTTGTCGAAATTGATAGTCAGGGAGTTTAGCGATCGATCGATCCCAACACGAGCGAGGTGTGGGTGGAGCTTAGTTAAAGATGGGCGGACCGTAGCTAAAATGGAAAGGTCCATCGAGCCATGTGGTCCGGTATCGTAGCCAAATGAATTAGGTTACGCGATTCTCCTATTGACTAAAGACGTTGGTGACCATTTTAAGTTTGTCAATATAGGGACCCATTTCTAGCGTTGCCCCGTCTATTTATAGCTAAGCTCCTACCACTTTAATACTTTGGCATCTGCAATTCCAAGATAACTTTACAAGTAAATTTGTGAAGATTTTAAAACCAATTTGACTGGAGGCTGTTGCTGCATATGGCAGCAACAGCTCCCCGTCAAATTATGTTAAAAATATTCAACATAATGTTTATTAAGTGTTATCTTCACCAGGGACATAGAGATCGTATACCGTTTCGTCACAGAGATTTGCAATTTCGATTGTGACTTAATTGATTATGACGTCAGATACCTGAGTGACAGCTTTGATCCCTTCATGCGCTTCACAGTGCCAATCATAGATTATACTTAATCTCTGAATTTGATTACACGCTTTTGTGACCATTACATGACCAAGTGTCCATTAGGTCAACTGACCAACTGAGTGCCAGAATAAATAAACCAACTGACCAACCGAATAACCGACTGACTGACTGACCAATGGGCTGAATTTGCGTCAGACTGAGCGAGCGAACGAGCAAACGAGCGACCGACCACCGACCGACCGACCACCCGACCGACTGACCAACCAAGCAACCAACCGTCCGACTGACTGACCAACTGACTGACCAACTGGCTAACCAACTGACTGGCCAACCCACTAATTGACCAAAAGACTGACAGACTAACTGATTGACTGACGAAAAGTCCAACTAACTGACTGAGTGACCAACTGACTGACCACATGACCGAAATACCAGCTAATTGATCAGCAAAATCTAGTGACGAACCAACAGATAGACCAACCGACTAAATGACCGATCGATCGACTAGCCAACTAATTGACTGACAAATCTACTGACCAACAGGCAGACTGACCATCAATACGGACCGAGTAGTCGACAGACAGACATATAGTATATGCGTGTCTAAAACATCAGAACACAAAATCTAGGAATAAAATATTGCCCTACGTATATGTCTCTCCATATACTTCATTATTGACCGTAAGGGTATATTTATTGCTAAATTCGTAACTGAATTGAAAAAGTTATGATTGTGCTAAATTTGATTTAAAAAAATGATGTCATAAAGTCCTCATGAGCCAATAAATTGAAAGTGCTATATACGGAATCGAATATATTTTATTAGCCCTTTGTAATCATTAATATTATATCAGGAATGCATATTTTGCTGATATGCTCTTCACATTTGTTGCATTTTTTCAATGATTAATAGCTAAATTAAAGTGATCTATGCATGGAGCTATATGCTTTTCAAATTAAAATAAATAACTTATGTGTTTACCAATTTATCCATAGCACATTTGGTATAGCATGCTATATGCTATCCACTGGTTGTTGATAGTAAATTCTGAAACTTTAAAATGGCTAACGAATTACACCATATAATCACAGCACTCATTGCATTACAAGAATTGCCTTAATTCCCCTAAGCTTCAAGTCCGCACTAATAGCATAAAAGATTCAACAACTATTATCATAAACACAAACTGGAATGGAAAGGTGGTTGCTTATATCTTTTGTATGGGCTAACAATCAGCCAGGCTACTCATGCGCTTGTACACCAATTATCCAGGAAGGCGATTCGCCCACTCGTACGTTCTTTCACAACTATTTTTCCAGATAATAAACTGAGACAAACCGTTCGCCATGACATAAAATTGAAGGACCCTTATTCATAATAACCTATCATGCCACGTTTAGGCGGCCATTCTGGTAGTTACTCGGGTTACTAGAGTAGCGCCAACACTTTAGGGTTTGTACTGGAGTATGCTCTCTACTCAACCGACGTTACGAGCTGTTTGGCATTCAATACCTACTGGAGCTTCCGCCAAAACTCAGCCGTGAATGATTTCCCTTTATAAGCTGGGAATCCATTCATACGTGGTCCGTGGTCCATGGTCCGTGGTCCATCCGTGTCCATGTCCGTGTCCGTGTCCGTTTCCGCGTCCGTGTCCGTGAAGTATACATCGATATGTAAGTGAAGACTATGCATCGTGGCCTCCATTTTCATTTTATTAGCTCACGTCAAGGCAAGATGTTCCAATCGCTACGTCCAAAATTGGAAGAGCTTAGCCATTTCCTTCTCCAAGCCAGTACAGTCATCCACAAATGACATCAAAATAAAAGAAAAAAGAAAACATAGTTTTTGGGTTAATGAAATAATTCAAAAACGTCTTCAGCATGTTGCATTCTACCACTTAGTGAAGGAATTATAGCTGAATGAGGAAGAGTTTCGACGATACTTCAGATTGACTAGAGAACAGTTCAAGCAAGTACTCTACCTGGTGGAAGAATCTTTGGTGAAAGTGACAATACGAGGGAGGCAATATGCCTGAGTCAACGGCTAGCCATATGCTTGAGGTATATATGCGCACACTTACAAATGCCAATTTAATACAGCAATTAATGGCTTCAATAATTCTTTAATGATTGAAAGACAATATTTCTACACTATGTGCAGCCAACAAGAGAGTAAATTGCAATGAAGTTTGAGAAAAACTGACGGTCCGTTTAGGTAAAACTATTGCATAGACTTATTTTAATTAGGTCACCAAATCAAATCTTGTAAGTCCATAGATCACGAAATTGCTATGGACAGGCATACTGGTGACACAAACTCTTGGGATGAGACTGTTGTGTTTAATGTTCGCGACGATGGTCGCACAGCCCCACCGGAATGATTGAGTTCCACCGGCCGTAGGAGCCGGTCTTTGTTACCCATAGGGCAGTGTCGTACAGGATCCGTCACCCCGAGACTGGAAGCTAACCAGCGTCATCATTCGTCATGCACTTGCGGCGCAGCGAGTCGTCATCAGACACCGGAACTGCCCGACACTACCCCGCGAGCTACAGTATACACTGGTGGCTGTGTATGGAATGTATTAGTGTACACTGGTGGACGTGTATGGAATGTATTGATATGCACTGGTGGCTGTATGCGGTATTCAGGTATCTGCACTGGTGGCTGTGTATGGAATGTATTAGTATGCACTGGTGGCTGCGTATGGAATGTATTGGTATGCCCTGGCGGCTGTATGTGGTATTCAGGGATCTGCACTGGTGGCTGTATGTGGTATCCACGGGTCTGCACTGGTGGCTGCTCAGCTTGTCGGACATAATATATGCAAGGCAGATTGTCACTGCTTTCAGCACTATGTAGGAGGACTGAAACCTGCATTTGGAACCATGCATATCTGGCCTTTGGAAGCGCCTTGGCCCTGATAGTACAGCTTTCGGAGAAAGTGTCCATTGCGTATGTGGGCCTTTCCTGTCTATATTGCTCATCCAGTCGATTTTATTGGGCTTTTGTGGGCTCTAGGAAGGATGTTTCGAATTCTGTCATTTGGTCATTCTTTTTTTTAACTTTCGTGGACCAGGTGGTGGCATCTGATGTAATGGGCGTCCTCGGCCTAACATCGGGTACACCGGAATGCAAACTGGAGTTTGATGGACTCTTTCTTGGGCTCAGATAATCTTCACATACACTGGTGATGCAATAACAACCAATGTGAAGATTAGTATTCATTTGTATGTTCAATCATGAATGAGATGAGTGTCCCTATTCAGCCGGTAATGAGCCTTTCCATTTTTAGCTATGCCCCGCCCATCACTAGCTAAGCTCCACCCACACGTCGCTGTGTTGGGATTGATCGATCCCCAAATGCCCTACCTATCAATTTCCTGAAAACTATACAGGGAAGCTGTTGAATATTTTGTAACTAATTTGACTGGGAGCTGTTGCTGTCTATGGCAGCAACAGCGTCCAGTTAAATTAGTTTCAAAATATTCAACATAATATTTATTAAATAGTAAAAGCAAACAATTTATACAACAACGCATAGACCGTCTTCAAATATGCGTTCGTGACGTTGTTCATGGTGTCATTCATTATGATGTCATTCTACACATCACGTAATTGATTATGACGTCATATGATGGGTGGGTACTCTGGAAAGGTGAATTGAGTGGTTAAGATTCAAACTGTTAATGGTACTGATACTATTGAAAAGAACAGGAATTGTATTAGAAGCCAACATGGCCTACGTTTCTGAGGCGGCTGATAGAAGTGAAAAACAGCTTCAATCAATGGTTTCAAACCCCACGCCATACATTGACATGATATAACGACGGAAACATAAATAATGTAAGAATTGATGTTTTCATTTGTACTTTTAGCAGGCGCGTCAGACACGTAGCTATTTTAATTTCCAACGTCTCTTTGAACAACTGCTATGTATTTCCACCACCATCATCATCATCATCATCATCATCATCATCATCATCTATACATGAAAATGCCTGTTAGTATGAAAGATTGCCGTGTGGTGGCTGAAAACCTCTACGATAAATGGAACTTCCCAAATTGCGTAGGCGCCATAAATCGGAAGCATATCGTCATGAGAGCTCATGCAAATTCTGGATCACTTTATTTTAACTACAAGGGAACCGTTTCTACAGTATTACTGGCTGTTGTAGATGCAAACTTGCAATTTCTCACGATTGACATAGGGTCATATGGCCATAACAGTGGCGGTAGGATATTTGCCCATTCCAATCTTGGGGAAAAGACGTACGTCATAGTTAGCGACGAAGCATTCCCCTCGCATGATCACATTATGCACCCTTATCCAGGAAAAGGATGTGCAGAAGACCAGCAAACCTTCAATTATAGACTTTCCAGAGCAAGGACGGTTGTAGAAAATGGATGTGGTGTTCTGGCTTCAAGATGGAGAGTATTCCATACCAAAAGTGGCGTGTTACCACAAACAAATAAGTTAAGTCTTCTGCAGTCCTGCACAACATGCTGCGGGGACAAACAACACCTGGCCAGGTAGCAAATATCCTAGAAGATTTTAATCAGGGGGCATGGAAGGTCTTTCCCAACTAAGAAGAGGAGGAGGAGAGGGTGAATCCCTGCAGGCCAGTGATGTAAGCAACAAGTTCAAAGAATACTTCACACACATCAACACTGTCCCGTAGCAAGAAGGTCATGTCCGTCCAGGTTACTTCGGGGATATGTAAACTCTACACCTAAACACTGTACAGCTATAATATGTCATGAACTAGTTAATACGACAACATATTTAACTATTACTTGCCACTCTCCTGTGTCTTCTGTGTCTTCACTATCGTACGGCCTTCGTCACTGGAGGATGCTTCTCCACATTCATCCGTGTGGCTGTCAGTGTTGAAAAAGTGTAATATTACTGTGCTTAATTAAGTTACATTGTACATTGATCCTCGTGATGTTGAGACTATAATTTAGAGACATTTTCTTTCGCTAGGTTAATTAAATGGCCATTGAAATTGCTATCTGTGATAAATGTAGTTGAACATATAATGCACTCGAGGAAGGTAGTGGCTCACGCATTTTCGTTCTGTTTTGATAAGACGCTTAGTTATCCTATGACCTAGACCAATTTGACGTTCTGCCCACAAAATCCTTTGCCTAGCCATGCCCAATATAAATTAATGTGCCTGATTTCGTTGTCCTGGCATCTTGGACACTGGAGATATCATATTGAGAAACAGACAGACAGACAAGCAACCCAATTGCGATACCTTCGGCGGCGTGTGTAATAATAATAGTAATCTAAACAGACTATGTAACCATACACGGCTTCCCGTAGGTGTCTAGAAAACCCAAGATACCCATATGCTTCCAGCGGACCTTCAGACTTCATCCCGCGGAGTGCGCCACCGAACTCTGACTTCATTTTCTGAAATTGAATGTTAATTAAGTGTCAATTATTTAAATCTAAGTTGCGCAATCCGTGAATCTATTGCGATATCCGTGATCAGCCCATTGAAATATGAAACTCCATCGATCAGTGGTGGACAAATAGTATGCTACCTTGACCAGTTCCTAATTATTGGGCAGTTATCTAATCTATGCAGTTATAGGAATCACAGTAAAATTAATTAAATTAGATATGTATTTGGTATAGAACTGCATTGAAATGGATGGAGGGAGGGAGGGATTGAGGGAGGGAGGGAGGGAGGTATGGAGGGAGAGAGAGAGAGCGAGAGAGAGAGAGAGAAAGAAAGAAGGAGAGCGAGACAGAGAGAGCGAGATAGAGAGAGGGAGGGGCGGGGGCGGGGGTGCGGGAGAGGGGGCTTTGGGGAGGAAGAGAAAGAGGAGGTTCTCAAACGAGTTGCAACTTCGTATTACACGACCTTAGTAAGATCTCATTTGGAACCAAGTTTAGTTATTACTAATGTACTTCTATTTAATATGTTGTTATTTTGAATTGTCACGTATCTTATCTTTGCAACGCTTTGAGTACTCAGAGTTCTAAGCAATGATCCATTGACTGTTTGTTTAATTGAGGTGATGATGATGATGATGATGATGATGATGTGTGACCTTTCCGCGGCTGGAAGGACGGGAAACTTCAGTCAGCTGCATTCAGGGTTTTTGTCAAATATGTGCACAATGCATGGTCACTTGCCTTTAGGTTCTTTATCCTCTTTTCGGGTCTTAGATTACGTGCTATGTCTCATCTCAGAACACATAGCAAGTTGACATTGTGGCGTCCTGTGTGTGCCTCGTGCTTGTTAAATGGAACCCAATACTGAAAATGTAAATGCAATGCCTTCTGAGCGTGCATATTCTCTTGCATTCGGAACACATTGACCATCGTTGTTGCGCTACCATCGCAGAGCGCGGGACCGCGTTGCGTAGCGGTTTGTAGTGCTGAGTTTGAAATTAGACGGTGAGACCCGTGGAGATTCGTGATTGGTGGCAAGTGCTTGCCATGGCAAGCTTATCACATATAAAATTGCATCAGGAAAACTTTAAACAGCCCTTTTGTTCATGCGTGACTCGTCGGATTTGTAACGTCAGAAAAGAAGTGTAGGGTAAAAAGTAAATATGCCTTTAAATACATTAGATCTGTACCAGGTGACTGAACTTATGGTACATGTGGGCTTGCTTCGTGGCATATTTGAACGGGGTTTCGTTTGAATAAAGATAGGACTAGATCACGAGCCAAAACGTTCTAGATCAGTGTCAGTGGTTACATACGAATAGCTAATGGAAACAGGGCAGAGATCGACAAATGTCGTGCGATGATACGTACAGTTATTACAATGCAATGGTGACCGATCTGATAGGCATATACACGGCGAAATACGAGGAGACACGAAGGTGTACGCCCTATTTTACCTTGCTTCCATTATATTATGTTAGTCAGGGCCACCAACGGTTAAACATCATCCATTTTCCACATTAAGGATTGACGGTAAGATTATTTAATTACCTAAAGTAATTATATACATATAGATAAGATAATGTACGGCTCAGCAATAAGTTAATTAACATGTTTTCAAAACAAAAACAGAAACATAGTAGTTAGCAAGAAATGCTCTGTTGAATATTTTGAACATAATTAGATCGGAAGGCAATGCTGCCGTGTATCCAACTCACATTTCCAGAGTATCCATCCATCATCTGACCTCGGCGCGTGTATGATGACGTCACAAGCATTACATCACCAAGGGTTCCATATAGGCCGTCATCAAATCTCAAATAGTCCAACGCGTTGTATGAAGTGTATGTCTTTGTAATTCTTTGCTATTTAATAAACATAGGCAGCAACAGCACCCAGTAAAATTAGTTTCAAAATATTCAACAACTTACATGTGTAGTTTTTTTTAAATTGATAGTCAGGGTGTTCAGAGATCGATCGATCCCAACCCGAGCGAGATGTGGGTGGAGCTTAGCTGGAGATCGGCGGGGCATAGTAAAACCAGAAAGGTCCATTGTCTTCAAACTATTCGACAGTGTGTTTTATTTTGGAAAGATTGTATGTTACGTCTAAACAGCACTGTAGCTAATCTAGATAGACCACGTTAAAATGTAGGAGTACAGGTTAGGGCTCGGCCCGCTGTGTTAACGGATACATAAATAGATAGGCAGACCACTCAATGTATGTCACAATATGTTATTTGGCATAAATTGTATACCTGTTTAGAAGGGAAACAGTATTCGCCATTTAAACGTGGCCACTAAGAACAGAATAGTTACATAACAGTGTATCCCTTCATGTACTATTTCTAGCTTTGGCACGCCCCTTTTAGTGAGCCATCTCCGATTTATACGTATGTTGGGTATCGATTTGGAACTTTGAAACCTCGATTCACAGAATCTAAATTTCAAGATAACAATATAGGTAATCTGAATCTAACTTGATTGGAGTTGTTGCTGCATGTGCTCAGAATGTTCAACAGAATGTTTATTAAATTGCAAAGTAATTGAAGACATACAATTTATCCATCAATCATATGACGTCACAATCAACTACATGACGTGGAGGCTAACGTCATAATCAATTGCGTCAGGAGTAACGTAGGTAAGTTCGTCACGAACGTTTAATTGAGGTCAGATTACGCGTTGTTGTACGAATTGTATGTCTTTACTATTTAATAAACATGTTGTTGAATATTTTGAATCTAATTTCACTAAGCGCTGTTGCTGCCATGTGCAGAAATAGCACCAAGTCAAAGCAGTTTCAAAACACTCAACCTAAATAGTTTTCTGGAGATTGATAGTCAGGCAGTTCAGGGGTCGATCGATCCCAACACGGACAAAGTGTTGGACTTAGATAAAGATGGTCGGGCCATGGCTAAAACTAGATTCCTGCATTCAGACACTTTCGTGACGAACCTGCTGATTCAAGTGACTAGATTTGTGGCGACGAACCGTGGAGGAAAAATAAATCCTGGGCTCGCTTCTTTGTAGTACTGCTGACATTGCTGCACACTGCGTCATGGAGAGCATCGCTTTCCAGTCCTTGTGGAAGCTATGAATTCGTAGATGATAGATGGTGCTGGCAAAGGAAACCGCGTTTATACAACGTAGCCTGCGTATGCTTGATGCTGTGGCAGCTGGGCAGCTCCAAAGGCGGCTCTAGACAAACTTGATGCCTGCCACCACACACATATACGCACCATCAATGGACACCGATGGCCAGGCAGCATACTTTCCAATGACGCCTTATACAAGATGTGTAATATATCGCCGCTGTCCGTAAAGGTCGCCCAGCAAAGATGGTCCATATTATGTCATGTGCCAAGGGTGCCAGGTACCCTGGAATTCGCCCTACTGGGTACCAGCAAATACAAAGCCAGGAGAGGACGTTATTGCACAACCCTATTAAGTGTGCTACGAGATGACCTCAGGAACACAGGACTCAGTACAGTCAATTCAAGAATGGACCTGAGGAAGCTAATGATTTTGGCTGAGGACAAGACAGTGGTTAAAATTGCGAAGAAGGACTGATTGCAGCTGTAGGATGGTTCACCTATTACAGCCACAGAATACAGTAATCATATATTCAAGTGAATAAAAGAAAAATATATGGCTATTAGATAAATATGCCTAGTCCATGCCAATTTCTACCGGCTTAGTAATATACTATTGCAACATCTTGATTATCGAAATAAACAATTAGCAGGTGGCTGTAATGTGTGCTAAATCGTGAATAGTAGATTAAAACATTCATTAGATTCCCACATAGAAATTGTTTTGTGGCGGCTGAGATAAATCAGATGTTAAATTCAATGAACCTTTCCAGTTTTTGCTATACCCCATATTGCTCTAACTAAGCTCTACCCACAGTTCACCATGTTGAGATTGATCGATCCCCGACCGCCCTTAATAGCAATTTTCTGAAAACGCTACAGGTAAGCTGCTGAATATTTTGTAACTAATGTGTCTGGGCGCGGTTGCTGCTCATGGCAGCAACAGTTGCTGCCCATGGCAGCAACAGCGCCCAGTCAAATTAGTTTCAAAATATTCAACAAAATATTTATTAAATAGTAAAGCCATGCAATTCGTACAACAACGCATAGTCCGTCTTCAAATATACGTTCGTGACGGACTTATCTACGTCATTCATAATTTCATAATGAAGTCATTCATTATGATGTCATTCTACACACCACTGCGTTGATTATGACGTCATATGATGGGTGGATAAAGTGGAAAGGTCTATTTCGGTTACTGCATGCGTATTAACCTCTTTTCTCTCATCTTAGCCATTTAATCGAGGAATCCAGGTTTAGATATGTTCCGCCCATTTCTAGCTAAGCTCCATCAACGCTTCACCCTTGCTGGCATCGATCAATCCCTGCATTCCTTGAATCTCAATTTACAGAAAACTATACTGGTAAGCTGTTGGATATTTTGAAACTAAATTGACTGGGTGTTGTTGCTGCCTTGCTGCCTATGACAGCAACAACGTCCAGTCAAATTAGTTTCAAAATATTCAACAGTATGCTTATTAAATAATAAAGACATACAATTCTTACAACAACGCTCAGTCCACCATCAATTAAGCGTTCGTAACTAACTTACCTTACGTCATTCATGACGTAATTGATAATGATGTCATCCTACTCGTCACGTAATTGTTTATGACGTCATATCCATTTTCAAGCCAGATGAAAATGTTCAGAAAATTCTGACCGTTAATAATGATACTAGTAGCATTTTGAAATCTTTGTGTCGTTGACACAAGTGTTGTTAAAAGTCGCGTGCCCATTGAATGTATAATTATCCGGTCGAGTCATCGGTCGAGTATGAATAAAGGTTTGATCCGAGATTTGGGACATATAAACCCATTTTACAGAAATTTATTTGCTGATGTCCGTCAACAACAGTGACATCGTTCACCATAGTTGGCGGATTATTGTCAAAATTAAATTGTCCCGAATATGCTCTACTTAGCAATATAATCCACTGGAGGTGTGAATGCGACGCGGATAGACGTTCAACTACCTGAGAAATGAGCATTGTTATAATATGGAATTATCAAAACAGATTTGCACTTTAACATATTGACTACTATAAAAATCGGAAAAAATTCGAAAGTTCGACAACAGTGTGAAAAAGTGACATCTTTACATGCCAGTGCTATAGTATCGCTCAATTACTTCAAGTCAACAAAACTAACGCGCAGGCCATTACAACCTGAAAATTTATAATTCTATGTGAACCGTCATCATTCTTCATTATCCGCAAGACGCGTTAATCACGTCTGGATCAGTAATCAATTGCTAATCAATAGAACTTATCTAATTTAAAAGTTTTTCAATGTTTTGTGCACCAATAAAATCGCACGGCGTACACGGATGTATAATGGCAGCAAATTAATACATATATGGCAATGTTACCTTGTTGTCATTTTCTGTCCATTATTGAGGCAGGTGATGTTTGTTAAAGCATTCGTTTACACAGAGTGCTGGATTTTCTGAGCAAACGCAACAAAAATAGTAACCCTTGAGCAAACACGACATGGCTTTGTTGGCCTCTCTTTCTTTTCTGTCGGTGGCAAACACGAAAGGTAGTGAAACGTGTCAACTGTTAGAGCTCTGGGTGCGTATCGCCCTTGCCCTTGGAGATCCAGCATAGCAACACCGAGCAGATGAATTATTATATGTTCACGAAATTTCAATAATTTCATTTGCTCCTTGGTGTTTTCATTGTACATGATGTATGCGTTCAAAGGACATATCTCAATGATGTGAAGGGAAATCTTCTAAATACCTTCGTATTTCTTTCGCAGAGCTAACTAGTACGGCAGCATTTGGTCCGTTCTATCTATGCCAGACATCATATTGTTATAGTCTCGCACTATATTTGGTTTGCTCGAAATTTTGCTATTCCTATTTGAAACATTAACCATCTCCACTCGGTTCATGTTGCTTGTTGTGAGCACACCCCGTTTGCCCTTCCACTTACAAATTACCACAGAGTCTGATTGTTTCTATTCAAATTCATGCTTCTTCAGTTTTTTATGCGCAACATCCTTTGGATTTTCTTTACGTTCAAATCGGAGTGCTCCACATATGTACATTGGTATGCCAGTCAGTGTTTGCACCAGACTCACATAATTGTAATAATTATCAGTGTACACTGCATGATCTTTGCCCAGGTAACCAGCTAATAGCTTAAGTACAACGGCAGCAGCCTGTCCCATTCCGGCTTTATCTTCAATGCCAGTTCCAGAGTAATTGTGAATTTTCAGCACAAGACCTCTAGATTCATAGTGTTCAAAGAGTTTGATTCCATACTTGTGGCGGTTATTTTTTCATATACAACAGTCCGCCAGGCCAATGCACCATGGACTCGTCAATGCATACATCCTTCCCTAGATAGTAAACACAGAGCTTCACATTATCGAAATGGCCATGTACAAGTAGCAGTTTATATAAATGATCCCCGTGATGTTGAGAATTATCTGTGAAATGCCAAAACGGTAATAGCAATTGGAAGCGGTTACGACTCATACCACCACTAAACAATACTGTTTTATAGAGAGCATGGGTACTCTACAAATGTTCCAGGGTAGGTAGAGTGATTGGATCCATGTGGAGCAACAATGCAAGACACTTTTTCATTTCTGTTGCACCTGTATCCTCCCAAGATTTCAAACGATTCTGTTTGCAATGGTCGCTGTTTATTGATTTCTGCTGCCGCATATCAATTTGGCTATGTGACCATGATATCAAGGAATTCTTCTGTCAAGAATAAGTCAATATAAAATACCAGGTGAAGCATCATGTAACTGATTTCTGAGACCAGCCCAGAAGTTTCATTGTAAATGAAAACACGTGGATCCTGTGTAAAAACATTCGATCAGTTGTATAATGGGAGACCAGGCCCCCAGCCTTTAACTAATCCACGTCTTACTTGAGATCGTACTTGACTATCTTGATCACGAACTGGTGTACGGTCTGATGTATCTGAATCACGTGTGCCGCCCCCTTGTTCTACCTCGACGAGCACGTCCTCCTCTTGTGCGAACCCCACGCCCACGAGCTCTAGGTCGTCCACGTGCTAATGCTACTGTATTTTCGTCCCTTGAAAGGTAAGAGTCAGACGAAATAAGCGGGTCACCATTGTTACTAGATTGATTATCACTACTGTCACTATTGTCATACACTTGTGTTTCAATCTAAAAATCACTCTCATCTGCTGGCCTTTCGGAAGACTCATTATTAGGTTCATTGGCCAGATTATCACTGTTGTCATTGTCAGTATCCATCAGCAGCTCAGCCACCTGTTCGACTGTCAAATGTGACATTTTAAACTAGACGTTAGAATGAGTGTGGCAACGGAAAACACATACTATTCAACAGAGGGACTATAATTAGTAATGACGCAATCGGACGTCATAAATTGCTTCACAATACCGCTACAAGGTAACTCGTACCTGTTAAATAGAATTGAAAAATGCTCCTCTACTCCCAGCTACGAGTTATTTTCGTAGCATGGTGGTTCCCCCACCAAAAGATTAGAAATTAACTAATGATTGCTTAAAGATATATAACAATTAAAAATAAAGTATGTGCACACATTTTCACGAATTGGCAAAATGGAGCAGTATATCAAAACCATTATCGACAGTCAACGTGTTAAAAGTATAGAATTCTATTAGGAATGGAATTTGTGGTACAATACAACTGTACAACTTGTTATCAGTTATCGCGATACTGCCTTACGATACTACATGCTCAACTCCGATAGCGCAGTCTACTGGACCCGTACTGGTCTAATGTCGGGCCGGTTTGCTCGCTATTGGTCCAGTAACTCCTCAGGAACCGGCTTTATCAGGAGGTGAGCTCTCATGAGAAGTCTACTATGCGACCATTTCCTTTAATATTGCTTTCCGTGAGCTAATCTAGCAACCTTTGCAATTAGATTTGCGTCCTGTAATGTACGTGATCTGTAGATATCGATGTTCATCTGGATGGGAAATACTGGGAACTTGTTTCTGTAAGATCTATTGATAATTGGCTTCGGACAAATCATATGACGTTATAATCAACTACGTCACATGTAGGCTGAGGTCATGAATGACACGATTTAGTGCGTCATAAACGCTTAATAGTCCATCAAGCTGTACGAATTGTATGACTTTAATATTTAATAAACATTCTGTTGAATATTTTGAATCTAATTTGACTGAGCGCTATTGTTGCCATATACAGCCACAGCACCCAGTCAAATTAGTTTAAAATATTCAGCAGCTTACCTCCATCGTGCAAATTGATATTCTGAGAGTGCAGGGATCGATTGATTCCAACAAGGACAACGCGCGGGTGGAGCTTAGCTAGAGATGTGGGAGCGTAACTAAAACTTTATTTCACCCATGCATTGCGTGTGGTATGCAAAGCGAAAACTGATCCGAAACCTAAAACTATTGAGACTACTACTTGTTCGTCTTCAACATATGATTTCAATTGATAAAATACCTGTTCAGATTACATTTGTTTCATCAAAATTGGCGACTTTTGATCCCGCGTTACCATCTTTTACAGTAGGCAAAACAGCGAAACACTTTCATATTGATCTTATACCTACATATAATGGACCGTTCCATTTTTAGCTATGCCCCGCCCATCTATAGTTAAGCTATGCTTGATCGATCTCTGAACACCCTGACTATCAATTTCCAGAAAACTATACAGGTAAGCTGTTGAATATTTTGAAACTAATTTGACTGTGTGGTGTTGCTGCCTATGGTAGCAACAACGCCCAGTCAAATTAGTTTCAAAATATTCAACAGCATGTTTATTAAATAGTAGAGATATACAATTCTTACAACGTGTCTGACTATTAAGAGCTAAAGATGGGTAATATACAATCATTTATGACGTGATAATTATAACGTCATCATACACGCCGCTTAGCTGATTATGACGTCATTACTCTGGAAAGGTCCATTGTGTTTTAAAGATATACATTAGCATTATACCTAGAGAGCCGAGCTAGTAATGTGAATAAGTATGGCTATACTTTAAGCGTATGAAGTGAAATTATTTTGCCATAGACAACAGCTCCCAGTCAAATTGGTTTCAAAATATGCAACAGATTATTCCTTACATCGTTTTTGGTGTGTACTGGTTAATGTTTGAAGACGTGTGGGACATGATGAAAGCCGGCGTCGGCTCTCCGCGACAACCCACACTAACGTTACTAATGTATTTTTAATATGACACCATTTTAGGCGGTGATATTCTATTGCCACCTCATAGAGAACCTTGACAAGGGAAGGTAAATACATATTGACGAATGTGATCAAGTACATTAGTCATTTAATGGCTAAATTTTATTAAGATTTTAAATGTTTGATTATTGAATGTCCATTTGCAGGCCAAGAGAAGAATATTTTAGAATATTTACCATTGGAATGACTGGCTCGGTCACCGAGCCAGGCATTTCTGTGATCAATTTTCTAAAATAATCTCTCCAGGGCCTGCAAGTGGCCATTCCAAAAAACAACTCAGGCCGGTTTTGACCGGATTCGGGATGAAAGGGTTAAGCACGAGGTGTTGTCAAATCTACCCTTCTAGGCGTTACTTACACTGCCTTTTCACATAGAAAATACACATTTCACGTGCTATGGTCATGTAGCACTTGGATATACATAGATAAGTATGTAAGGTGTAGATATGCCATTGTTCGCACGACCACCACGGAGAGCATAAATCTAGTCCAAATTCAGACTATGTGCAAACAAAATTATGTAAATCGGTTTTCCCTTACTTTCCTCTCTCCGTGCGTCTGTCAAAAGGCTGTTCCACAACTGCTATTAATAGAATTGACTCTCTCTGTCTTCCGTCTTTGAAAACACGTGTTCTCTCGTCAGTCCTTAAGATTTGATCACATACATATGAAGATATGATGTGTGCGCACACGTTATCTGAGTTGTACGGATCATTCTCCCACATTGGAGAGAGAGAGAGAGAGAGAGAGAGAGAGAGAGAGAGAGAGAGAGAGAGGGGGGGAGAGGGAGGGGGATTGAGGGAGAGAGGGAGGGAGGGAGAGAGAGAGACGGAGAGGGAGGTGGGGGTGGGGGGAGACGGAGAGGGAGGGGGAGAGGGAGGTGGGGAGGAGGGGGGACTTCAAACCGATCTCTCCGCAGTAAAATCTTATGACCTACACCTATTCATGGCATACCCTCCCTGAGAACAATCCATATTCATCCCGAGTGATTCCACACATTGACAACATGGAGCCGGATTTCAAGAATAACAGACGCCGACGACGACGGTGGCGGCGTGGACGACGACGACGACAACGACGACGACGACGGCCGCGAAGACAACGGCGGCGGTGACGATGACGACGACGGCGGCGGCGGTGACGAGTCAAATAAAAATAGCATTGAACGTTCAAAATAGCAGTAATACAACTCAAAATTAAAACTGGACAATCTTGTTTCAGATGGCATACCCTGATACACCTTCGAAGATTCTAATGGACCAATCACCAAGTCCATGGATACTCACACTTGACAGTCCTCCTTCTTGTCAAGGTTATGACAGTGTGACAACACCATGTTTACAAAATGATGCGGGCACATCTGATATATATACGGTAAAATGGCTTTTGCATCATGTGAATTTATTAAAATACATTCATATACATCTGTAGACAGTCGACTGTCAGATAGAAAGAGATTTGCACAGTGGGTAAAGAGATGCCAATCTCATATCAAGTTCAAGTTCAAGTGTATTTACCCCTTGACCACCATGTGGCATGAGAGGTTACAACATATATACAATATGTATATTGCTACTATTATTATTACTATTATTATTATTATTATTAGTAGTAGTAGTAGTAGTAGTAGTAGTAGTAGTAGTAGTAGTAGTAGTAGTATTATTATTATTATTATTATTATTATTATTATTATTAATATTATTATTATCAGTTCATTGTTATCATTTTCATAATTAGTATTGCTGTTGCCATTATCATCATCATTATTATTATTATTATTATTATTATTATTATTATTATTATTATTATTATTATTATTATTATTATCTTCAATGTTATTATCATCATTATCATTATTGCTGTTACCTTCCATCTCGTTATCCTGGTGGAAGTAGTAGCTAATATTAGTAACAGTATCCGCAGTAGTAGCCCTTGTTGTAGCGGTCGTTGGGGAGCAGCTGTAATAGCGGTAGCAGTAGGAATAGTAGTTGCAGTTGTAGGAGAAGTACTATGATCATCATCAACAGCCGAAGTAATAATATCATCTTCAACTGATGTTGCTAGTAGCGGTAGTAGCCGCAGCAGTCACAGTAGATGACTAGAGGTAGCGGAAACATAGTCCTAGTAGCAGCAATAGTAGTTATAGTAGACGCAACAGATGTGCCAACAGCAGTAGTGGTAGAGGGTGTAGTGGGCATTATCGTCTCAACCCAGCTGCTGTAGTGTTGCTGCCGTCCAAGTTGTTGTCATCATTATTCTAGTTATTTGAAGCGTTTGACTTTTTTCTGATGAATTTGCAAAATGTAGATAGTAGACTAAGTGTATGATTAGAGAAAAGTTGAGAGAATTTGTGAACGTTTAGTCGGTAGCAATAGTATTTTGGTAGAATATCGTTCCTAACTTCCTTTAAAAAGTCGCATAGAAATAGATAATGATACTCATCTCCGATCAAATGTTGTATTGTACCGATAAAGTATGGTTTCTAGATTCTATATCATTCATATGCTGTCATATTTCCTTATGAATATTACAAGTATCTGTTTTGTAATATCACGAAAAAATTAAACAGCGTCGCCACCTTTTTGTCTCCACCAGCGATAGTGTGTGATGTCATGTAAGTGCCAATACATCACATTCTTTATTATATAATAATCATTTTGTAGAATATTTTGAAGCTAATTTAACAGGCGAATTAGTTTCAAAATATTCAACAACTTACCTGTGTGATTGCTTTTACATCGCAATACCAAACCACAGATGCCACCTCCGTGACTGAGAGCGTATACCGAGGCAGACACGCTAGATCTTTTCTGATTGGTTGAAAATTAAACCATGCCCACCATCATAGGCTGTTACAGTAGAACTATATTAACATTTAGCTACTAAAGCCTGACTATCTTTCGTTTACGGCATGATAAACAGGTAAAATGCCAAAGATGTGTTATTCGTGTCAAATTCTATCACCTGTATGATTGGTATAAGATCATCTCTCGAGACCAGAGCAAGTGACCATTTTTCGTCTCAGAACTGGACATAACAGACTAAACCAACACATGTACAGGCGGTTCCACTTTACGACATCTCCCGCTTGTCCTTGTGGAGAAGCAGAACAGACCACAGAGCACATACTTCAATGTTGCAGTACGTATCAGCTGCTGAGAGAAGAGATCTGGCCTTTGTCAACCTCCTTTCTTGAAAAGCTGTATGGGCCTGTGGAAGAACTGCAGAAAACCACAGATTTCATCTTGAGTACGGCTCTCCAAGTGTGATACCAGCGATCGAAAAGAAGAAGAAGAAATTGGTATAAGATAAGGTGAGGGTTTCTTTATAGAGTATACCGCTACAGTAAATGGGTATGCAATACCACATTGTGGATGCGGGCGCACGCTCATTGCCACTTATTTCGACATGGAATCGTATATATTTACGGAATTTTAGTGAATCAAGTAGAACTTGTCATGCTTATCCAGACAATCAAAATACTTGACATAATAGACCATCTGAAAAGCATTAGTAATACTTTATCGCATACCCTGATAATAAACGCAGCTTACCGGGCCTGTTCTTGGCGAATACCGTGCCATATAGGCCCGGTATTGGTCCAGTTCCCGTCTGGTGAGCCGTTCTAACAGGGTAGTATGTATTGCTGTGGTTTCATCGGTTTATCTTATCTACATATATCATAGATGAAGGTTAATTACTAACTTGCTAAGAACCACATTTTAGCTTAATCATTGGGTAACACCTTCCCAGAATGCATTGAGCATTCCACCTCTGGCTGGTAACCGTGATAAGCGACGCGCAGACAGCATTACTTTACTATTAGAATCAGACTCAACGCACTTTTTAGCAGTTTATATGAAGACCTAATTTCATAATATTATTGAAGTCATACATCATTGGATAGATAAGCCAATTTCGTATATATTTCTGAATTAGTTTTTATAGTTTTTATCTCGCATTTTCACGAAGTTGAAAAAGAGATTTTGGGGAGGGGCAAAAATGTCGACGTTGGCGTTGGCGTCGGCGTCCGCGTCCGCGTCGGCGTCGGCGTTGGCGTCCGGACAGGTTAATCTTTTTAAAATGGCATTTGGTGTTATCCGCTTTAAAAAAGTTACACAGATGTGTTCTATGGGATGCTTAGGACTAGTCTGCATCAAAGTCATATTGATTTTATAATTTTTCCCATACGTGTATTATGTTTGAACATACAATATTTTATGTGTCAAGAGTTATCTTTCTTGGCTGTGTTAAGGCTTTTTAAAATGACATTTTCACCCACAAGGGGTTATCCGATTAAAAAGAAATTTCGCAGATTTGTTCCATACGCTGCTTAGGACCAGCCCACGTCCAAAAGAAACCGACTTTCAAATTATATCCTGGTTATGGTTCTTGGCTGTGTTAAGGTTTTTTCAAATGACATTTACACCCACAAGAGTTTTAGCGATTTGAATAAAACTTCATAGATGTGTTTTATACGATGCTTAGTACTAGTCCACATCAAAAGGCAATCGACTTTGACATTTTTCCCAGATTTCTTTCACCGTTTGACCTCTGACTATTTTATTGCCTGATTTGTATGGTTAGGTGGCCAGGTATAGGTTTTGGCTGCGTTAAGTGTTTTTAAAACGACATTTATACCAGCAAGGGGTTGTGCGATTTGAATAAAACTTCACAGAGATGTTCTATGCAATGCTTAGGACTTGTCTACATAAAATGTAAATTGATTTTCAAAAATTTCCATATTTTTTCACCGTTTGAACTTTGATTATTTTAAAGCTGATTTGTATGCATGTTATGCCAGGTATAGGTTTTTGCTGAGTTTTTAAAAAACCCAATATTTATACCTACACGTGGTTATGCGATTTGAATAAAACTTCACAGATTAGTTCTATACCATGCTTAGGACTTGTCCACGTAAAAAATAAATTGAGTTTCAAAATCTTTCCATATTTTTTCGGCATTTGAACATTGATAATTTTATGGCTGATTTGCATCCAGGTTATATGCATTATGCCGTGGTTAAGGTTTATTCAATTGACAATTTAATCAGCAAAAACTTGTTTTTGAAACTTGAAACCATGGGGATGTTTTAGATATGGGCAAGGATGTGCATGACACTTGGAATTTTGTTCTGACCCCCTCCCCCCCCCCAGCCCTGGGCTGGTTCTAGGGGGTCAAAATGTCAAAATTGGCCAGTAATTATCAATTGTAATGCAACTCCTCCTAAACCATTTCAGATAGAAACTTGGAACTTTTGGGATGATTGTACATATGGACATGGATGTGCAAGATACTTTTGGAATTTTGGTATGGCCTCAGGGTATGGACCTGGAGGTGGGGACTGTGGGTAAAAAATTTAATTTATCCAAAGGTGGGCATGTCAAATATCATTTTCAAGCAAATGATGAGTAGACTACAGTACAAGGACTTATTTTGATCTTGGGTCAAACGGAGGGTAGGGGCGGGTCAAAATTAGGCACCAATTGATTGTAATGTAACTCCTCCTAGACCATTTTATATCCAAATATGTATTATGCTGATTGCTTTTGAAAATGTTTCTTCTCTTTTGCCTTTTCGTTAGCCCCAGGCTAGAGGGTACTCATTACAATAAGTAATGACCTCAGGTTACTCCTTGGCAGAAAGGATTTATGGTTCAGTCTCCAAGCATAGCTATGCTTTCCCGATGGGTAGTGTCATGGGTATTTTGAATCGGCATGTTGATTGTCAAATTTCGAAATGAGACTGTATCTGCTGGTCCATCATATCCTGTGATGTACAATTAATATACAGTACAGGTAAGCAGGACTCGGTACACTCAAGTCAAGAATGGATCTGAAGGAGCTAAGGATTTCGGCTGAGAACAAGACACAGTGGGCAAAAGTAAAGAAGGACTGATTGCAGCTGTAGGATGGTTGTACAACTACAGTCGCAGAATACAGTAAGCATACATACATACAGGTAAGCCATTTGCTATCTTCTGATAGCTCTTGTAGAATTTTGCTATGACCCCAGGGGTACGGCACTGGGGGTGGGAAAAGTGGAGTAAAAATACCTTCCAAAGTACAATGAATTATGTTGATCTTTGATCAAACTGATGGTAGGGGCCAGGGTCAAAATGTCAAAAGTGGGCACCAATCGATTGTAATGCTACTCCTCCTAGACCATTTCAGATACAAACTTAAAACATTGGGGATGATTGCACATATGGCCAAGGATGTGCATGACACTTTTGGAAATTTGGTATGACCCCAGCGGTACGGCTCTGGGGGGGGGGGGAAAATGTTGGGTAACAAAATTTCAAAAGGTGGGCATGTCACATATCATTTTGAAACCAATGATGAGTAGACTACAGCACAAGGAATTATTTTTTATCTTGGGTCAAACTGAGGGTAGGTTGGGTGGGGGCGGGATCAAAGGTGTGCACCAATCGATTGTAGCGTAACTCCTAGACCATTTCACATAGAAACTTGAAACTTTCGGTATGATTACACATATGACCAGGGATGTACATGACACATTGGAATTTTGATATCACCTCCAAGGGGCAGGGGTGGAGGAAATGGCGTGCAGAAAGTAAATTTTATCAAATGTGGTCATGCCACATATCATTTTGAAGCTTGTAGTTAGTAGACTACAGTACAACAAATTATTTTAATCTTGAGTCAATCTGAGGGCAGTGGCCAGGCGTCAAATGTCCAATCTAATTCTATATATGTACATGGCTTGGACATTATTCTTTCGCAGAACATTTAGTCCTGGGCAGACCTGGTCCTGCGGCAGCCGGATCCTGCGCTAACTTAAAATGCGAGATATTGGTATCTTGTGATACCTCTTGTTATACTTTTGTACAATTTAATACAGTTGGTTGTAATTTCAAAATAGCCCCTATTGCCCACTTGATTTAATGAATCTAGGTATAATGTTGTATTTTATATAAGCAAATAACTCAAATTAAAATTTTACAAAACATATTAAAGCAATGCATTAATGTTTATGCAATTGAATGCGCTTTCCAATGGTGTATGACTTAAATAATACAGTGATTATCCCCACGTTTTAAAAAACGTCGGGGATATTGCAATCGCCTCCGTCCGTCTTGCCGTCTGTTCGTCTGTCCGTCCGTGCATCACGCTATCTCCTCCCAAGTCTTTGGGTTGAATTCAACCAAATTTGGTATGTGGGTTACCCATATGATTCCGCTTTGCAAGACGATATTTACATTTGGCTCCGCTCCCATGGCGGGGCAGGGGTCAAACGGTCAAATCACTTGTAACGCAATTCCTCTGTAACCGTTACACGAAACTCAACCAAATTTGTTATGTGAGTTACCCATATGATTGCGCAGTGCAAGAGCTCGCGTACACGTGGCTCAACCCCCAGGAGTGGGCGGAGGGAGTGTCAAAAGGTAAAACGTTGATTGTAATGCAACTCCTCCGAAACCATGTGATGGAATTCAACCAAATTTGGAATGTGAGTTACCCATATCAATGTGGAATGGATGACCCCATTTACATTTGGGATGGGTCAAAAGGTCATGAAATTGATTATAATGCAACTCCTCTGACACTATTAGATGAAAGTCAACCAAATTGGGTATGTGAGTTAGCCATATTTACATTTAACTCCGCCCCCTGGAGTGCGGGGCAGGCGTCAAAAGGTTAAATCACTTGGAACGCAGCTCCTTCGAAACCATTTGATGGAATTCAACCAAATTTGGTATGCGAGTTACCCATATGATTGTGGAGTGCTAGAGGTCATTTACATTTGGTTCTTCCGCCATGGGGTGGAGGTGAGGGTGTTCAAAAGGTACACTTTTAACATGCCGAAATTAATTGTAACGCATCTCCTCCGAAACCGTTGGGCATAATTAAAAAAAATTTAGTATGTGAGTTGCCCATATCAATGTAGAGTGAATGAGCACATTTACAATTGCACCCCACCCGTCCCAGGGATGGCTGGGTGGGTGGTGGGTGGGATGGGTGGTGTGGGGTCAAAACGCCAAAAGATTCAGTGCAATGCAGCTCCTCCAAAACCATAAGATGGAATTCAAGCAAATTTAGAATGTGAGTTTCCCATATCAATGTGGAGTTGATAACCCGATTTACATTTGGTCCAGCCCCCTTTGGGGTGGATGTGTGTGTGTGTGTGTGTGTGTGTGGGCGTGCGTGCGTGCGTACGTGCGTGCGTGCGTGCGTGCGCGCGTGCGTTCGTGCGTGCGTGCGTGCGTGCGTGCGTTCGTGCGTGTGTGTATCAAAAGGTCATGAAATTGGTTATAATGCAACTCCTCTGACACTGGTGGGTGAAATTCAACCAAATTGAGTATGTGAGTTACCCATATGATTGCGGTGTGCAAAAGGACATTTACATTTGGCTCCGCCCCTGGTGATGGGTTGTGAGGTTGGTAAAAACGTCAAAGCGGTGAACGTGGGGATTTACGTTGACGCGTCATCGTCCGAGCAATCTAGTTTTAGTTTATCATAGGAACGGCTTAAATAGCGGTGTATTTTATTGAAATAGTAACTCAATACGGGTCAGCTGTTTGTTGGCGGCGTTACCAGCCAGCAGTTGGGCTCCGAGAGTCGATTTAGGAGAATCCGGGAGGCCTAATCATTTGGCAGACGTGATCACTAGTAAATTTGCTTGTATCGATAATTTCCTGTGTTTAGACTATGGCTGCGCGGCATGGCATAATGTGGTGATCATGCCAATTTTCAAACCGGTTTTACCCGTATATCGGTTTTATGGGGTTGGGTGGTGACAATGATGAGTGGGTGCAATTACTGTAGGCATATGTAATATTTTTTCGATAAACATGTAGCAAGTATACGCGTGTTGTCGAGAACTCTTGACCCAAAATGCACGCTTATGACTGAATTTTTTTATAAGCATCAGGAATAAGGCATATAATATTCATTTCTGATTGCCCAAGTAATTGTTAAATGCTAGATTCTTACAGACTAGCAATCATATGTGTTTCATTTACAATTGATTAATTCTAATGCAAGAGATTTATCATTTGTCTAATCATCACCAATCGAACAACAGGATATTGTGCTAATCAGTTGAACAATGGGCTATTATTTTTAGACTGCTATTTGAAAACTGTCAATGTCACGGACAGCAACAACTTTCAATCAATTACTCTTTCTTTTAAGATTATGATGACAAGCGGTCCTCGAGTCGCATCGTTTACATTGGTTAGACATCCCGGTAATGATGAGTTTGGCCAGTTACACGGGGAAGCGTGGTGGGGTGGGGGTGGGTTCCTGGTTAGAGCATATGCCGATTGAATTACACCTATTATCGGCATATACTGCTAACTGGCATCTCTGGTCAAGGTGGGTGTTAACCTGTGATCTTAGTTTTAAAGACGTATCTAAACATCAGTTAGGCGGGTTACTTAGCTTTGATGTGATACCTCCCTCGCTCAGAAATAGAGTACCAATAAACTTGTTTATTCTGTATCTGGATTGCTACAATCTAAAAGTCCCTCTGAAGTCGGAATTCGCGATGTGGTCTACCTGTTTATATTAGCAGAATATTTGAACAATTAGTCTTAGATATATGCAATAATGTGTTTTTATGGAATTGTTATTATTGAATTATTCACACAGTATGAGACCGATCCATTACATACCGAACAAGCGTCAATCATGCGTACCCGAATTAAAGAACGAAAACATTTTATACCAAATTAGATTATGTTAACGCTGAACACGAAATACCAATAAACAGTTATTCATTTACAATTGTATAAATATTAGCACTCATGATTGGATATTCGAAACTAATTTTACCGGGATTTGCTGCTACAAACAACAGCAGCATCTTGCAGTTACATTAGTTGTAAAATATTGGAAAGCTTAGAGAAAGTGAACCATTCACCATAAGCAACTCAGTACGTATAGAAAATAACGGAAACGGTGACTTTTTATGTTCAAATGGACCCTTTTGTGGCAACAGCGCCTCAGTAGCGCCACATTTGGGAAGATTGGTTCAGGGGGAGCGATAGCTCCCCCTGGCCCAATCTTCCATAATGTAGCGCCTAAATCATATCCGTAACACATACAAGTTTCTGGACGTCCCAACTCCCAAGCCACCTTTAACAAGTTAATCTACATTGAAATTAGAACTATTTGAATTTACAACGTTGTTAATGTCTTCTTGTCATGTTTGTTCATCGCTATGCCGAGACCTTTTGTTTCAATTACGCTACATCGAGACAAAGAATAGTAGAATACACACTACTTTCTCGGTAGAATTAAATAATTGGCGACGCTGGGATGCTATTTTTTCTTTATTAAAGAAATTTAAGCATATTCCTATGCCTAATTGGTATGTGTGGTGGCGCCTTCTAAGTCCTCGCTCAAGTGGGGTAGCGCCTTTTTAGACCTCGACCAACCCCCCCCCCCTGACATGAAAACCTGGCTACGCCGCTGCATCGCATCCAAGTACTCGAGATGCCCAAGGGTGAATGGAATTTGAAATTTTAGCTCAGTGAATATCTATATGCAAGCCACTAACAACATTCAGTCCAATTGTGTGCAACATATTGAGCAGATCCAGAGTTATTGCCCATTGAAATTATTGTCGGGTGGCTTGTATCAGTCGGACAGTTTAGCTATTAATGTTTCAGATGTCGTCATCTCCGGAAATCTTAGAGAATGATGCTGTGGATGAAAAGCGAGACCCTCGGTCAATCACCCTCGATAGTCTTCCACCATGCAAGGTGTGTAGTGCTGCTGCGTCTGGCCTGCATTATGGCGTTGTCTCATGTGAGGCGTGTAAGGTTAGTTAGTAAGCCACAGCTATTTGTGTTTAGCTTCTTATATTGGAAATTGACTTTCCATTTTTAGATATGTTCCGCCCATCTCTAACTAAGCTCCACCCACAATTCGCTCGTCTTGGGATCGATCAATCTCTGAAACCTCTGATCATCAATTTCGCAGCAACGACGTCCTGTCAAATTGTTTTCAAAATATTCAACAGCATGTTTATTATATAGTAGGGACATACAATTCGTCCAACAGATCTGACTATTAAGAGTTAAAGACTGGCTAAATAGAATTATTTATGACGTACTGATTATGACGTCATCCTACATGCCACTTAGCTGATTATGACGTCATATGACATCAGATGATAGATGGATACCCTGGAAATGTGAATTCATCAAAGACATATGATTCATACACTTTAGTGAACAAGGTTTCGATTTTCAGGACAGGATATTTAGATCACGGGGTCAGCTAGTTAACACGTGACGCATTCGATTATGCCGTCAGATATCCAGTGATGGATTGTGTCCCTCTAGTAGCCACCGTAAATATTTCCTTTACTCTTTTGGCTAGTTTTGGGATAGTTCATACCGAAAGTTTTGAAGCAACGACCCACAGACCACTACCGTATAGGCATACCACGTAAGTTTTACAGTATTTCACAACCTACAGGCCACTGAGTTCCCTACGCATCCTCTCCTAATACAGCAGCGTCGTGATTACCTGCTAAGAAAAAGATTTGGGCGTGTGACCAGAGAAAAGTGCCCTCGGTCTTTGTGCTCTAAGATTAATACAAAATTGCATCTATACACCTGTGCAAAAGTTAAGCACCACCCTATTTTTACGCACATGCGAGGGTATATTCATGTGCTATGAAGAAAGCAATAGCATAAACATTTATGTACCCATCCATCTTAGTGCAAGAGGTAATAATGCAACTAGAGGAATGCTGATTATGATGGTGGGGAAACACTGTATGTTTTTGTTTGAACTTGAAAACGAGGCCTGAATATGGTTACGTTGACACAACTGACAACTATTGCCCTACAGTTGACACACGTGGCTAGATTGTCATTAATGGTGTCTGAAAACGAAGTTTAACATCTGTGCACGAGTTTGAGACTGTCATTATTAATACCGGGTATATCCACCTTGTGCCTGGATGACGGCCTGGACACGACGTCTCATGCTGGTCACCAACCGACTGATACGCCATTGTGGTATTTGTTGCCATTCAAGATGGAGTGCGTCTGTTAATTCCTGTAGGTTCTGCACAGGAGGATCCCTCCTTCTCACCATGTTTCCCAGAATGTCCCAGATATGCTCAATAGGGTTCATGTCAGGGCTCCTTGCTGGCCATGGTAGGGTTTCGATGGCATTCTGGCGGAGGTATTCATGCACAGCTCTAGCACGATGTGGTCGGGAGTTGTCATCCATGAATATAGGGTGGGTTCCAGGTGCATGATTTACAAAATGAGGGACCACAACTCTATCCAGTATGGAATCTTGATATCTTTGTCCATTTAGTGTTCCAGGTACAGTCAACAGATCCAGCTTACAATCAAATGAGATGCACCCCCATATCATAACGGAACCTCCACCAAATGGAACTTCTTCCATGATGTTACGTTGGTCGTGCGCCGTGCGTCTGGACCTCCATACACGAGTTCGACCATCTGTGGCATGAAGCAGGAACCGACTTTCATCGGACCAGTGTACCCGTCTCCAGGATCTCATGTTCCAGTGTCTTCTTTCGTTGCACCACCTCAGACGCTCCTCTTTGTGGTGTGCAGTGAGGAGAGGACGTCTGACAGGTCTCCTAGCTTTCATGCCAGCAGCATACAGTCTCCTTTTGACGGTAGACATTGACACTCTATTGCGCGTTTCCCATTGCTGGCTGAGCACTCTGCTGTTGGTGAATGGAGATCTCCTAACAAGGCGTACTAGGGCTCGATCATCACGGGCAGTAGTCTTCTTCGGTCTTCCAGATCTAGGCCTGTCCTTCACCTCGTTAGTTTGCCCATGTTTTGCAATCAAACGACTGATTACAGTATGGTTAATGTTCAGCTGTCTGCCAATCTCTCTGCATGACATACCAGTGGTATGCATGCCTATGATTTGCCATTTCACACGATCACTTAACCTTCGTCTTGCCATAGCGGTTCACAATCAAGAGCTAATTCTCTCTGTACAAATAAACCACGGTCATGAACACAAAATTCCTAATCTTGTCGCCTAAATCTGTATGTAATGTTCTACACCTCAAACTGGACTTTTACATAACTGAACACGTGTGCTGTTTCCCGCCACGCACGGACATCAAGCGGCGTGAAGTCATGCATGCATGTGCATTTCGTACTTGGAATTATGTCAGCTAACGCGGGGACAAAAAGTATGGCAGCCTAGTTGTACCATCATGTTTCTACGTTCTATTGTTTTTGCTGGTGCTTAACTTTTGCACAGGTGTATATATCAATAAAACATGCCATTTTAGGCGTTGGGTAGGAAAAGGAAACTACTTGGAAAACCGTCATGTTCGTATATTTGGTAGTAATAAAAAAGCTCTCAAAATTCATTTTTATATACGCCCCAATCCATTTCTAGTTAAGTTCCATCCATGTCCTGCGCGTTTTGAGATCGATTTATATACGTTGAACTCTAAATTCTCATAATCCGATTTTCAAGGTAATTATACAGTCAAGCTGTTGAATATTTTGAAACTAATTTGACTGGGTGCTGTTGCTGCCTATGGTAGCAAAAACGTCCAATCAAATTAGTTTCAAAATATTCAACACACTGCTTATTAAGCAGGAAACATACAATTCGGACACATTCTCGACGGACTAGTCAATGCTTTTGATGGATTTAGATACATCTTTTATTGCGCATTTTGATTGTGAGGTCAGCTTACACGTGACGTAATTGATTATGAAGTCATCGACTAGAGTGACAGATCGGATGTATCCATTTCTAAATAATTATCACACTATTTTTATTCAGAGTTTCTTCAGAAGGAGTTTCGGTAGTGGACGCAAATATAAATGCCGTCTCAAAAATCAGCCTGGACAATGCAAGATCACGGAGAATGCAAAATGTCCTTTCTGTCGCCTACAGAAATGTCATGAACTTGGAATGTCTCGTGGAGGTAATGCATTATAATATTGTAATACCTGTCAGTGATTTTACTTTTAACCCGTTGAAACCAGAAATCCCAGAATCTCATTTCCAAGGTAAATATACAAGTAAGCTGATGAATATGTCGAAACTGATTTTACAAAAAGCTGTTGCTGTTATGTGCTGATGCATCCCTTGTCGATGTGGTTTCAGAATATGCAACATCATAATTATAGATTTGTAAAGAATTTTTGTGATTTTGGCCTTAGATCACACAAATATAATGCACTGATGCGATTATTTGTATGCATATATGTGTGCTGGAAGAATATATGAAACTAGTTATAAGCAGGTGCATGAGTGTGTGTGTGTCTAGGCGTGAGCGCGGGTCGTGGCTCATACGTGCGTGGGCGCATGCCTGATTGAGTGGGTTCGGTTGTGTGTGGGTGCTTTGGCGCGTGGGTGCGGGTGTGTGAGTGTGCGTGCGTGCGTGCGCGTGCGTATGTGAGTATGCGTGTGCGTGCGTGCGTGCGTGCGTGTGCTTTGGAGCGTGGGTACATGAATGAGTTGGTGCTTGGGTGCGTGGGTGCGTAAGTGGGAGGTACGTAGGTGCATGGATGCGTGGTTCGTGCGTGCGTACGTGTGTGCGTGCGTCCGATCGTCCGTCCGTACGCGTGTACGTGTGTGCATGCGTGTGTACATACGTACATGTGATAGTACATTTGGTACATTTTGCAGCCATTAAGGTTGGACGCTATACACCTGCTCAAAGAACGCTCAACATTGTCCAAATGAAATATCATAAATATGGTGTGAGAGGGAAGCCGCGATGGTTGAGCTCAACTCCAAAGTCTCCCGTCAACTCAGAAGCGCAACAACCTATGACAACTACAACTGTGCCATTATCGCATAAGCAGGATGTTATTAAAGAAAATCCTTCAACGACAATCAAAATGGCATCACCACCAGTCGTGAATGAACAGTCTGAGCTCATCAAAGCTATCGTGAACGCCAATGAAAAACACAATTCTATGCTTCATATACTAAAAGATGAAAAATTTACTTTTGATCGACAACTGCAACACTACGTAAGTACAGCAACGTGAAAGCGGGCCAGTATCGTGAATGTTAGCTAAGCGCATACATGCATATATGTGCCAATAAATATCTGATATGAATGAACCTTTTTAGCTTATACATCCATCATATGACGTCAAAGTCAACCACGTGACCTGCAGAATGACGTCATAATTAATGACATTATGAATGACGTAGACAAGTTTGTCACGAATGATTAATTAATGACGGATTAAGCGTTGTTGTACGAATTGTATGTCTTTACTATCTAATAAACATTCTGTTGAATATTTTTGAAACTAATTTGACTGAGCGCTGTTGCTACCATAGGCAGCAACACAACCCGGTTAAATTAGTTTTAAAATGTTCAACAGATTACCTGTATAGATATCCGGAAATTGAGATTCAGGGAGTGCAGTGATCTATCGATCCCCACACGGAGAAAGCGTGGGTGGAACTTAACTAGGGATGGGCGGGGCATAGTTAACACTGGATTCATCTATTGCCATATTTCAGCATGTTTTAGAATAAATGTCCTATTTATTTGTCAAAGGTTGTGCATAGAGATTATAGTACTTTCCAGATTGATTACCAGTGCCAATGTTTGAATAGTGTATCAAGTTGCTTGTATCAGCCTGTCGTCGTCATCATCATCATCATCATCATCATCATCATCAACATCATCATCAGCATCAACATCATCAGCATTAATCATCATCATCATCATCATCATCATCATCATCATCATCATCATCATCATCATCATCAGCATCAACATCATCAGCATCCATCATCATCATCATCATCATCATCCTCATCATCATCGTCGTCGTCGTTGTCGTCGTCGTCGTCGTCGTCATCATCAATCATCGTCATCGTTATCGTCATCGCCATCATCATCATCATCATCATCATCATCACACACCACCAACACCAATTGTCGTCGTCGTCGTTGTTGTTGTTAATATTATTATTATTATTATTATTATTATTATTATTATTATTATTATTATTATTATTATTATTATTATTATTATTATTATTATTATCTATAGACCCACTGCCGGCTTAGGGAGGATATTATTGGTCCGTTCAATGCCCCGACGTGGGAAGAGTTCAACAGATTTTATAAGGCCACCGGTATGGAAATGGACGACAGAGTTGCTGAAGTATTGCTCACAATGCAACAGATGGATGCATTGGCGAAAACTGCGATAAAATTTGCCAAAGAGATTCCTGGTTTTAGATACCTGCCATTAAAAGACCAAGCGACGCTTGTCAAAGGTATGACAATAATCTACCCCCTCATTCCTGGGCCTGTACTGGACAAATACCTGGTCGCATTGGCACAGTAAAGGGCCAGTGACCTGCGTTATCAGAGACTGGTTTACCAACATCATTTTTCAATCTGGACAGTAGTTGGTTAAGTGGCAACAAAATAACTAGTCATAAATAATTACATATGAAAAAATGGCATCCATATATACATTTATTAAGTTGCAATATGTGTAGTCAAGTGGATATAATATGGAGCTTGATACGGTTCAGTTTACGTTGTATATCGTGGACTCTGTAGATTACAAAGAGTGGACCAATTTATCCATCCATCCATCATATGACGTCACATGACGTCATAGTCAACTACGTGATGTGTAGGATGAATCCATCTTTAACGCTTAATAGTCCGACGCGCTGTACAGATTGTATGCCTTCACAATTTAGGAAACATTCTGTTGAATATTTTAAAACTAATTTGATTTGGTGCTGTTGCTTCCATAGGCAGCAACACATCCAACCAAATTAGTTTCAAAATATTGAACAGATGACCTATATAGTTTTATGGAAATTGATAGTCAGGGAGTTCAGGGATCGATTGATCTCAACGCGAGTGAGGTGAGGGTGGAAAGTAGCTAGAGATGTGCGGACCATAGCTAAAACCGGACAGGTCCATTGGGAAGGTATATCAACCGAGGTTTCTGAGGATCACAGCAAATTGGACAATGCCAATGTATATGCAACTTGTCAAACGTTCTGACGAGTTTCATATAGTAAATATTGGACGACATACCTTCTTTCGTCACAATTCTCAACCGTTTATATTGACCTCATGTTATTGGCCAGGTGCTGAGCAAATATCGGGCTGGACTGGCGCGGTATTGGCCGAGTACAGACCCAATAGCCTACCTTATTAAGAATATACCTGCATATAAATACAGTCCCGCTTTCTCATTCAGGCGGATTCTTCGAGTTTTGGAATATCTCCACATACAGGGGTATAAATCCGGAGCTTAAGGTTGCCATATTTGTCGACGATAGCATGTTTCATGTGGACGAGATGAGTTGGCCTGGTGAAAGGGTGTATATTAATAGAGTGATGGAGTTCTCAAAACGATTACACAATCTTCGGATTACCAAAGAAGAAGATGCTTTACTGCAGGCTATTGTTTTGACCTCACCAGGTAGGTTATCTTTTACATTTCCAGATCAGCTCAAATGCATTCTGTTCAGTCTACCAACGCATGCCTTGATTTTAAAACGCGTATGCATTGAATTGATATCGCCTGGCGTTGCCTTAGCGACTCGGCACAACACATAGAATGGCAATGTCCCAGACAATGTTATACATTGTATGTGATACGTGGTTTGATTTTTTTTAAACCAAATATGGTATAGTTAACATAACCACCAGTGGATGTTAAAAATATTAGCCAGATATTAAAGGAGGGGAAAATGAAAATATAAAGTGATGTTTATTGGTAATTTCATACAATATTAAATAAACTACCATCGGTAAAAAATGGAATGAATCAGGATTATTTGAGAAAAAGCATTTACTAAATGTAGGAGTGCTTAACTTGAAGCCAATTCGTGACGTCGCTGGTGCTTCGCACTCCGCCGTGTCTCAACTGTGTGTGCAGGCATACCGCATATGTCTACCTGAATATAACGAAAGCACACCTGAATATAGTTTTGTAAGCGGTATGGGTAGCCTAGGGGGACGCTATGCGCTATTGTTCTAAATCACTCATGCGTAACAATGCTAATTAATGTATAATTAATTTGATTAATGGGTTTTTAATCGGCTTTGACAGGTGTAATGCGTAATGAGGTCGTGTAGGTCATGTGTGGGTCTGTGTGGTATTGTTCTGTTGTAAGAATGATTGGTGTGTATATGTCAGGAGGTCAAGTGCAATTGGTCAGTTGTCCGAATGATTGATGTGTGTCTGTCAGGTTGTGACGAGTTGATCAATACGAGAACAATGGCCGACAGCTGGTACCTAGTGTAACACTATTGGTGTAGGCTGTGCGTTATTGTTTTGGTGTCGAACAATGTCCGTCATCGTTGATGAAAAATGACGATCTGTGCACCCTTGTCATCTTTAAGATAATTAGGAGGGCAGCGCTCCCCCTCGTGGTTGAATGGTATTAAAATGTAGAATATTTTGAAACTAAGTATAATTGTGTCTTCCTATGCCAAATTGTCGCATTGAACAGCGATTTTCGAAGAATAGAATTTATGCGCATGATCAAAGGCACCTGCATGAAGAATAGAGCACAGCGGTCACTTATGAACAATAGCGCAGAAACGCACATTTAGAACAATAGTGTCCAGCCGCCACCTGCATGAACAAAAAGTGTTCCCAGTCATTTAATTTTCAAAAAATTAGAGCGAAGTACAGCGTTACACAGGTAATATATAGGTAAACTTATCGTTGTTGTTTGTATAATATTATATAGATAATAATCATGTATCTATCGTATTTAAGGAGATATATGTATTTAAAGTGGCAATCATTTAATTATTAAATTTTCAAAAACTATGAACTAAATGTCTTCCCAGTCATTTAATTTTTTTTAAATCAGAGCGAAGTACAGCGTTAAATGGGTAATATATAGGTAAACTTATCGTTGTTGTATGTATAAGATTATATAGATAATAATCATGTCTCTATCGTATTTAAGGAGATATATGTCTTTAAAGTGGCAGTCATTTAATTATTAAATTTTCAAAAAATGTTGTGCAATTTTAAACAGGCGGCAACATGTGTATGTGCATGCATGCATGCACGCCAAAATGCCTGCAAACATGTGCGGCCCCATGCGGCCACTGTTGTATTATATTATATAGATGATAATCATGTATCTAGGAGTGGTATTTAAATTGGTAGCCATTTAATTATTAAATTTTCAAAAGATATTGTGTTATACAGGCGGCTGCACATTTATACACGCTTCAACATGTGTATGTACATGGACACACACTACCACTGCACCACGATTTAGGTTTCAAAAATTAAAATGTTAAAATATTATATCTGATGGGAATATTTTGGAACTAATGTGAATTGTAGCTTCCTACATCAAATTAGTATCAAAAAAAATATTTGCTTAAACTACCAATGCGCCACGATTTAGGTTTGAAAAAATCAAAATGTAAAAATATTATATCTGATGAATATTTTGTAATTAGCGTGAATTGAAACTTCCTATGTCAAATTAGTATCAAAAATATTCTCTTAAACTACCAATGCGCCACGATTTAGGTTTTGAAAAATCAGAAAATAAAATTTTATGACTTTTGTAAGTTATATGGTATTAAATTGTGACATTTGATCCTATCTCGATCAAACAGGATTTAGAACAATAGCGTCCAGTTTGCCAACTGCATGAACAATAGCAGCCACCCGCTCATTTAGAACAATAGCGTGCATCATCCCACTTATGAACAATATCATACAGCACCCACTTATGAACAATAGTGAACACCTGCATGAACAAAATCACCCAACACCATGCATTGACACCACCCACCACCAGCACCCACCCACCAACCCCAATCAAATTTCTTCATATTCATATTTGCAGACATATAGAAGACTATTTTTGAAAATTTATCATTGGAATGACTGACTCTGACAGCTATCCATTTGTCTAGATACTGTGGTCGGAATTTGAGATAGCATGGTGTGTGAATAATGTCATATAGGATGGAGCGGGTATGTCAATGAGGGTTTAATAAAGGTCTCGCTTGTATGCACACATGCTAATATGTGATACTGCTATTTATATGTTGTGCCCGTGTGTGCGTGCATGCGTGCACGTTTCCTCATGTGCATGCATGCCCCTGTATGCACCCTTGTGCATGCATGCGTGCCCCTGTGTACGCCCCATGTGTGTGCATGTGCGTGTGCCACTGTGCGAGCCCCATGGTGCATGTGTGCCCCGTGTGCCTTGTGTGCATGTTTATAAACATATTTATTTTATTAGTATGCGTGAATATTGCAATGCGATATTGGGGCAACAGTATAAGGGGCGGTGATCAAATAATACACCTTTTTATTTTATTTTATTTTATTGACACATCGAAGCAAAATAAGAAAATACAATAATAAACTAAATTATCGACAACATTTAATGACATCAATTATTCTATAAATACGTGAGAAACAATAATTATTATTATTAATTATCCATAGCTTTTTTAGCATCTTCTCTCTCATTCTTAGAGTTTTGTCATGGTTTTCTTAGCGTCCATAGTATATGCTTCATGTCTACACCCCTCGAATGATAATATAAGAAATATACACAATAATATGCGCATGTTGTCGTTTCAGTACCGGTTGAACATGTTCAGCATCATAGGAATAAATACGTGCATGGTGTCCATTGCATACATTTAATATCATTCTTCTGTCTGAAGGGCGTCTTCCATAAGGGTCAAAGCATTCTACTTTTCCACTCGATGTGTAATAAACCGTGACCCAGTGCTGACTGCCTTTATTACTCGGATGTGTGTTTATCACTAATGAAGATGGATGATATTTAATATGAAGGGGTATATTGTCAATTGGAAAAACTCTGAGGAAGAGTTCACACATTTTATCATCACTGAATAATAGATGCTCTATTTCAAATGTATTCAGCATTTTTTAATAATCTGTTAATACATTAAAGGCTGATCCGATTTCTATCGTATTATCAAATTCAGCATAGCAAATCAGGTTTGTTGTATCAGGTAGTGCTTCACTAAAATGGAAGACGACTCTTAATGATCCAGTACATGTAGGGTATCGGTGCTCTGAATCAGCTAAATCAGGAGTAAAATTTTATGTGAATAGTGTCATGCCATATCTGAAGTGCACTTTATCAATCAGGTACCATGCTCTTTAAATAGCGCTCCAGTACCACTGAACAGCGAAAAGTAGGCATCAGATTAAATGTTGTCACTAAATGATGGGTGTATTGGCGATGTTATCACCTCTTCCCCATTAATATAGCATGTAGTGTAGGTAGTTTTATTATTATAAAACCTGAATGGGTTTTTAGTAACAACGCCATTATACTCGTCATTTGGTACAAAACCGAATAATACTTTTGTAGGAAGCTGTCCGATAAATATATTATCTATATCCATGCTCATAACTCCACTCAGTACCGTAACACTTTTACATACAACACGATGAATAGGGTATTTGGCACACGTCTTTCTCAGAGTAACCAGGTGCGATACTAACAGATCAGAGGATGGTATAACTTTACGTACAAATAAGTTAGCCAACAATAACTTCAGCTTAGGTTTGAGATCGTCTGTAGACATAATGGCAAAAGCATCTTTACTCTGCTGCAGGTGTACTCAAATCAACGGTTCCGATCAGAAATCGATCCTGCAGAAATATATCATTGTGTATGTGACCAATTAATTGCACTGTCTTACTTTCAGCCATCATTATTCTGCGTGCTTGAAATCCTAAGTTAGTATCGGTGACATTATCAAATTCGCCAGCATCATCCATTTGCCATCCAGCAAGTTGGAGATGCGAGGATGCGGCATCACTTCCATAATTAAGTAATGTTTCAAAATAAGCGCAGTAAACATAATTTTCATTCGAGTCACTGACACGTTTTCCATTCAAAAAAACATCAACTTGTGAGAACATCGTATGAAGGATATTATTCACAGAAACCATCTTTTCATCAGCTGCGAGCCGTGTCTCCATACCCACTGCATCTCGCTTTACTAACTTAACTTTAATCGAGAGGTAAGACTGAGTAATATCTATATATCTATCCAAAGATCTGCTGATGTAAAACTTGATCGGTCCAGAATGTGATAAGCTCGATACAGGTTGAAACCATTCCAATTTTGCCGACTCCAATGTCGTTACTATGGGACGTGTCTGAAAAATGGCCAACTCACTCTTTGAACACTCACATGCATGACTAAGTTCCATGTTTTAGTCAATTGAAAATATCAGCGTGTTTTCTCTGATGTTTATTGCATCCCTTCTTCTTCGGTGTCGCGCACACTGACCGAGCATTACGTACATTACTCCTCTTTTTATGTTTTGGTTTAGGTAGGTTTGGTTAATCTTCCATGTACTGTTGTTACAGCCTTTGGTATCAGAGCCCTGGCTACACCATGCGCACTTGATTTCAATGAGGAATTAACATTCTTTCCCACCATTACATCCTGTGCTAGCCCAACTCCCGCATTAAGAGCTTGTTTACCTACTGTCTTGACAACAGTTGTCACAAAAGGTATTGCCAAGCATAGTAGTCCACCTAGGATATCACCTAGCGCATGGCCCGCCTGGTATCGTACACCTACAAATACTGGAATACATACGTCCATAGCCCACCTGACTGGCATAATACCGCCCCAAGGTGCTAGCACTAATCATTCTTCTCATCGTCATCGTCTGAAATGTAGACAGACTACACTCGGTGATGCTCCATCCTCGATTGGTATATTTGAGCCTGACCTATCAGTTATAAGTATTCCTATTGTATCAATTTAGTTGTTTGATATGGAGCGATACTGAATATTGGTAAACGTCCACTGGCATATATCTTTCCTGGCATCAGAACTAGACAGTGGAATCACTCTGAGCAGTGGTGCTGACGTGTCACCTACTACGCTGTGAGAGACAACGTCATAGTATATATATGCTGTTGTTGGTCCACTCTGGTGACTCTTTCGAAATGATTTTAATACATCTACTGGTCCTGTATGTATTCTTTCGTCATAGTCAATTAAATTAGCTACTTCTGGGCCAAACCTAATACCATAATTACGTCAAATCATGAGAGATACGAGATTTGCACAATGTAAATAAAAGTAGAGAAAGATTTTTTTATTCTTAAATTTCTGATGATTTTCTGTCTGTCCATTTATATAGTCTACCATATTCTTCACTGCAGAGTATCCCTTTGGTACTTTTATAATATGTGATTCACTAAGTTCATGAAAACTGCGCTGAATATGCTTTTTTCCCTGAGCACCAGGTTTATCATTCTGAGGCCCTCTTTTGAGTTTGTCCAGATCAACAGGTGTTGGTTTACCAACATCCACTACAATACCAGATTTGGCATTATCCTCATCCTTCTTCTTCTTTGTCTTACTCCACGCATATATATGTATGTAACTTTCTCTAGTAATAGTAATCCAGCTCCTGGGATATAGTACGCTTGAGATTCCCATGTTCCCCTCACCATCTAATGACAATTGCGTCTGTAGCTGTGTTCTAAACTCAGATATCGTATTGTTAGGATGGTACTGCATACTACTATTGCTTGGAAGAATCACGTAAAACTGGTCCTCATTCATTTTCCAAAGACTGTTGTGGTATCTTTAACGTCTTAATGCGTGGACTGTGTAATATATACCCTAAGCAACCACTCATAAGCACTATCCAGATACCTGGCTGCCCATTATGTATACTCAGATTCACGATACATGTAATGATCATGATATAAATGATTATGACTTGCGCTAGGTATACTATCTTATCCTTTGGTACCCGTGAACCCATTACATGCCACATTCCCTGATCTGCACATCTCTCTATATACTCGTCCATTATTAATGGTGTATAGTATTGAAATCACTAACCCAAGAGTTAAACTTGGATGGATAGCCAAGCCACTTGATGTAATATTCACGTACTCCCTTAGCTCCCTTCCTACTCTTAATTATCTGTTCCACTGCATATTCTCTATCTTATTTCACTCCATCAATTTTCTGAATCTCATCGCGATAAAAAGTTCCAATAATTGGATCACCCAAATAATCTTCAAATTTATTTACGATCGGATATTTGTCAGAAAGAACATCGTTCACCTTAAACAATTCATGGTTCGACTGGCCACCATATGCCTTCTTAAATGGCATTCTTGTTTGCGGGATTCTCACATGATCACCAGTTTTTGGTGTATTTTTCTTTAGTTTAGGGTTCTTCTTCTTGTTCTTCCCTACATATATATTTCTCCATGCGATCAGCTCAGTACAATGATCACCATATATCGGTGGCATACATGTGCTGGTGTGTACAATTGTATTGTACGATACGACTAAACTAGGTAATGCGTCGATATACCTTCTCATATTCTTATGAGTCATGTATCTATATCTTTGGCCCTTTAACATCCACTGAAAACGTTCCACCATAGCAGCGTGCAGCTCATTCTGTGATGTATAGTGATGTATTCCATTCTCAGTCAAATATTTCTTGACTACTCCATTAACGAACTCACCACCTTTGTCAGTTTAAATAGCATGTGGGCAACGTTCAGTACATGACAGAATAGCTTCTAATCCTTTCTTGACTGATGCAGACGTTTTGCTATACAGATTTTCCATCCAAGCATATTTTGAGAGCACATCAGCAATGCAGAGTAGGTATATAACACATCATCATTTTCCTTGGCTAGCATTCCCATCGAGCACAGATCATAACTCGTCGACAGCCATTACAATTATCTTATGTCTGGTAAACTTTGTTCTCCATGGTCTGTGAAGGGTGTATACATCCTGATGTTTTAACCATTCTTCAAGATAGACACGTGGTATTTTAACTTTAAATGCATTGTATAGCTTTTCTTTTTCCACCAAAGGAGGGAGAATGCTTCGGATCATAATATACTTTCGCCAATTTAGCATCATTCATTACTTCACTAAATTCACCCACACCGGTGTAGTATGTCTCTTTGCTTTGTTCTTTTTCTTCCTGTTACCCGCTAGAGAAGGCGTGTACTCACTAACAGATGGTGTACCTGTACTTTTTCTACGCATCCTTTCACTCACAGCTGAAGGTGCGTACTCACTGACACTATCATCGTTATCATTGACATTATATATCTGCTACAATGTTTTCTCTTGTCCAACAAATCTGCATGGTATGTTTAAGTTGTGTAGCAGATCAAGAAACTTGCCCTCTGCGACATCAAGCATACCGATGTGTCGAGGTTTGTGCTCATGAGCAACAACGTTTATAAGCAGATCAAGTACATTATTTTTGAGTAAAACCTACCCTCTATATAGTTACTTTGCCTAGATCATTAACATTAAAATATTCAGGAACTGAGTGCAAAATATCAATTGTGCCACTGGCTTTTGTCTTATATGTCTTTTGTATTGCCATCATTGTACGATCAATTATTTGTGTAGGCAGTGCATCTGACGTAGGTATGGTTTGAAGAGGTGGTGCGTGATATTGATGCCCTATTGATTGCTGTTAGTAGCGCCTATATTTATCCAATATTTGCGAATATGATATTGACTTTTCATGCTCAGACGTATCGCGTTGCACTAATATATTGGATATCTCGTTGTTGAGACTAATAGCTTTCCATATCGCTGGGTCTGTCTGCAGCAGAGATATTTTACTCCGTTCAATTAAATTGCTTATCAATTCGTGTGGTACCAAAGCCATCTTACGTAGATGTTCCACCTTCTCACGTGAACAGTTTACCAATTAATGGCACTAGTGTGCAAATCACTGCTGGTAATATGGCGCCCAAAAATCCACCTGTCTGTAACAGACGTCTTTTACGTGTGTATGGTACTCCACGATTGGTCAGTGCAGCATATGGCATTTATATTTACTCAGTTGCTTATATTGTGATTTAGTAAGCCGGACATTTCCGCGTAATGCATTAAGGCATGACTTGCATAGCACATCTATCAATTCATTTGAACATTATTTGAGTACATCAGTTCTGATCTTTAGTTTTACTTTGGCCAGATATTGTAGCTTAGGTAAATGCTGTCCTATATTATGTGGTGCCATTTTTTCACTTCTTTGGTATGTACACGTAACCAACGTCCTTTGGATGAACAGTTGAATGGAGTCTAATATTGTCAGGTGTTGACTGTTTCAAATCCAAAAGTAGATATGTGTGAGGTGTGCGAGTAGTATCCTTATGTGTTTCTATCAAACACTTTGTATTACAAGGATACATCTGATTGGATAAAGAGCATATAGCGGATACATCGTATGTATTCTTAAAGGGAAACACCAGACCCTCTATACTACATTATATAAAGTGAATCTACAGTGTAAGCGTTTTCAAAAATATAATTAGAAATATATATCTATGTTGTTTAAATATGTGATACATTAGTTAAATTTCTATTCCCGGATGAGGCATATGACGTCATAAGTTGAACATTTTTCTCACTGTCATCAAACGCTATCGCAATAAAATTGTGAATTGCATTTTATAAGGTTTTCTTCAGTGGTTTAAAAAATAAATAAACTATGTTTGTGGAAATGTTGAAGACTATATAATAACAGTTCTTTGACTGCATTCTCTGAAGGTGCCGATTTTGATATCAAGTTTTGATCTTGAGATAAATGAATAATGCAATAGTATAGGCATATCAATATAATTGCCACTTTTGAATCAACACTCACTGGGTCTACGGCAGATAATGTTATTAATGTTTCATCTATTAATATAAGAATTTAAATAGTTCATACATACATCCCAATACATCTTTAGGTACTTATGTTTTCATACTAGCATCAAAACTTCCTGAGAGTTTGTAATATTCATGTAATTGGCAGGTATCTTCATAGAAAATGGCCATCTTAAGGTTCGGCAAGTAATGTATGAAAGTAATAAATATATTCCATAAATTTGCAATAGTGGGATAAAAGTCTTAACCTCTTCGATCTGTACATATATAAATGATGTGGATAGCATTATCACGGATAGAGATATCACCATCCAAATGCATGCACTCCTGTCTTGAAGTGCCATTATCATGGTTCTTGTCAGATGGGATTCAACCTATGGCATCATAGGTTTAATTAACTCGCAGAAAATTATAGTAACATAGCGTTTTTAACAACATTTTAATTGGATTTATATATAAATGTCGCAGGAAAGTTTTACACAGTAGCTTAAATATGGGCTCTACGATAGAACTGCATGTTTTAAGCAAACGTTGGCGACGCTTCTTGTGTTCCCCTTTAAACAATACCATGTAGTGACAGTTAACTGATAACTCACGCTGATTATGAGACTTGTGAAAAAGATTTTATGCTACAAAGATAATGCTACAGTTCTCATGATGAGAACGTTTTGTAAATAAGTCAGCCACATTTTCTTCGAATTTATTCATCAAATCGTCCAGTATCACCAATGTCCTACTGTCTAATTCAACATTTATCCTCTCTTTAAATTCTACTTCTTGCGCTCAATCGTTATATCCATCTTGCCACATGCCATAGCAATACACGATCCTCTGTGAAGGGGGAGTAATTGCCGATGGATCTCTTATTAATGCTTTTATCATTTCAGTTTTACCACACTGTGTCGTGCCACAGACAATCATGGTAAAGGGGTGACATTACATCGTATTACAGTCAAGCATTGACGCCATCACATTCACTCACAAACGTAATCATTCAACTGGCATAGCATATGCACAAACCCTTATATATATATATATTGGTGGCAACCTTATCAGAAGAACGATGACGTGATATGACATATGACACATGTTTGCGTTTATGAGACATGACTGTCTGAAATACGCGTGAAGTGAATGTGCCAATCTTTGAACCATAACTACATCAATAATGCACAGTCACCAGTCATTATTTGACAAAGATCATAATGTCATTGGCGTCCAATTAAATTCAAATTTGTAACAGCACATTTTCTAATATTGTCAGGTGTTGACTGTTTCAAATCCAAAAGTAGATATGTGTGAGGTGTGCGAGTAGTATCCTTATGTGTTTCTATCAAACACTTTGTATTACAAGGATACATCTGATTGGATAAAGAGCATATAGCGGATACATCGTATGTATTCTTAAAGGGAAACACCAGATCCTCTATACTACTTTATATAAAGTGAATCTACAGAGTGTAACGTTTTCAAAAATATAATTAGAAATATATATCTTAGTTATTTAAATATGTGATACATTAGTTAAATTTCTATTCCCAGATGAGGCGTATGACGTCATAAGTTGAACGTTTTTCTCACTGTCATCAAACGTTATCGCAATAAAATTGTGAATTGCATTTTATGAGGTTTTCTTCAGTGGTTTAAAAAATAAATAAACTATGTTTGTGGAAATGTTGAAGACTATATAATAACAGTTCTTTGACTGCATTCTCTGATGGTGCCGATTTTGATATCAAGTTTTGATCTTGAGATAAATGAATAATGCAATAGTATAGGCATATCAATATAATTGCCACTTTTGAATCAACACTCACTGGGTCTATGGCAGATAATGTTATTAATGTTTCATCTATTAATATAAGAATTTAAATAGTTCATACATACATCCCAATACATCTTTAGGTACTTATGTTTTCATACTAGCATCAAAACTTCCTGAGAGTTTGTAATATTCATGTAATTGGCAGGTATCTTCATAGAAAATGGCCATCTTAAGGTTCGGCAAGTAATGTATGAAAGTAATAAATATATTCCATAAATTTGCAATAGTGGGATAAAGGTCTTAACCTCTTCGATCTGTACATATATAAATGATGTCGATAGCATTATCACCGATAGAGATATCACCATCCAAATGCATGCACTCCTGTCTTGAAGTGCCATTATCATGGTTCTTGTCAGATGGGATTCAACCTATGGCATCATAGGTTTAATTAACTCGCAGAAAATTATAGTAACATAGCGTTTTTAACAACATTTTAATTGGATTTATATATAAATGTCGCAGGAAAGTTTTACACAGTAGCTTAAATATGGGCTTTACGATAGAACTGCATGTTTTAAGCAAACGTTGGCGACCCTTCTTGTGTTCCCCTTTAAACAATACCATGTAGTAACAGTTAACTGATAAATCATGCTGATTATGCGACTTGTGAAAAAGATTTTATGCTACAAAGATAATGCTACAGTTCTCATGATGAGAACGTTTTGTAAATAAGTCAGCCACATTTTCTTCGAATTTATTCATCAAATCGTCCAGTATCACCAATGTCCTACTGTCTAATTCAACATTTATCCTCTCTTTAAATTCTACTTCTTGCGCTCAATCGTTATATCCAGCTTGCCACATGCCATAGCAATACACGATCCTCTGTGAAGGGGGAGTAATTGCTGATGGATCTCTTATTAATGCTTTTATCATTTCAGTTTTACCACACAGTGTCGGACCACAGACAATCATGGTAAAGGGGTGACATTACATCGTATTACAGTCAAGCATTGACGCCATCACATTCACTCACAAACGTAATCATTCAACTGGCATAGCATATGCACAAACCCTTATATATATATATATATATATATATATATATATATATATATATATATATATATATATATATTGGTGGCAACCCTATCAGAAGAACGATGACGTGATATGACATATGACACATGTTTGCGTTTATGAGACATGACTGTCTGAAATACGCGTGAAGTGAATGTGGCAATCTTTGAACCATGCCTACATCAATAATGCACAGTCACCAGTCATTATTTGACAAAGATCATAATGTCATTGGCGTCCAATTAAATTCAAATTTGTAACAGCACATTTTACTCGGCTTTGACAAAAGTTATTTATGAGCTGAATTTTACTGCAGAGAGCGGCAAAGCATAAACACACGCTCTGCAAAAGCCATTCCAATATTCTGAATGGCTCATGTCTAGCTGTGCGCAATGATAATACACGTGGATCTGTATTTTTGGCACAGGTGGGAGGCGGGTGGCTCGTTAAAAGTAATGATTTGTAACAAGCCACAGTTAATCATATGAAATATCCAACAGGCACACGACGTTCATGATGCGAGTTCAACATGGATTCAATGTTGAAACAACATCATGTGCTTGCTGGATATATGTTTTAGCAAGTCATTCCAGTTGAAAGGTTTTTTTTTAAATAAGCTTTCCTATACTTGAAAATAGTTCCCTCAATGTTATACACACCATTTTAAACCATCAACATAAAATAATTATGACGTTTTCCAGTAAAAAATATACATATGCTATTCAAGTGCTTTTCTGTGTATACTCCTGATACTATTATTATGAAGGCAGTCATTTCATATATGAATTTTCAAAAACCATTTTCTACATATAAAATATGTTTTCACTCACCCTGTTTTTATCTCTAAGAACATTTATGGTTAGGTGAAGATTATTATGAAGGAAGTCATTTCATAAGCGAATTAAAAAAAACCAAACCATTGTATATCAGTGGTAACCTTAACAGTAGCACGATGACATGACATGACGTAATGAAGCATGATCGCGATTACGAGACATGACTGACTGAAATGCACACATAATGCTCACTAATCTTTGAACCGCTACTCCATAAATAATGCACACTCATCAGACATTATTTGTTAAAGATTAAAATGCCGATGGCGCGTGTTGTAAAGTACTGCATGCTTCAGCCTGCATTTTGTCGCACGTTATGGAGAGATCACCACAGTGCTCTATTCAGCTGCATTTCATAGCATGTTTTACTGAGTGCAGATGTGTTTTGAAGTGCTGCATTAACATACTGATGCATATTGCCAATAGAGGGTGGGGGTGATACTGCAATATTAAGACAATATATTAATTAAATGCAATGATATTATGGCGTTATCAATTGTTTAACATATATTATGTCAGCGATGCACCTAAACCATGATGCCATACACAACTGGCACAAATCAATACTTAACTCTTTAATGACTAAATTTGGTCCTGAAAATAATATATCATGCTTAACCCTTTATTGGCAAAAAACTCCCTAGCCGCCCTCCTTAGCGGGCTAGAAGAAGACCCATTTGTGAACCGAGAGAAGACTAATTTTAAAAATTCACCACCGGAATGACTGCCACATGTATCTAAATCATGGTGCAGTGGTTATTTATGTCTGATGAATATTTTGAAACTAATTTGACTAGGCGATGACATAGAAAGCTACAAACTCGCATTCATGTTAGTTTCGTAATATTCAACAGCATAGATATATAGTTGATAATCTGCTAAGGAGGGTGGCTATGGATGGTTTCGCCATTAAAGGGTTAAGCCTGATATATTAATTAAAGGCATCAATATTATGGCATTAACAGTTGTTTATCATATAGTACATCAACGTTGTACATTAACCATGACGTCATACACACTTTTGAACAATAGCAGTACATCGTTACTATTTATATTTATACTATGCTAGTGTAACCATATGAAACAGCAGATAAATCACCCAGTTTCAAAATTCTGTCTTTGAAGATGGGTCTGAAGATCTTACTACTATTGACTGAAAGAATTCTAAATTGAGACGTGCGTGTGATCTTAGATGGGTAGCTTAGTATTACGCTATTACTATTCATAATTTCACCATCGTTTATAATTTGTTCGATGGATTTTTTCATCACATCAAAATGTACTTGTTTTGATTGTTCAGTACCCAGCATTAAACCTTTAACCTTTGATACTTGTTTAACAATCGATGGCTCATCGCGACTCTTCATTTCAAGACTATAGTTCTTTTTGGAATGAATGCGCAAAAACTTGTTAACTTGTATTCAGAGGGGATTTCACTCGTCCAAGAACCTAGATACCCACTTCGATCTTGAATTGTCGGCTCACCTTCATGGGTACTAAAGACCACAGAATCCATATCATGAGAGGCTATGTGGCGACCGAGTAAGGACAAGAGTTCATACAGTTTTACTCGCCCATAAGCTGTCACAAAAATGCAAGAATACAGTTGGTATTTAATGGGGGCTCGATGTACGCTTCATTGACTGAGTACGACACCATTAAAAGATTCTCATTGAGGAATGAAATGCTGCCAACAGATTTACTTTTATCCCTCAAAAGCTCTAGTAGCTCTTTTTGCGTTGATACCATCTTATTCTTGGTGTGGTCATGTAGTGAAAAACACCCCAACAAAATATTCAATCTAGATTTAGCTACAAAACGTGGAGTCAGGTTATTTGATATTTTTGCTGGGTCGAGATATATAGCCTCATGCGCATAGTACTCATGTATATAGCGCTCTGTATCGCTTTCACTACAGACCCAGTCTGGATAACCGCTACATTCCTGCTTAATTTTGAGGAAGCGGTTAATGTATTAAAAAAATAGTCCCTTATCACAATGTTGTTCATATTGTGATGGCTCAGAATAATGCCAGACTTCGTACATCTTTTTAATGATATAACCATGGTGAATAGCTAACTGTAGCTCAGGAGTGGTCTACATCCCGCATAAGGAATGTTGTTCTTCTGCATGTCCGCATATGGTAGATTGACTGATTCTTGCGCATTCGGCACATAGTCCAAACTTGAGCCGCTTACTTGTTCTAGTAGGTAATACTGGAAAGTATAAATCATGAGGAGTGGGGACTTTGCATTCAATAAGATCAAAAAAGTCATGCACCGTCTTATCATTCAAATTGTTGCCTCTTACTACATCGTATGCACCCTCTGGAAAATGACATTGTTTCATCAATAATGGGTACATGGAAACACAGTCTAAATATTCTAGCTTAGTTTGTTCATCCGCTTCCAGAAATAGTCAAATTGCGGATGCACGCTCACCAAATAGTATGTCACGTGGAGCATGGGGTGTGTTAAGTCCAATTCGGTGATAAAATCATTTAGTCCATCAGTATTAGTGATTAGTTTCTTAAACTCGCATTCCCACATAATTCTCACCGTATATCCATGTGATTTGAATAATGAAATGCGATATTGAAGAGTGGAATATGGTTCTTCGTATGTCTGATCACCGTATAGTGTATATGTCTGCTCGTGTCTATTGTCACAACAATCAGACTAATGACCATGAAATTTACAACCAAAAAACTCGAAAATAATAATTTTCGTGTGGAGTGAACCCATCTACATAATGCCCGCAAACCTTTTGCTCACCCTGGTTTAGTCCATGTAAGATTTGATAACCCTCACTTAACCTAACCCATTCCATCCATTCAACAGCGATTGTGCTATATGCGCGCTTTGCTCTTAGCGACTAGTCAGGTAACGTCTGAATGCTATCAGGGCATAGACGAAAAGTGTGATGTATACATTACACGCACCTGCTAGCATTATCCCATATATAAATGGATTGTGTCCATCCATTGATTCAGAAAATAAGGACTTAAATCTAGACATGGCTAAATGTGAGATGGTTACGTCATCATTTCAATATTCGATGTGATTTTTATCGACATCGTAGTGTGCATCTCTAGATATCTGCTCATTGTACCATCGATCAAATTCGAGCAGTTCATTTGCTTTCATATTTTGTACACCGAATACTTCCCACTCAGGAAAGGGTATTACCATACGCCAATACTGAGGCGAGTTCAGCTGATGGAGAAATATTCCCTTGCACACAGGAATGCGCCAGCATATGCATTGAAGGATTAAAAGAGAATCATGTGCATGTGCCTTATGCACCATAACGAGGTGGTTAGAGAAAACATAATTTTGATTGAAACATTTATTACCACGCTTAGATTTTATGCATGTTAACCATTTAACAAACTGATCCATAGCGTCTAACCCATGAAAGTGAACATATCCATTATTCATGCCTCGGTGACACATAGCGCACTCAGCTTCTAGTGCCTGCTCAAGGCACATGTCACAGCATATGTTCGCTACCACGAGATCCTCATCACCCATTTTTATGGCACGCGCATGCGATAATGAAATAGCAGTTTCTTAAATTACTTTATGAAAACAAATCTGTTACTCATTAACATTAAACTTCTCTTTAGATGCATGATATTTAGTCATTCCACATACATGTTCATCACCCACTTTAAGTACATGTACGAAGCAGCGGGGACAGGCCTTTACGATTTTTCATGTACCGTTTGCGCGCTGATTTGTCATACATCATTCATTATAAAACTTATGATGACAATCATTACATATTATCATATGCGATATGGTGGTAGAATTACATGCGTCAATACCTGATTTAGCAGAGAAACATTGGCCACGGAGTGCTATGCAATCATAAGTATTACTATATGATACATCGCAATGGTTACAGTAATTGTACACCATAAGAAATGCCACGATAGACATTATTAATGAAATGTGATTATCGTGTTCTGAATGTAAAAGATATATTGATGATTGAGTAGTTGTAGAGTCGCTACCGAATAGACATCCATTATGTTGACTCAGAGTAGATGCGGATACTAAATTTGTTGCTGAAATGTTGATGAAATTTTGACAAGTCAGTTCTATTAATCTCGCATTCAGGAACACAGCATGCTGCATGATATTCGTGCGCCATATGTGTCTGATAAGTTTTATTTCGAATCAAATTGTTCCATTCGTGTTTAGTGATCTGATTTTTTGCTTTTTCGATAAATGTTATGCCTAAATATATACAGTCTGTGAAACAGAATGGATATTCTGCATGGACTGGTATAATACATTTTTGATGCGCTTGTACTCATCTTCATCATCGCAATGTATATTTAGCAGATTTAAATGCTTACGCTCGATTGCAGCATGGTGAATATAATGCCGACCACCAGAGTTGTAGTCCTCAATGTGAAAAACGTGAACGTCAAAGCCATCTGATAGATTGCAGTTAGTGTTTGACTGAATTAAGTTTTCATTTGAATCCAAAATTGATCCATTGTAATTTTATTCCATGTCATAAAATCCATCGTGATAGACATATCCAACGTCAATTGACTGATCTCAATTCTTACATGGCCATTTGATTGAACATTGCTATAGGGGCTATAAGTATTGAACAGGGTTTGAACCATGCCTGATATAACCTCTGAATGAGTTAATGGCGAATCAGCAATAGGATATTTCTTAAATGATACACTATATTCAGTACCGTCAATATGATATTTTTTACTACGGAACTTCCATATTGTCTTCGATGTTATACAGTCTGAATAATCGATCAGACTACGACCTACCTGAGGTTGGATAGGAGCCTATGCTACATCATTATATAAGAGGAATTGATCATTATTGATTGATAGAACATGGTCATCACGTAACAAATATTGATTATGATCATTATTAGTGAGTGGGATGCATGCAGATATTTGATGCATAATGTTTGGCACATTTTTCATTATTCGACATTCTATTTGATCGAAGATAGGCACTTGTCATGTAGGATCATTTGCATCTAATACATCAATGAACTGAGGTTAGGTAAAAGAAGGTACATCAGGGTGCGGTAAACAGTCAGATATTTGCTGCATAATATTCGCACCCATCGAGATGGCAGTAGGAGCGGGTATGATTTCACTATCTAAATAATCAGTTAGAAATTGAACATTACTGCTCAAAAGCGCAGGGTCAACATGCTGCAAAAATCGATTAAGATTGTTATCAGTGAATGGAATGCATGCAGATATTTGCTGCATAATGTTCGCCACATCATCGCTAGTTTCATTTTGTGCGATTCACTGGTCTGTTTGATCGAAGATAGGCACTTGTCGTGTAGGTTTATTTACATCTAATACATCACCGAACTGAGGTTGGGTAGATGAAGGTACAACTTCGTGAGGTAAACAGTCAGATATTTGCCACATAATATTTGTATCCATTGCGATGTCGTTAGGACTGGGTACGATGTCACTATCCAAATAATCAGTTAGAAATTGTTCATTATTGCTGAATAGCTCAGTGTCAACATGCTGCAAATATTGATCAAGATTGTCATCGCTGAATGGAATGCATGTAGATATTTGCTGCATAATGTTCTCCATGTCATCACTAGTTTCATTTTGAACAATGTGTTGTTCTGTTTGATCGAAGATAGGCACTTGATGAGCATGGTCAAGTAGGCTTTCACATGGTGTCCGATACACATGTTGTATAGTGTCATTGCTTTATGCAATCCTCGTCGGCCATCTTCTGTAAGATCGCATTAATAGCATTCTCCTGTTCATTTAGTTTATCATCCATAATTGTGTGATAAATCGATATCCTAATGCTAAATGGTAAAATATAGTTCACTAATTGCTTTAAGAAACAAGATTACTATCGAGAGAATAAGTTCGCTATATATTGTCAACTTCTTTACATATTTAACTCTCATTATTTATTTTAACACAATTCTATTAATGTCTTCAATCACTTTTATAGCATATAGCGGTCACGTTTATACTAACTAGAACCCATTTGTTCATACAGGTGGTCGCTGTGCGCTATTGTCCATGCAGGTGTTCACTAGTGTTCATAAGTGGGCACTGTGCACTATTGTTCATAAGTGGGCAGTGGACGCTATTGTTCTAAATGAGCGGGTGGCTGCTAGTGTGCATGCAGGTGGCCACTGGAGGCTATTTTTCCAAATCCTGATTGGCCAAGATAGGGTCAAATGTCACAATTTAATACCATATAACTTACAAAAGTCATAAAATATTATTTTCTGATTTTTTTCAAACCTAAATCGTGGCACAATTGTAGTTCAAGTGAATAGTTTTGATACTAATTTGACATAGGAAGTTTCAATTCACGCTAGTTACAAAATATTCATCAGATATAATATTTTAACATTTTGATTTTTCAGACCTATATTATGGCACAATGGTAGTTTATAGTCCAGGAGCTAAAGCTAGGTCAGAATCGGGACGTAGCACACCCAGTATTCGGAAGGTCTGACACTTGCTGTGGCTTGGGGGACATGTCCCACACATTTAAAGCCCTGTTGTACAAACAAATTGTGGTAGCACTAATTAGTTATCCTGATTTCTTTGCATAGGGGGTCTAGGCTTTGGCTGTATCCACAGTGCACAACGATATACGCATGCTAACTCAAAGTAATATCATATTAGATTCACCATATATGATATTTAGACGGATATCGACCTAACATATATCCAACATACATTTTGCATGCATATGCCAAACGCGATGGTGAAATGTGAAGGTTATATTTTATGTATGTATACTAACTCCATCATAGAATCTGTATATCCAGCTGTACCACTGTTAACAAAGCACCCAGGTAATGGTGGTTGGAATGAGACAGATGGATGTGGTGGTAATCGGTGCGGAAAAACAAATTAAAATGAATACTACCTTACATCGCAACACATATGGTAGCAGCACGGCTGCTGCTCTACTTAAAGGGAAGTCATATAATCGAGGAGTGAGGGCTCACAAATTGGTTCTGGAAGCGCTGCTGCGATTACAATGGCAGTCTTTTTCCAAATGGGTTCAACAAAATGGACAACATGAAGACCACATTACTCCAACAGAATTGGAGAGTCTGGATGAGAAAATTAAGATGTGCCGAAGCAGCATTGACGACTTAGACGCACTGCAAGAAAATTTCAAAGAGGTGTGTATGTACGTGAATAAATTGCAACAGCTGTTCAAATCCTTTAAAGTTGAGTCAAGCTCGAAATCACACCTGTTCGCATTTTGGAACTCATATATTCAGATGGTAGAGCTGCTACTTGGATTCATAAGAGCTGAGAGAACTGGAGATTGGCAGGCACACCTATCTGCTACTGCTGCTATGGCGCCATATTTCTACAGCATGGACAGAACCAATTATGCAAGATGGCTGCCAATATAGCTTGCGGACATGAAGATGCTTCCAAGTACACATCCCCATGTACATGAACAATTCTTGAATGGAAATCATTCCGTAAGTCGCTCAGACCATCCATTCAATCAAGTGTGGACAGATATGGCCTTAGAGCATCGATTAATTTGGATTCCAAAAAGCGAGGTGGTATTATTGGAATAACACAAAAGCCAGGAGCTCTGGAGAGGTGGTTTTTAACTAGCCACGAGAGGGCAGCCATAGCAACGGTCACAAAGCAAATGAGTGGGTTACAAGATAGTCACATGTTTGGAGTACATAAGGAAATGGGGACTAATCGAATGAACAGGGATGAAACCGATGTGGAGAAGATACTTTCGATGTTCTCATCAGATATAATGACCAATCCCTTTAATATTGCGGAAAACGATGACAGCGAGTGTCTTCCGCTTGTAAACATTGCAACTGGCGTGGTATTGCCTAGTGAAATCGCCAAGAGACTTGTTTCCGCCTGTGACATTGGTAAGGAGATTATGGAAAATTTTGTTCAGGAGCGGCTGGACACTAACACGAGAAGCTTTTGGGACACGTTGCCACACTTTAAACTTAAAACATTTGCCAGCCTAGCACAGAAGAAAAAACTCAAAACAAATGATGAAAAAATTCACAATGTGAGATCTGACCGCGAACTATTTGGTCGATTAATTATTGCCGCAAGGTCCAGAGATGTTGATTTAAAACTAGTGATGACGTATGAACTGTCTGCTGTTCCACTATCATTGTCACATACGGATGGGTCTCTAAGAAAGAATGTGAAAAGTGTTTTGTTAAGTGAACTAGAAAAGGAAGTAAATGTTGATGGACGGCTTCCACCTGTTGACAAGACAGGCGCAGCAGCTTGTGTAGTAGATGGCATGGCAATTGTGCAAATGGTTAAAACTGGAGGTACGTCTACATTTGGAGAATTGGCTGATAAATACTGGCACATCTTTACAGTTCCACTGAATCAAGAAGACTGCAACAGAGTAGATATAGTTGTTGACAGATATGATAGACTGGAATCTCTCAAAGTGGAAGAGCGGCTAAAACGTGGGTCATCAACAGCATTGGAAGTAAAGATTGCTGGAGAAAATACTCCCGTTCCAAAGCAATGGGCCAAGTACATCAGCAATCCAAGCAACAAAAGTAACCTGGTTGCATTTCTCAGCAAGCGGTGGCGTGATACTGGTCCAAATATGCTATCTGCCGACAATTGCATCATTCTTGCTGGTGGCTTTAACGATGGAATGGATGTTGTTGTCATTTCAGCGAACAATTCGTCGTATTTGGAAGAACTTCGATCAGATCACGAGGAAGCAGATACGCGTATGATGTTGCACACGCTACACGCTTCAAAAGACCACATGCGTGTTGTTATACAGTCTCCTGATACAGACGTGGCAGTACTTAGTATATATACGTATCGTTCACTTCACTGTTCTGAACTATGGTTCCGTATGGGCACAAAGGACAAATTGCGATACATACCAATACATACAGTTGCTCAAGTACTGGGCCCAGCTATCTGTCTGTCTTTGCCTGGGTTTCATTCTCTTACAGGTTGTGATAGCACTAGTGCATTATTTGGAGTCGCTAAGAGAAAAGCATTCAATCTCTTAAAGTCATCTGAATGTCATCAGCTTAGCTTAGCCCAACTCGGCGAACATGTTGACTTATCACCGAATACTGCAATTCTATGTGAGAAATTTGTCTGTGAGTTGTATACCACCAGAGATGTGGGAAAGACAGCTGATGAAACCGGTTATTGGCTCTTTTGTCAAAAGAGACAAAGAAATGAAAATCTTCCACCTACATCGAATAGTCTAAAGCATCACACTGAAAGGGCCAATTTTCAAGCTCTTGTTTGGAGACGTTCATTGAACTCACATCATGTAGATGTCCAAAGATCCCTGCAAAAGAACAGATCTCTGTCAATGCAAGGCTAACAATCTACTCTGCACTGAAGCATGCCTTTGTATGGGAGGTGAAATGTGTGACAATGTTCAGCATACAATTGTCGAAGATGACTCTGACATGGATGAGTAACATTCTCTCATTTGCTCACGTGATAAATATGTCCTGCCAGCTTGTGTAGACATGCACTGCATGTCAGTTAAAAGTTTAATTATGAAAAATGTAGAAAACATGAGCATTGTTGTAGCTAAGGTATTGCTAGTCACAAGAAGACCTAAGTGCCCCAATATGTACAAAGCAACATACGGGTGTCTTAAACGAGGTTGATTATGTATAAATCTGCGATATACGATCACTCCTTTCCATTTTGGTTAAGATTGTATTGATATAATATGCGCTTAAGTTTGTGAAAGATTTACCATTGTGAAAATTGTTTGAGAGCTACATTCAACACCTATTGTAAATGGGCTTCTCACGGGTTAGTGATACCACAATTTTCTTGTACAACACGGCTCAGAATATACCCAAGACATCGGTCTAGCATAGTATAGAGACAAACCTTCTGAATACTGGGTGTGCTACGAAACCATTCTTCTAGACCCCTTTTGAAAATTGGCTCCCGGACTATTAAGCCAATATTTTTTTTATACTAATTTTACATAGGAAGCTACAATTCGTGTTAGTTTCAAAATATTCATCAGATATAATATTTTAACATTTTGATTTTTCAAACCTAAATCGTGGTGCAATGATAGTTTGAGGGAATATTTTTTGGATACTAATTTGACATAGGAAGCTACAATTCGTGTAAGTTTCAAAATATTCATCAGTTATAATATGTTAACATTTTCATTTTTCAAACCTAAATTGTGATGTGGTGGTAGTGTGTGTCCGTGTACATGCACATGTTGCCGCCTGTATAGCACAATATTTTTTGAAAATTTAATAATTAAATGGCTACCAATTTAAAGACCACTCCTTAAATACGATAGATACATGATTATTATCTATATAATATTATACAACAGCGGCCACACATGTAGCATGCATGCACATACACATGTTGTCGCCTGTTTAAAATTGCATATCATTTTTTGAAAATTAAATAATTAAATGACTGCTACTTTAAAGACATATTTCTCTTTAAATACGATATATTACATGATTATTATCCATTTAATATTATACATACACCATCGCTTAGTTTACCTATTTATTACCCATGTAACGCTGTACTTCGCTCTGAATTTTTGAAAATTAAATGACTGGGAACACATTTTATTCATGCAGGTGGCCGCTGGACGCTATTGTTCTAAATGTGCGTCTGTGCATTATTGTTCATAAGTCACCCCTGTGCGTTATTGTTCATGCAGGTGCCTTTGATCATGCGCATAAATGCTATTCTTCAAAAAGCGCTGTTCAATGCGACAATTTGGCATAGGAAGCCACAATTATGCTTAGTTTCAAAATATTCCACTTTTTAATACCCTTCAACCACGAGGGTGGCATGCCACCAACCTAATTAATACGTTAAACACGACAAGGGTGCACGGGACGTCATTATTCATCAATGATGATGGGCATTGTTCGACACCAAAACAATAACACACAACCTACACCACTAGTGTTACACTAGGTGCGCGCTGTTGGCCATTGTTCTCGTACTGATCAACTCGTCACAACCTGATAGATATACATCAATTATTTGGACAACTGAACAATTGCACTTGACCTCCTGCCATAAACATACCAATCATTCTGATAACAGAACAATACCACACATACGCACACATGACCTACACGACCTCATTGCGTGTTACACCTGTCAAAACCATTTAAAAACCCATTAATCAAATTAAGTATGCATTAATTAGCATTGTCACGCATGAGTGATTTAGAACAATAGCGCATAGCGTCCCCCTAGACTACTGGTACGAATAATATTCTCCCGGCTCCGATGTTGATCGATTAACTCGCTACTGCTAATTCACTATTGATCATTTTGGAAACGTTTATATTTGAATGTCACTATTTTTAGTCGAAACAACAAGTTTTGATTCAAAATGATTTCAAAATGCACTGCTCGTTTCCATGGTCGCAATATGATGCCTCCTGAATATTTTGAAACTCGTGTGACTGAATGTAGACCCTGTCTCTAGAAGCAACGGCGTTCAGTCAAATTGTTTTAAAACTAGACAGTATTTTACCTTAGACAGTAGTGTCTAATCGGCTTAGCACGAATATAACTGAGCTTATATGGCCGGCTGTAGCAGGTATTATTTATTCGTTCGGTGTAAGCCAGAGCGCTTGGGTCCAGGTGTGTCACTAATTGGTTACATCCAGAGTGACATAAATGATAGTTAGAGGCGTTTTCCTAATTATTTGGGTGTATTTCTGTTTTTCACCAGTGGCTATACGTTGATTAGTATATAAATCTGCCATTAAAGAGCATATGTTAGTTCCCTGATGCGTTCCTTTAACAATTCCATGAAACACAATTGGTTCTTCAAAAATGCATTCATATTGCCATCTTGCCATAAGCAAATTGCATATAAGTTATTCTGATATTTATTTTTATTTTATCTTTGAAATTTCGTTGAATCCAACAACTTCTCAGTTGTATCGTTATCCATTAGACCATGTCTAAGAAATTTCAAAGCGGGTCGATTATTCCGAACATCTATTTTATATTTAATACATTTTCAGACTAGTTCATCACATTACTTAAGTTCTCATTAAATCATAACGTAAAATACTTGCGTGCATGCCATTGGCATGCATTATAATTAAAGGTGCATATTCACACCATAATGCGTGAAAATAAAATTATTAAAATTGTATACTTTCGTAGGCTTAAATTGTGTGCCGAGATGTAATAAAACGAAATAAACCTTAACATATGATGATTTCATTTCATTTTAATTAATATATTTTTTTAAGTTCCGAAGCTGAATTAGAGACACGAGATCCTAGTTCAAATTCTCAACTAAACAATTTTTAATAATTTATACGGAATGAAATCATCATACGTTAAAATTTATTTCATTTCATTACATCTAGGCACATGATTTAAACCACTAAAGTATGCAATTTTGACAATTTTATTTTTTGACATTCTGGTGTGCATGCCCACCTTTAATTATGTATGCCATAATACCTACTTCGCCTGGTAATCAATCTGTCGCCAAGCACCGCGTCTTTGTGAGAACTTCCTATATCTTGACTCGCATCCGAATTTTGGAACATTTTTAATACTTATACTGGATTAGTGCCGGTATTGTGAATATATATTGACTTTGAGATACCATGGCTCAATCAACCGCGAAAGTATTATCTGAGATTGGACCGTATTTCATGTTGTGAGACAGACTCGAAACACATAAGACGCTAATGAACCGTTCCAGAGTAATGACGTCATTTGACATCATAATGATCTAAGCGATGTGTAGGATTACGTCAAATCATTACGGCATAAATGAGTCTATTAGGCCCGTTTTTAACTCTTAATAGTCCGACACGTGGTAAGAATTGTATGTCGCTACCATTTAATAAACATGATGATGTACATTTTGAAACTTCCATAGGCAGCAATAGCTGCCAGTCAAATTAGTTTCAAAATATTCAACTGCTTCGCTGTATAATTTTCAGGAAATTGATAGTCATGGAGTTCAGAGATCGATCGATCCCAACACGACCTCGGTGTGTGTGGAGCTTAGCTAGAGATTGGCGAGGCATAGCTAAAAATAGAAAGGTCAATTGGCCTTTTAAAGGTTGAGTTATCCCAACTTGATATATTAGCCCAGAGAATGTTGATATCCAGCCCACTTTTAATTTACAAAACAAGTCTGTTGTTAGCATGCAAATGCGGATATTTCAGAACCACTGCGGGGGCCGTTTTGATCCGTAAAATCAATAAGATATTTTGTCTTTGACCGCTGACCAATTGGATTACTATTGTGGGCTTCTGTCAAGTTTGTCTTGATGTAGGAACTATAAGCTACCATGTCATTGAAACTTATTAGCCAATAATACAAATTTCAACAACATAACATGTTGCTACTTAAACCCGTGTTTCCTGTAATCTCTGAGACTGGTGGTGGCATTTGATTTTTAGTTTATAAAGGACTTCGTGTTGTGTAAGGTTGTCCCACTAGAGTACTCAACAAGGGAATAGATACAAATTGACAGTACCATCATATGTTTCGTTATATATGAAATTTAAGATCATTCTCTCATAATTTTACGTGTCTGCCTGTTGAATTTCTGAAGTCTAAATTTTACATAGGGTTTTACTCTGGACATGCTGAAGATTTTGAAAATAATTTGAATGAAAGTTGTTGCTGGCAACACGTTTCAGACAAATTGTTTACAAAATACTCAGCAGGTACAGAGTTATTGTCCATTGAAATTATTGTCCGCTAGCTTTGCAGCAGTCGGACACTTTAACTCATAAATACAAAATCATATAATTGTACTTAAGTTATATTTTCAATCTTTTGTTTTTTTCTCCACAGATCGTGCAGTGTTGGAGCAGGCTAGCACTGTAGATAACCTACACTGGGACATTGTCTGGTCTCTGTGGAACTTCCTCAAACAGAATCATAATGCCCCCAGTCGAACATTCACTAAAATTATAGATTGTTTAGTGGAATTTCGTGAAATGACAGAATACGACCGAGAATTCACTCAGAACCTTCCATTCGATGTACCTGAGATACATGGTAGCCAGTTGGTATGTGAGCTGGCTGGATGCCCTTGTGTGGCTGCCAGGTCAAACCCATCTTGATAAGTTCTTGGGAGTAGGGTGGGTGGGTTGGGGTGGGTGTGATGGGGGGGGGGGGGGGGGGGGGGGTGTGTGTGTGTGCAGGGGAACACTAGAATACAATTTAGGAATAAGTAGAATGTTTCCAAAACAAAAAACTGAAACATGTTAGTAAAAAAAATTGTTCTGTTGAATATTGTGAACATAATTGAATTGGAAGACATTGCTGCCTTAAACACGTTAATTAATTTCTGAGCAAATTACGCACATTTGGCAAATTTGGCAAATTCTAGTCAGAGAGGTTGGCATTTGACGGTTCGAATTTGAATTAGAAACAAATAGTCGCATTAATCATATGATTATTGAAGCGACACTGATAGCGCATGTTACTGGCCCAATACCGGGAGATGTTTGTCCAGCATTGGCACAATACTGGCCCAGTAACCTGCGTTATCAGGTGAAGATATGGTGTTTTTTAATGAATAACAGTTTTGTTTTCAACATATTTTATTGTCTCAAACTCACTTAGATTCGACCCCTTCCCGACAAGACTATGACAGGCCGTATGTTGCATTTGTACATAATAAATTTACAATAAAATGCAATTTGATATTTACATATATGTATGATTACTGTATTCTGCGGCTGTAGTAGTAGAAACATCCCACATGGTCAAACATGGACCATTTTTGCTGGGCGACTTTTACAGACAGCGGAGATGTATTACACAAACTATGCAGTCTGGGCATCGGTGTCCAGTGATGGTGCGCAGGTGTGGCAGGCCAAGGATTTTACTTTTCCTCCATGGTTCGCTGCCACGAAGTGGGTCGTCATTTTCTATAGTTTCATGCTTTGTCGATAGGTATATGTGGGTGAACTCTGTTTTGGATTCATTCATAAAGAGATTCTCAATTTTTAGTTTGCTTGCAGCCATTGGCTGGAAGTCCCAATGTTTGGACATGACTACCGACACAAGCATGCGTTGAGGCCATACGATGTCTGCGCAGCTGCGTCCACGTTTGAAGCCACTTTGACATGATCCGGTGAAGTAATCGATCTTGTCTCGGATGCGGCATATATTAACATTGGATAGAATTTTCCGTATGCTGTTGAGGAGCACAATGGGTCACAGATTGACGGGGGGCCCATGTGGCTTCTTGGGGTTGGGTAGTGCGATAATGGTGCCTTGGCGCACAGCGTCGATGGGAAGGTGATGCATAAAAGCTGAATTGATTAGGTGCATGATAGGTTTTGAGATACTGTCACTTGCATATTTGAATAGTTCATTGCTCGTGCCATCATGTCCAGATGCACGTCCAATTTGCAGGGCTTTAAGTGCCTTCTCAACTTTTGCTGTTTTAATTGGTGTTATTAATGGCCTGGGGTCTCCTAAAAACGGGTGCAAGGGCTCATCATCGTTGTCAGTGAACTATTCCTTGGACCATTCTCGGATCGCCTCGGCTTTTCCCTGGTCAGTCCAGATAAAGTGTCCTTCAGAGTTGTGTACAGTGAGTGGTTGTGTGTAGTCAGTAAGTCTCAGGGCTCGGGCTGCCCGAAACATTTTGTGACAGTCATCCATGGCAGTGGTTTCATCTGCTAGGGAGTTGAATAGCAAGATCATTTAAGCGTTCGCCAATGTGGCGCAGAATAATATTGCGCTCCCAGCGTAGTTTGGTGCAGTCTTCACTTTGGCCACGTTGATAGATACGCCGCCGTACCGCTTTCTGATCTGCTGACAGTTTTACTACTAGAGGGTCGTCGGTTTACCTAGTTTGGTTGTTTTTAAGAACACCTATGGTGCTGGTAGCGCATGATTCCATAGATTTCAGTATTTTGGTTAGGGCTTCGTTTGGATCGGAGCTGACATCGATGTTAGCTATTTGCTCCCCGAGAGATATTTTGTATGACATTTGAGTGTCCGTGTCGCTGATGAGCTTGGGTAGGTTGTAGGCGACGCTACCCTCTTGCCTGGTATGGTGTTTATATGTTAGGTAGAGATCGTTCATCCGAAGGTGTGTAATGACTAGCTTATGGTCAGAATTGAGGTCGGTGCCTCCATACGAACGAGCGTTCCGGAGTAAGGGTTTTGCTTGTGTATTGCCTAGTATGAAGTCTCTTTGGTTGAAGACAGCTGTTGTAGCCTTAGAACCTTTTGGGGCTTTGTGATCAGTAACGTGTCCAGTCCATGTTTCCCGGTGACGGCATGGGTGTTTTAAAGCCGTATTTGTGACAAATAGGCCATTGGAACTAAGGAATGCCACCAGTTCATCTCAATTGCTGTTGCGTGTGCCCTCTCCATAGGATCCCATGCTTAAGCCAATTCCTGAACTTTTGTTTGCAATTCAGAGTTTACCCAGCTTGGACGTGAAATCTCCAGACACGAACAGTTGCCATCTAGCTGGGATTGTAATGGCGGAGCTCAGTGCTGCTGCTCTGAGTGTTTAGCTACTTTAGTCTCTTGAATGCATGCAATATCGATGTTATAGTGTTCACAGTCTGCACCTAAGGTTTGTCTCTTTGATGGTGCACTCAGATCATGTACATTCCACGTAGATATGTTAAGCTCCTGGGAAGATTGCGCCGTCCGAGTATGTCGAGCACAGTTTCTTGTTTGAAGAAGCGTAGACATAGTCAGAGTTGCCTCTGTATGCGGATGTCACCCTCAAAATCCTTGATGACTTAGTTTCCCAACAAAAGGAATGGGTATTTACGGAGGAGACCGGCTTGAAGGTGTCATCTTTCTCCCACATTTACATATATACATTAACATTATTTGTGTTTACAATTTTTCTGTGATTGCACTGCCTCCATTACAAAAGCAGTACTCATGATAAATAATAATAGTAATACTACTAGTAATGATAAAACTACTAATAACAAACATGCTGTTACTATATCTTTGCAACACATGTCCAAAACCTGGTATTGGCTGGCAATATAACTTTTCAGAGATTGACAACACGAGGCTCAAAGGTCTTATGCTCAGCTGCCTAACTAACACAAGATTCTGAGCTAATATGTTTCATATTTCTTAAGTCGAAAGGGTCGCTAGGTAGTTGACGTCGCTCCCATAATGACACATCATAAACCAATTATAAAAATTGAACATTGATAAGTCAAGTGTACTAATTGTATGTCTTTGATGGATTTGCAATTTAGTTTAACATTCTTTTGAATAGTTTGAAACCAACTGGACCCGGTTCCAAAACGCAACAACGACCCTCAGGTAAATTGGCCGGCATATTCAATAACAGTCATTTAATGTTACGCCGAAACTGGGATCCTGGGAAATCAAGATTCGAAATATATAGATCAATTACAACACACGTAATGGACCTTTCCACTGTACCCAGCCATCATATGACGTCATAATAAGCTATGTGACGTATAGAATGACATCACAATCAAAGACGCCATTATGACGGCATGAATGACGTACATAAGTATGTCATGAACGCATAGTTGAAGACGGACACGAATTGTGTCTTTACCATTTAATAAATATCATGCTGAATATTTTGAAACGAATTTGACTGCACCCATCTAAATTAGGTAAAATATATTCAACAGCTGAACTGTATAGTTTTTAGAAAGTTGATAGTCAGGGCATTCAGAGATAGATCAATCCCACCCGAAGTGTGGGTGAAGCATTGCTGGTGATGGGTGGGGCATAGCTAAAACTGGAAAGGTGCATTGCGCTTATCTACAAATGTGTGGGACATAACTAAAATGGTTGCCTGCAATTATCGCCAGACAGCGGTGGTGCATTAACCCGGATACTAGAATTACCACCAGTGTTATAGAACCACCAGACAGTCGTATCAACATTTATCATATAAACAAGCCTTCTAGCCTGTTCCAAATATTTCGATATGGGCGCACATTCCATATTCAACGGAGTATTTTCATTGGCTGTTGGGTGCTCAACCCATTTAAATCTACCAATTAAAATATTGATTGATGTGAGCTGACACGTAGGGATTACTATGCGATACTGTTTTACTACGATTTGTTTACTACGATTTGTCATTCATGAAATATCATCGCAAAATGTCATCGTTTGACAGTTTATCAGTCGACAGCGAAGTAACGATTGATGGCCGTGGCTCTACGATAGTCTTAGAAGAAAAGTGTAGTTTACGGCTGACACCGCCAGATTTTGTGTTTGTCACTATATTTTGCTGCGCATCCAGTAGCTGTTATCAAGTAGTGGTGCGTCACAGCGGCGCTATCGATTTCACGAAAATCAACAATGAGAAATCAGATAAAAGTCACATCAGCAACTATTGGCAAATATTTCAAAATTACAGTTTATATGATAAATAAAATCTCAAACTCGGTCACTTTTCGTATCACTATTATGAACCTCGTTGAAAATTATCAATTTTGCACTCGCTAAAGCTCGTGTAAATTGATAATTTTCAACTCAGTCAATAATAGTGATATGAAAAGTGACCTCGTTCCATATTCTCTATATATGTTCTGTGAGGATGTATCAGTTGGTGTACAACTGTTCCATTGTGGTATACCGTCTTTAAAACCATCCTGAAAGCACGTGACCAACACCAACACTTGGCTATCCATTTAACACACAAATTTGTTCAAGAAATATAAATTTTTTCATAGAAAATGTCCATTTGTTGACCAAGCGAAGACTTTTTTGTGAAATTTTATCACTGAAATGACTGGCTCGGTTATCGAGCCAGCCATTCCTGTGATAGGTCTTCAAAAATAGGCTTTTCTTGATCTGTAAATAGGAATTTCTCAAGACCACTACAGAAGCCGTTTTTGGTTGATTTTGAGGGTTAAAAGGTTGAGTATGCACGCTTTTGAGGGGGTTGCCTTGTGCTCAAATGGATATCGTGTTAATTCAAATCGTTTATGTCCTTGAATATGTCTTGGAAGAAGTTGAAACACAATTTATGTTTATGCTGGGTAAACAAATATAAATGGTCCAAAACTAAAATTAATATTTTTGACAATCCACTCTTATGTTAGCTTATATTTGTTTATCTTGCATATGTAGAGACGGAATGTGTACTGGTTACCGGTTCAAAATATATGCCAGACAAATTTTCTTGGGGTTAATTCTGAAATCTATTTAACCACTTGAACCCTGAATTTCTAGACTCTCATTTCCAAGGTAACTATACAGGTATGTTGTTGAATAGGTCGAAACTAATTTGACAGGAAGATGTTGTCTCCATAGGCAGCAACAGCTCCATGTCAATTATGGTTTCAAAATATTCAACAGAATAATTATAAAATTGTAAAGTTTGTTTTAGTTTTGTCCTTAGTTTTCTGTTTCGTGGCGTGTAATTTTAGCTCAAGTGGATTAGCCTATGCAATGACGACTTGCCTTTATGTCGTCTGCTATCTTGCAACAATTAATCAAAAGCCAGGCGAGATTTATGACGCTTATACCGTTTAAAATTTAGAAGTATAAGGATAACAATAATTAATAAAACGGGTTCATGTTAATTTACAACACATTCTTTTGTCCTTGTCCCGTTCAAGACTCAACTTGGTTAAGAAAATTAAAATATTTACTTAGTGAATGTCCATTGACACGGGCAAGACAGGACGATTTTTGAAAATTTACCACTGGAATGCCTGGCTCGGTTATCGAACCAGTTATTCGTGGTAATTTTTCAAAACTCCTCTTATTTTGGCCTGTAAATGGACATTCCCCAAGACGACTATAGAGGTGAGTTGTTACCGGCTTCGCCATGAAAGGGTTCAAAGAAAATAATAGCAATGGACCATTCCAGTTTTAGCTATGCCCCGTCAATCCCTAGTTAAGCTCCACCAACGCTTCGTCCATGTTGGGATTGACCGATCCTGGAATGCCCTGACTATCAATAATCAAAATAACGTCGGCTCGTTACGAAAATAGAAAAACTGACACAAGCTGTGAAAATATACAGAATTTACGATTTTATATACATTCTATTGAATATTTTGAAACTAATTTGTTGCTGCCACATCAACATTTATCTGTATAATGGAGAAATCCAGTTTTAGTTGTACCCCGTCCATCTCTAGATAAGCTCCACCCACGATTTTCCAGCATTGAGATCGATCGATCCCTGCAATCGCTCAATTGCCGGAAAACTATGCAGATAACCTGTTGAATATTTTGTAATTAATTTGACTGGGTGGTGTTGCTGCCAGCAACACCGCCCAGTCAAATTAGTTTCAAAATTGTCAACAACATCCTTATGAACTAATAAAAACATATGATTCGTACAACCTGACGGACTATTAAGCTTTTATAGCGGAATAAATAGAGTCATTAATTGATTATGACATCAGCCTACACATCACGTAGTTAATTATGACGTATCATTGACTGATTCACGTTTTATCTTAGATATACAAGTAGCCGTGGCATACCAATCACTAACTAGTTGCAGGAATTACTGTCAAAACAGCACATCGTGAAAGCCTAACCGGCAAAGTAAGACTTTGTCTTGCGGTGTCGGTGTGGTGGAAGCGTTTGTGGGCTATGATTATAGGCGCTCTCGCCGGTTGTGTGTTCGATTGCCTGTCAATGTATTATCTTGAAATTTTGATTCTGGGAATTCAGGTTTCAAAGTTTAAACCGATTCAAACACGCGTACAAATGGCTGGACCTTAGCTACAAACGGGCGGGCATAGATAGAAATGGGCGTCGCATAGTTAGAAATGGGCGGGGCATAGCTAAAACTTGATTCCTCTGTTAGGATGGTCTTCCAATATTATTCCAAACGGCAGTAGTGACATTTATCAGTTCTTGGCTCCTATGGGAAATATTTATTTACTTATTATTAAAATTGCATATCCATAAAATAGTAGTTTTCTGTGTGATATAGATTTATTGTATGTAATAATTTGAATCAACAATGTTGGATGTCCTAGTTTCACCGGCCCAAACTTGATAATTCAAGGGTAAGACCTTCAAATCAGTTATTTGAAAAAAAAATTGTTATTTATATCACACGAACCTAATTCAGCAATGAATTAATTAATGGAACCACCCTCAAAATATTCTTCATAAATTGGTGTGTAGATAAATTATTCTTCGGAATTATTTGTTCCGAATATATATTTTCCCACGTTCCATACATACTTTAACTCTTTAGAAGCGAAACGTCGACATCGATCAATCGTTTACTATTTGATAACATAATCAGGTGAATATTTTGAAACTATTTCTTTTAAACGCTGTATAGATCCTATAGGTATCAATTATGCTCATTGGTAATCACCATCTACCTTTGGTAGTAAGACAATTCAATATTTTGAAACTAATTTGACATGGATTTTCTTGCTGCCTATCACAGCGAGTGGTTCGATATCAAATTAGTTTCCAAATATTCAACAGCTTTACTGGATTAATAACTTGAAACTGAGAATGTGAAAAATCATATTACAGAGAACTATGTGCACGGAACATGGCGGTGTCGTAGCTAGCACGACTATCCACGCCCCATTACTCTGGAGAAACTTTTTTAAATCTTTGGTGGTGGTGGTGGTGGTGGTGGTGGTGGTGGTGGTGGTGGTGATGGCTGTGGTGGTGGTGGTGGCAGTGGTGTTGGTGGTAATGATGATGATGATGGTGGTGGTGGTGGTGGTGGTGGTGGTGGTGGTGGTGGTGGTGGTTGTGGTGATGCTGGTGGTTTGGGGGTTGGTGTTGATATCGGTGGTGTTGTTGGTGATGGTGGTGGTGGTGGTGATGGTGGTGCTGGTGATTGTGGTGGTGATGGTGATGATGATGATGATGGTGGTGGTGGTGGTGGTGGTGGTGGTGGTGGTGATGATGATGGTGACGGTGGTGATGGTGGTGGCGATGGCGGCGGTGGTGGTGGTGGTGGTGGTGGTGATGGTGGTAGATCTGGTGATGCTGGTGGTTTGGGGGTTGGTGTTGATGTTGGTGGTGATGGTGGTGGTTGTAGTCTTCGGCGTCGCCGCCGTCGCCGCTGCCATATGGCTTGCTAAGTAGCTTGACAAATAAGACGAATGAGAGTTTCCATGCTATTTTACACACGCGATGTATATTGGTCAGCGTAATGGGCGTATAACATACCCGTGGCCATAATAAATTACTACACGTGATGTGACGTCATTGTATGTTGCACGTAACACGTTGCATCACGTGCAGCGGCCATCTCCATTTGAAACCTGAATACTCAGGATTTCAATTTCAAGGTAGCTATAAAGGAAGACCTAAGATTTTGAATATTTAAAAAGTATCCAGACAGGAGCTATCCATCTGATCTCAAAGATGTATTATGACTGGATTGGAAATGTATATGGGTGCTCATAACATGCCTATTGTCATACAGGCAGTCGTTGCAGCTTGGTAAGTATTCGCAGAAATTCAAATTTTTATTTCATTTACCTTCAATAAGGGGAAATGTAACACAAATACAATTAGCCCCAATATTATTCCCACGAGAGTGACTAAACAAACACTTCATCACGGATTTATATTTAGTCAACGAACGTTGCACATTCACTACAAACTGTCAAAGAAAGCCAACGTGTTCAAATACTACATCTTACTAACAAAATACCATATATCAATTAACCGTTCCGGTTTTAGCTATGCCCCGCCCATCTCTATCTAAGCTCCACCCCACCTCCCTCGTGTTGGGATCGATCAGGGGCGCCGGAAGCAAATTTTAGGGGCGGGGCAGGTTCCACAAAAAGGGCACATTGGATGACATTGTCTGGAGGACGATATGAGATGCTACCCTACCCTATCATAGATGGGTGTTCGGTGATACCCACCTACCTCACCACCACACGAAAAAACTTTGAAAGGTGCAGGCTCTTAGAATCGATTTCCTGAGTTTTGAGTCTCTTATGATTCACGTATAGATGTTAGAACAATGTTAAGCGAAGAACTTATGTATTCTTTGGTCAATTGAACCTATTCCAAATTTACATTGTGAGCGAACGAGCGAGTGGACGGGTTGTCAGATGAACACGTTGAGAGCGCGTGCATTCGTGCATGCGTCTACGCGGTGGACCTGCGCAGTTTGCCTTAAAAATATTGGATTGGACCGTAGTTCATAATTATATTTGCTAAATTGCGGCCCAATTCTTTCAGAGGAAAAGTTTATCCAAGACAAATCTACCAACCATGTTGAACACGTGAACAAGGTTTGTTCAGCTCTTGCCTTCTATGAAGGCCATGAAGTTTCTTGAGTTTCATGTCAAGCAGTTTCACAGGTCTTTAAATGTACATTTTTAAATAGTGCCAAATCCAAGAGGGCCCACCAACAAATCGACAAAGCAGCTTCCCGGGACTAACCATGAATCCGACCCTATCGATCCTTCCTGCCCAGCAGTTCTTAAGGACTCGCTTAAAGAATAAGATGGGCAGCTGCGGGGTGAATAGACAACGGAGGTAGCGAAATGTGGGGGTGGGTTGGCGCGTGGTGGGGGGAGGGGGCGGGTAGGGCGGGAAACAGCACATCATAGACCCATTCCTCAAATACCCCCACCGACTTCAAACTTCGGCCATGTGTATACAAAGTATTTCTCCCTCTGCATATGCTTCACACGTCAATTACAAATTTGAGTTTGAGAGATGCTGTTAATTATAATATCCATTTTTGTAGTATTTCCACATTGCTGCACCCAGCCGCCCATCATCGCACACATATTCTATTTTACTAAGCAAGGCATTAACGGAGCATGGACCAATATCACTTCAAAAATTCAAATAGCCTATGACTATGTATCTTACCTTTACTTGCAAAGATCCATGAAACGTTTAGAGATAATAAAGAAAATAGTCAATATGCCACATGTAACTGCCACTACATAAATAACGTTTGCATTGATGATTTGATTCGTCGCTAAGGCCGCTCAGTCATGAGCTATTATCAATAATTCTACGATTTCTATGGTTATCATCAGTCTGCACGACGTAAGAATAGATATATCCGGTCTAGAAGCCCTCCCATATTATTTTATGGATTTGGGTTAATGTCAAAACAACCGAACTTTAATACAACTGCTCAGTCTGATCTGAATCCTTTTATAAATTTCTGAAGTAAAGTTTACTCATTTTTCGCATAGACATGGGTAAAGGGCACAGCTTCCCCCGCTGCTCCGTGCTTCCGGCGCCCCTGGGATCGATCGATAAACCTGTATATATTAGCCAATGAAATAGCTGCATTACTACCACGTGACCGGCCAATAAAAAGTGTTATTGGACTCTAAAAAGGTTATTGGTCTCTAAAAAGTGATATTGTACTCTGTCTAAGGGTAGTATTGGACTCTCGAGGCTATTTGTTACGTCATAGTAATTTTACATCACCGTGGTTTATAACGTCATTCGTATCGGAATTGTTACATCACGCATAGGCTGGTACCCCACTCCTCATTCCCTCGCTGGCGATTCTCTGCCTCAGGATATAAGGGCCGGTATGGGTTGCTATCTTTGTACGCGATTTACGTACATGACGTCATTACACAGATAGGGGAAATCCAAACGACAGCAGACGCTTCAAAGCGAAATGACAGCTATTTAATCCGTGTAAATCGACACCGCATCGGGTATTAGGATGATCTTATCTTACTCATTTCGTTAAACTACATAACCAAAATGGAATTTTTCACTAAAGCCTATTGCCCAAAATTAAAAAAGTCGCGCTATTAATCTAGATTATTTTCTTGAAGGATAGAATTAGGCACACCTCCAAATTTTGTTACCAGTTTTCGTTCATCGCTTAGTACTACTGAATAGTTAGCTACTTTTAATAGTAGAAGGCCTGGGCTGCATATTTACTTGTTATGTGACTCTTCTAGTTTATTTTACGGGAATATTTGTATAAATTGAATAAAGTATACCAGTATTTCCTTCAACATCATCTACCACTAAGGGTGGTGGTGAGGCTGTGTGGTATTGGGGTGAGGGTGGCTGATTGGTGGAGGCAAATGAAAATCGTTCGAGCAAGGGTGTTTCCTGCGAAGCTTTGAAAATTTGATTCATTGATTACTTTCTGTATCATGATTCCAACACATTATGTTGAATATTTTAATATTTTGAAACTAAAATTACTGGAATTGTGGAGGCTGGCACAGCATCTTACAATAATATTATTCATGTCAACATATCTGACAGGTTGCTTGGATCATATGGGTACATTTATGCACCATTGGGTTAATATAATTTGGATAATGAGGAGCACCATAGAGCTCTGTTCCTCTAACCGCCCCCCACCCGCCCCACCACCACTACCTCGATCGCACCCACCAGCCACCCCAGCCAATGTATATATAAGGCACCATGGAATGATGGATCCACTTCAGCATCAGCTTCATTGCTATACTACATATATATAACAATGATTTATCTGATTTTCACCATTTACCAACCATCAAAACCATTATTGATGTTAATTCTCTCCAGGTAAATAACTATGATCACGTGAACCACTGATCCTGTGATTATGTAGGCCTTTCGATCAGTAACAGATAACTCATTTATTAATGGTAAACCCAGATTGATCCATTTGGAACACTTATTTTTCACAAGTAGCAAATCTAAATATATAAAAATGACTTGCATTTACTGCTTACTTTATCAAATAGCTGTAATCTGTAGCTAGTTTAATCTGTGAAAGGTTATTGTTGAAATTAAAGTTGTTGTTAATTATGTCAACATTTACATGTAAGTCATAAGATCCATAAATTTAGTTTGAAAATGCAAATATTTTGGCCTGAGATGTGCAAATTTGTGATTAACAGCAAAGTTACACAGAAATATAAACATTTTGACAGTTAAATGAGAATCTGGTTTTGAAATCACAACGATTTAATTGGAAATGTGAAGATTTTACAAAACTCAGGCGAGTATTATGAAAATTTAAGTCAGAAATATAAACGGTTTCAGCCTGAAACAAGGGCATTTTGGTTTAAATCAGATTAATTTCAGGCCACACTTAAATTATTGTTTATTTGGGGTAACCAACTTAATATTTTGGTTATGTATCCTTATATATCCAAAATATATTATAGGGTTTAATACTACAAACAAACCATAATTTAAGAGTGGTCTCGATGAACTTGAGAAATGATACCCAGACAGCCATAGGTCAAAGTAGACTTTGAAACCAAGAGGCACAATGGGCATGGTGGGCCTGTATCACTCACCTAGGATATCAGTATTTGTACAAGAAACATTTAAAATTGGGTTTCAATTACAGATTATGGATGGAATCATGGAAATGTGTACTTAAATTCAAAAAATTTGTGCTGAATTGCAAACATTTCTTGCTGAAATTTGTCAATTTTGTGTTAAAAGCAAGGGTTTAGAGAAATATATAAATGTTGACAGTTAATATGTGTATCTCGGCTCAAAATGTTAAATCTGTAATGGATCGTTTTGTCAAATATTAGCCAGTGTTTAAAATTTAACAACAAATTAGAAAATTTGGACCAAAAATGAAAGAATATGTGTGAAAATGCAAAAATTTGGTACTGAAATCTGTGAATTTTGGATTGTAAGCAAGTGTTTACCAAGAAATATATAGACTTTCACAGTTAATAAGAATATCTGGTTTCAAAATGCTAAAAAAAACTTCAAATGATCAGTAATCTGAAAATTTAAACTGGAACCGTGACGATTCTGGTCAGAAACATGCACATTCATGGACAGGATACAAGAAAATTTGGACTAAAAAGCAACTACTTTGTTTAGAAACAAAACATATGGGTGCAAAATGCAAAAGTGAGACAATTTAGGCTGACGATACACACATTTCTGTGTGAAGAATTGACATCTATGTTCCAAATATGAACATTTTATCAGGAAACATGAATATTTTAGATAAAAAATTAAAGAATTTAAGTCCAAAATGGCAAAACTTGGATATGAAATGATGGCCACTGGCCAATAATGTCAAATTCCTATTCAAAAGGCCCAAAACCTATATTATTGCCATGTTCACTGTGAAAATTCATCAACTAAGATAGCTGAGTCTAAACCCCTTAATGGTAATTAAGCTGGCAAAAACAAGCCTTTGTAGTGGTATTGAGAATATTTTCAAGAATTTATCACTGTAATGCTTATGCCAGTCATTCCAGTGTTAAAATTTAAAAAAAATAGTTTTCTTGGCAAGTAAAATGATAAGTTTCCTAACCAATCTTAACCATTAACAGCAACAATTTTGCTAGGAAATATGAAGATTTTTGACTGAAATGCATAATTTCTGTTCAAAACATGAAAATCTTTGTACAAATGCAGAAATATTACCATTTTGGCTGAAAATACAAACATTTCTATACAAAGCATGGATATCTAAGTTCCAAATGTGAAAATTTTGACAAAAACATGACCATGCCAAACAAAAGAATTGATGATCATGGACACTGGCCTCAAAGACAAAAATCAATATATCACTGTTTTCACTGTCAAAACCATCAACTACATGTAACAAAAGCTCAAATGTGATTAGTCGATAACGTCGCATTTACTTTAGCTTAGCTTACTTTTCACATGCATATATTTGGGAAAGACATCTACCAGTAGATCAATCTGGCCTAATTTCTTAAGAATATATGTAAACAGTAAATTTTCTTAAATTTGAATGGTCACCAATAATAACACATTCAGCCAGTAAGCTCTGCGTGAAGTGGATGATGGTGTGACTCATTGATCCAAATAGTCAAGTGCCTCTCTTCCAAACTCAGAATTTGCTACTGGTAGAATGGTAAAGGTTTTTCAAAAAATGTAATGACATGCAAACAAACATTGCCTATTTTTTATTTATTGAGCTATTTAGACCAAATATATTGCCATAGAATAAGCTCATTTGGCCTCTATGCAGCTATATCCTTAAATCAAATAATGTGACTGAATTAATAAAGAAACAAGGAGTGTTTTGGTCTTGCTCACTCTGATTACAAATAAATCTGTTTTAAAAGAGAGATGATATAAAGATTGTAGAATACCTTGAAAATAACCTGATTGACAACTGTTTGCCCTTCTCTATTGAACAGCAGGTTTCAGTGAAGTGTTTTAAAAGTAGTTTGCCTATTGAAATATCATGTGCATACACTGTCATTGTCATACAGAGTGAAATTGAATATTGTTTCCACTGGTTTTATTAATATATATATATTTTTTCAGATGAGAGTTCTCACCTCAGAGGTATGCGTTACTAAATGTCAAATATGACCATGGGTCATTATTGTTTTGTGTGACAGCATTCTCTCATTGAGTATATGGATACAGCATGAAATATATTGCTAAGATTTCCTGACTTTCCAGCTGATCATTGAAATCTTATATACAATTTTTCATTCCAGTGAATTAAGTTGGGATTTACTTCTTGGACAGCAGATTTTCTATTCCCACACTTTTTAAAAAAATGCTGGAATAATGAAATCGCACCTGTTTGTTCATTTACAGGCCACGAGGAGACTATTTTTTTTAAAGCTTACCACTGTAATGACTGATTCTGCTGTCGCACCAGCCAATCCAGTGTTAAACTTTCCAAAATAGTCTCTGGGCGCACATACCTTTTTCTCAAGACCACTGCAGAAGCTATTTTGGCCGGTTCGGTGATTAATTGGTTATATTCAAGTCATTAACTCATTCAAAAACCCAAAAACCATGCAACATATTCCTCATGGTAATACGAGGCTGTTGGTTGCACAAGGTACGTGGACATTTTGGGCTGATAGATAGTAATACCAGTTTAACCCTCAATGTTTCACTTTCATGGCAATTATACAGGAAACCAGTTAAATTTTTTAAATCTATGGCAGCAGCAGCTCAATCAAATTAGCTTCAAAATACTCAATATAATATTCATTACTGTACATCATAAAGAATATCAGGCTAAACAAATTATTCTGGATGAAAGAAATATTATGTTGAATATTGTGTTTTAACTAGATTCAAGATTTTTTATTTTCATATAGATAAATAATTTAACAGTTCAAAACAGGCATCCGCCAAAGGCTAAGGCTATGTGGTGGTGGGCCCTTGACAAACTAGGTAAATGCACAGATGAACAAAACTTAACAACCTACACCAGTGGAAGACTGATACCGGACACCCCCCCCCCACCCCACACCCCCTTCCAGAATAACAACAGCCTACAATAGCACTAGAGTCCAGCTCATAAATAGGTTAATATATTTCCAAAACTTGAATATTTTCGCAGCACTGGCTTCCAATCAAGTTAAGTCCAAAATATTCAACTGTACATTTTATCATGTTTTGGAAACAACATTAGTTATTTCTGAGGCGTATTGCACGTCCAACAGCGGGAGGTTGACATTTCCCGGAATCTTAGAACACGTTTACAGAAATGCATTTCAGCAGCTTGAATCTGACAATGCGCTACAGATTACTACACAATTTTGCCAAACAATGTTTGTTTGCATTTCATAAGATGTACTAGACACTGCTGAATAATTGCCGTTTAACGCGATGTATTGCCGTATTCATAATAAGCTGATTAAAATGTAAACAGAGGTATTATACATTCCAATCGTTTGTTTTTTGGTTTCCCCGGGCAAAAAAATGACACCCAATAGAAATATTCGGTCTTACGTGTATGCGTATGTTGCTTTGAATTGTTTATTTTCAAATTATTTCGATATATAGGTGCATATTAAATAGATCATTTAACATTTCCGAGTACAATATGGATTTTTTTATTGTACTCGAAAATTTTTAACAACCTAATTGTAGTAGTCTGGACTTTTCCGTATGATACGGATGGCTTAAATTAAAGGTCGCCATGACACACTACTGTTCATCATCTTCTGAATACTTTCTAGATATTCGTGGGGCATTGGCTCAAAGACTCGTTTTCTTCACTTAGATGATTTTATCTATCGACTGTACACGAGGATACCGCCCCCGCCCCACCAATCACCCCCATCCACCCACCAACCCCACCACCACCACCCCATAGCAAACGCTGCTGTAATTCACCTCTTTATGATAATGCTAAACTAGTGACCCGAATGAAAACATGGACAATATCAACCATTTACCATGAATCTGTGTTCACGAGCACATATTGAGGACAGATCATGTACACAAAACAGATAGCCATGAAACAAATGATACTGGCTGGAAGGTAACGGTATTAACGATTAGGGGCCATGTGGTGTGAGAGTGATTTATCCCCCTCCATAATGGCGAATAATCTAGAGAATGAGCTTGAAAAGGCAGAGAATGTGCAGGAAGTGAGTTATGCTGATGATAACTTAATGGTAGTGTTGTTGTTGGTGGTGGTGGTGGTGGTGGTGGTGGTGGTGGTGGTGGTGGTGGTGGTGGTGGTGGTGGTGGTGGTGGTGGTGGTGGTGGTGGTGGTGGTGGTGGTGGTGGTGCTGTTGCATTTGTTGGTGGTGAAGATGATGATGATGATGATGGCAGCAATGAATGTGATGAATCATGATATGATAGTGATCGAATATGCCTAATTGAGTGATGCTATGGCCAAAGACGGGCAGCAGATGTACTGTCTGCTATGTAGTGGGCACGAGCACAAACATTGTGAGTGATTATTTAATTCTCTACATTAATTCAGTTGCATTTTGCAACAACTTTCAATAATGGGAACTGTGTTATCTGCTATAGAAACAAAATTCCATGAAATGAATTATCATTGACCCTTTAGATGTGTCACCTTTTAAGTTAATAATGCCAATATATTTCGTTCTAAGCGCTTTGTAAGTCGCAACAATGCACAGTTGTCAGATTCTAAGAAGCAGTTAAAATATTTGACCTTTTGACCTCTGATGTATATACAACTTATAGGAAATTGGAGATTACACGTCCTATCAGTCTTACAAGCTGCATATGCAAGACCATGGAGCGCATCATCAACCAGCGGTTGCAGTGGTACCTGGAGTCGGAGAACATTATAGTTTCAGAGCGGGCTGGCTTCAGAAGATACAGGAGCACAGAAGATCAAACAACACATCTTGCACAGATCATAGAGGACACTTTTCAAGCCAAGAAGGTGATGCTAGCTGCCTTTATCGATCTGCAGAAGGCATTTGACAAGGTGTGGAAGGATGGTCTCCTCGTGAAGCTACGGTGCACAGGCATCGGTGGCAACATGTTCCGATGTACCAAGTCATACCTACACAATCGCAGAGCTAGGGTGCTGGTGGATGGACAATCTGGACAGAATGTATTGCTGAGACAAGGGGTGCCACATGGCGGAGTATTATCACCAACTCTGTTCATAACCTTCATTAATGACATTGTAGCAGAGCTACCCAATGGAATCCAAGCAGCCCTCTATGCAGATGACCTCGTACTCTGGTGCACCGAGGAGTACACAACGACTGCCACGTACAGAATACAGCTCGCCTTGGACAGAATTACAGCTTGAGTCAATCGCTGGTGTATTACCATCAACAAAGAAAAATCATCAGCCATGCTATTCTCACTGTCCACCAAAATCAAGGTTGGCAATCTGACACTGGGCGGTACTCCACTCGAGTACGAGGACCATCAGACATACCCAGGAGTCACCTATGATAGAAGATTAATATGGAAGGAGCACATCCAGAACGCAGAGGCAAAGGCCAGAAGAAAGCTAAACATCATGAGGAAGCTGGCAGGAACAAAGTGGGATGCCAATGAAAGGATCCTCAAGACCATCTACCTAGGTGCTGTACGACCACACCTTGAGTATGGATCCAGCTCATGGATGACAGCAGCTAAATCACATCAACAGTACCTCGACAGAGTACAAAACCAGGCACTGCGCATCATCACTGGTGGAATGAGATCAACACCTATAGAAAAAATGGAGCAGACAGCAGGTATCCCCCACTTAGCAAAGGAAGGGAATGCAAAGCACTGATCCAAGCTGCAAAGTTCAAATCGTTCAACAACCACCCGATGAAGATCAGGCAAGCACAGCTGTCATCAGGAAGACTTAAAAGATCAAGTTTTGTGAAAGAGACAAAAGCACTTCAAAGGAAACACCAAGAAATGTTGCCAGCACAAATAGAAGACCCAAACCACACCCTTGATCCTCCACCCTGGGAAAACAAACTAGAGAGCATAGCTATTCGCACCACAGTACCTCATCTACCAAGGATGAACACAGTGATGTGAGCAAGAAGGCCCTGACCCTAGCCATGCTGGAAGAAATGTACCCACAGGAGACATGGATAAGAATCTACACAGATGGATCAGCTAAAAATGCAATTAGGAGCGGAGGTGCCGGACTGCACATACAGTATCCAACGGACAACATGAGTCAGCTGCAATACCGACAGGCAAACACTGCACAAACTACAGAGCTGAAGTCGAAGCACTGGTTCATGCAGCTAATACCATCAGCAGAACAGCAGGCACTATTGCACAGATTGTCTTTGTATCTGATGCCCGCTCCATCCTTGAGGCTATCACCAAAGGTAAGCTGGCACAACTTGAAGTAGCACTACAAACCATCAAATGCTTTCGGATAGTACTGCAGTGGATCCCATCACACAGTGGAGTCCAAGGAAATGAGGAAGCAGACAAGATGGCAAAGGTGGGTGCAGAAGAGAATCAGACAGAAAACATGGTTACCCATACAGAGATGAAGACTATCATCAAGTCACTCTATAGAACACTCAATCAGAAGATGCCTACCATCATCTCTCGAGGCCAGAGCAAGTGACCATTTTTCGTCTCAGAACTGGACACAACAGACTAAACCAATACATGTACAGGTGGTTTCACCTTACGACATCGCCCGCTTGTCCTTGTGGAGAAGCAGAACAGATCACAGAGCACATACTTCAATGTTGCAGTACCTATCAGCTACTGAGAGAAGAGATCTGGCCTTTGTCAACCTCTTTTCTTGAAAAGCTCTATCGGCCTGTGGAAGAACTGCAGAAAACCACAGATTTCATCTTGAGAACGGCTCTCCAAGTGTGATACCAGCGATCGAAAAGAAGAAGAAGAAGATTACACTATTGAGTGGCCTTTTATCACTCAACATTATTTAGATGTGAATTTATATAAATCAAGATTGACTCTTTACATTTGTCGGAAGGTGTTTGTTATTAACTTCGGAATCCAATAACATCAAAACATTTCTTTGTAAATGCGTCCGTTTCCTGTTAGAGAAATACACATATGTGAGATATTAAGCAACCACCAAACTTGGTGACCTTTACCACCACTGGTGACATAATAATCCAATTGATTTGCATAACCCATACAGGAAATGAAAGAAGAAACCACAAACAGCATTTTGCATTTTTTTTACTAATAATAAATAATAAAAATGACAATTTTCTAGATTTTTATTTCCCCGTCCCTTAAAATTTCAGATTTTTATGACGATGATGCGGTTTTGTTTTATGCCTAGAAAATAAGCATCGTGGGATTTGTTGTTCTGGGAACATGTCCAGATAAGATCTTGTACTTAGAAGATAATAAGTAAAAAATCGAGATGGCGGTGGGTCCTGATGGGGTGTCTGGGCTGTGGTGCCCTGGCCCATAGATTATAAGGTTAGAGCAATACTTTACCATTGCAACGAGTGACTGTTGCTAGAAATACACCTATGTTTTATTTATGATGCACGTATGACTATTGAACAAAGTTCAAAGTTTTAAATCGATTCCAGCATTCGTAAATAGTGTGCGTAACTTAGCTAGAAATGGGCGGTCCATAGTACGCTTCCGCGATTACGTGATTAAATCGAAAATCGCGATTATGTTTTAAATCGTGAATTTCTATGATCAACAATTAAATAATCGAATAATTGTTAAAAATCTTTGAAAATGTATCACTGGAATGACTGGCTCGAGAATCGAGCCAGGCATTCCAGCGATACATTTTCAAAAAATAGCCTTCTCTTGGCCTGCACATGGATATTTCTAAACACCATTACATTTAGTCATTGGTATGCTTTTGTAGGCTGATTAATCGACTAATCACAATTATTCTTAAACGGCGATCGTGATAATTTAAATCAATAATCGCGCACGCCTAGGCCAAAGTTCGAAATGGATCCTTCTACCGTGTGAAATTCTCAAGAACGCTACTTGTAACACTTATATAGATCTTGACCAACGACAAACACATTTAAAGAAGACATTGTTACCGATTTATAACATCGCCTTCCATTCAGACGTTTCTCTCGTCGTTGTTGAGATCATTATGTATCTGAACGTTTCTTGGTATACGCTTAGCCAATGTCTTATTTATGTTATTTTGTTTTTTGATCGCTCATAAAGCACGGATTATTTATATGATTGATTTTCCTAGGGCAACACACATACGGCGCTAGAATTAGTTTTAAAATGTTCAACAGAATGTTTGTTAAATAGTAAACACATACGATTCGTACACTTGCCATAGTACCCAGTGTTCATTACAGACCTAGATACGCCATTCATTAGGCATTTTGATTGTGACGTCAGCCTACGCGTAACGTAAATTGATAATGACGTCATATACTTAAGTGGCAGATCGGATCGCTCTGTTGATATACCAGAGATATTGGAGAATGACTCACATATGAAGAACTATATTGTTTTGCTCTTAAACAAGCATATATTAGCGCAGCTTGCAGTGAGGCGTCCATTAGCATCTCAAATCTAATTCCAAACAGGTAATGTTTTCATATAGAAAATAATTAATTAACGGCAATGGACCTATCTTCGTTTATCCATCCATCATATGACGTCATAATTAACTACGTTCTGTGTTGAATGACGTCATAATTATGACGTCATGCATAACGTAAATAACTTCGTCACGAATGCGTAATTGGTGACGGACTAAGCGTTGTTGTACGAATTGTATGTCTCTATTATTTAATAAACATGACGTCGAATATTTTGAAACTAGTTTGACCAGGCGCTGTTGCTGCCATAGGTAGCTACAGTAACCAGTCAAATTAGTTTCAAAATATTCAACAGCTTACCTGTATAGATTTCTGGATATTCAGAGATCTATCGATCCTAACACGGGCGAAGTGTGGGTGGAGCTTAGCTGGAGATGGGCGGTTCATAGCTAAAACTGAAAAGGTCCATTACAGTTCACAGATGAACACTTTCATTGCGCTTCCCAGTATCGTTATGAAATCTCAGCCTCGTGTCTCAAAGTCTGTTATGATTCAGGTTATTTCGTAGCAAACGTGGTCTGACTTCTGATTCACGCGTTTCAAATCTTATCCTTGATCAAAGTTGGACAGTAACAGTCTGTCGTGTGACTTTGCTGTGTTATATGTCTGTGATGTTCCAGCGTTTGGCAGTAGCAGTCCGACATCTCACAAATCAGCTTACTGGAGTGTAGCTCAGGAATGTCGAATGGCAAAGTGTGATTGAACTCATTATCAAATTCGGTTAAATCACGGAGACCAATTAGCCGGTCAATAATTGTACAAAATTTTCTGCTTGGCCTCTGATGGTTTTGATGAACGATAGTCCACAAAGACCATACAATGTCCCAATGCAGCTTCTCTACACGGTCTGCCTCCTCCAACTCCACACGATCTGGAGAAAAAATATATGCATTAATATGCATAGCATGTGTGTAATAACAGGATAGATAATTATGAAAACGTACTTGCACATTGTTAATAAAAGAGTTATTGAAACACATTTATTTTAAATCATCTGATGCGAATATCGTCGGGAGGTGCAGACAGGGATGGTGTGCGTGCGTGAAAAGGCGGAAAGGGCCGTAGGTGGTTCTCTTTGCCGCAGGTAGCTTTCGCTCTGTCCTACCTGTGTTTGAGCCCAGCCCTTTTTAAGCAGTTCTATCTCAGGCGCTAGTGTAACGAGGAATGGAAAGGAGGCGAGGGCGAAGCCACGAGCACGATCTTTTTCTAGTTTTAATCAAGTGCGTGGTATTTTCCGTCGACCAAAAGATGCACAGCGGGGTAGCCAGAGGACCAATTTGCGTCCTTATCATCTGACAAAATGTCATCTTAGCCTACGGTCGTCGCTTGAAAGGCAGGAGTGCCTATTAGGCAGCATGAACCAGTCTCTCTGTTACTTAACCGGGGTTCCTGGGAGTGGATCTTTCAGGAGCAGAGGAGAGACAGTGGTGGTCTTCCCATCGGTCGGCACGTCGCTAACGTCTGTCTATAAGAGGTTATTCGGTCGCGAGAGTCGTTGGTGTATTAATACTGCATGTTCTGCTTAAGGCAGGAGAAGGGCGTGATCTCTACTTTAATGAGCGATTGGCGAGGGAAATCTTCGGTGGAAGATAGTACATGCTGCCTGGTTGATACAATGTTCTCAGGAGGTGTCCAGAGGCGGGCCTTCGGTCTGTCCCTACTTCTAACAGGCATAGGGACCACGCACAGGATGGTAGTTTAACTAACCTATGTGATTTTGCAGTTTAAGGCCTCGGGCGTTAAGCAAGAACCTCTACCCTCGCAAAGGTCGGGCTAATCTGTCGCTCAGAGATGAAGATTAGCTTGAGCGACGTTATAAAGGTTTTGATGTGGTCCAAGGGCGAGCTTGTGTAACTTAAAGAGGAATAGGTTTAGGGAATCTCCATCGTGTCTAATCGATGCTGTGATCTAATACGACGACAGTTAAGAAAGGCATGGATGATTTGAAGAAGATTCCAGTTGATGCGACGGTTATCGGATTCAGTCGCCAAGACGAAAAGCGATAGTCGCAGTATCGTATAATTAACAGTTTTATCTTGACCACTGAACAAATGGAAAAGGTGTCACTAATTGATGGAGAAGATCGAGCTGAGGTACATTCTCTTTGGGGTGCGCTAATGCACGTTATTGGAAGAATAAATCTGTGGGGAGCAGTCGTAAGCGGCGTGAATGAGGTCGCGGTGCTAAAGCCATTCGCAACAGGTGCTGGGAATTGACAACGGCACTGATTGGCCTGAGGAATGCAAGCTGAGAAACGTAGTGAACCCGAGACCCAGCTTTCCTTATCCTACAATAATTCGCTACTCTAGCAGGTGTGTAGGTCTGTCGAAATAACGTTGATTTTGGTGCCTGAGACATGCAACGATTGCAGTGGTTTCGAGGATTGACCACAGGCGACTTAGTTAAAAGGGCATTCCAAGTGAAATGCGGTAAAAAGGGGAAGGCCTTTTGGGTGGAAGATCGGGCATCTTCGGTCACAGTGCTATTCTGAATCTTCATGCTGCGTGAAGCGCAAAAGGATGCTACCCACAAATTTGGCTACTATATATTTATCAAGGTGACACCACTAACGATGCTAGTTTATATCATCACGGCGAGCATGGCGCAGGATTCTCATCTGAAAGTGGCCGCTAAGATGGACAATTTCTTTTAGAATTCCTTGGGCAGAACGAAAAGAAAAAGGCTGCTACAGGAGTGGCAAATGCCTAAGGCGGTATAAATATGTAAAAGAATAGAAAACTAAATTAGTTAGTACATTTCAGATTTAACGAACGTTTTTAAGCTCTAGTAGAAGTAATTCAACACACAATTCCGCGGGTTCTATGTTTTGCTATTGTGGACGTTATTGGCTTTAAACCAGCCTTAGTAGATAGGTTCCCAAGGCACAATGTTGCGTGCTGACTTAGTCCTCAGTGGCCAGAGATCACAGAGTCGGGGAGATTGAAATATTTTAGAGTGGGAGAAAGTTCGGACAGATCTTCACAAGAAAGTGAGCGCGGCGGCGGAAGTAGAAGTCAGTTTTTGGGTGATGTTTCATTGCGAAGAGTCTCCTTGGAGGTGGAAACACGGAGTGACACAAAAGCGGCACTCGGTTGGAGGCTGGTACCGAATGTTGATTTTCAAAGTTCTTCGGCAGAAGGTGGTGTTCTTTTGGCGGTCATGAATGTAGACAGGAGGTGGCACAAGCTGGTTCGGTCATGGTGGTAGCTGGTTCATTCCCTCTTCTGTAGCATGGGAAGTCATTAGTATCACGCACATGTCTCTTTGAGTAGCACAAGGAACGGTGGAAAGTCTGTGAGCCTGCCACCCAGAGTCAATGTCGAACCATCAGCGCTAATCTTGTCGAGGCGCGTTACTGCTCGACGCAACTCTGGCTGCTTTTATATCCGTCAGCTCTGCATCTCATTATCTTTTGACGAATGGCCAGCGTCTTAGGTGTAGTCTTAGCTAATCAGGTGTCGCTAAGGTAAATGAACGAGCTTTAGCACCGTCTGAGCTGGAGTTATCCGAGCAATGACATGGCTAAGTTTCTTGGTTTCTTATCATTGGTTGATAGTGTTTGGCCTGTGGGTCTATGGCCGCATCTGTGTTAAATATTCGCGCGGTTGCCCTCTTGAGAAACCGAGATCTTCCAGCTTCCTAATGGTATTGAACACTCCCGGGGTTTTAGGCGATTTTTTCTGAGGAAGATGTCATGCAAAGAGCGTATTTAGAACCTAAAAAGTGTCTATCCAGTCAATGGCATCACGTGTATATGGCCATGTCCTGACCCATTAGAAAACCTTTCTATTATGGGGTTGCTTCCAGTAGCCCGGCCAATGCACAGATGGGGCAAATTGTGTCTTTGACATTCTCGCCTCTGCCTGTGCGTTTGGGGTATTGCTATCCATCGGGGTAGCTGTAGCTTGTCGCGGGTCGGAGTTTACTGGTTGGTTAGTTCTTCCCGTTACCCAACCACAATATCTTTGTCACACATTCGCAGACGTCCAATCATCAGTAAAATTCAGCACAATGCTGAGGCTTGTGCAAATTATGTTTTCCTACCTGGAGCAGTTATAACAATCGCTTGTATCAGTGCATCTTCTTCTTTTGTGATTTGAAGATCTTGTAATCGTCCTGCGAATTCCATCAGCCTACTTAAATATATCTTTTCACCCGGCCACGTGGCATCATTGATACTGTAGGTGTCTCCGTCCATGCATACCACTACCTCTAGGTCAGGATTAGAGCCACGATAAGAAGCGACCTGCCAAAACTCAAAGAAGCCACCTGAAACATAGGAAATTGTAACGATATGAAAGACTGAAAAGCTTAATAATTATTGCACTTTAAATATAGGGGGTGGGGTGGGGTGGGTGGGGTTGCAGGTGGGGTAGAGTGATGGTGTGGTGGGAGGTAAGCTACAATGACTATATCGCCGGCGGCTGTTGCGGCTTTTAACTGGAAATAGTAGCTAGAGCGGGGGTGGGGTGGGTTGGGGGCGGGCGGGGGGGGGGGGGGGGGGCTTGGTCAGCCTAAGCCACGCCATTTCGCGCTGATCGACACAATTATTGCTGGATAAGAAACTTTGAAACTGATGGCTGTGTTGAATTCCCACTTTGTGAGGACGCTCAATTAATGTGTGCGACACGGACATACCTGGATTTGAGGAATCCAGTTTTAGCCATGTTCCACCCACGCTTCGTCAGTTTTGGTATCAATCGATCCCTGCACTCCATGAGTCTCAATTTTTAGAAAATCACACAGCTCAGCCGCTGAATATTTCGAAACTGTTTTGACTGGGTATGTTCCACCCTATGGCAGCAATATCGCCCAGTCAAATTAGCTTCAAAATATTCAACAATATGTTCATTAAATAGTGAAGACATTCAAGTAAGCTCAATTAAACGATCCAAGATCCTAGATGTACTACGCCAGGCCAAGACCCGCTACGACTAGTGAGACTACTGCTTGCAGACACCAGTCTGAGAGTATGAGTCAAGTCAGTGACGTCTGTAGAGTTTGAGACATCAATCGGGTGCCCATAGGGAGATGCTCTATCTCCTGTGCTTGTCACCTGTTATATTGATGCTGCATTAAAATCCGTGTGTGAATGTTCCTCAAGGCCAAACGTCCAGTGCCAATACTGAGTATGCCGCTAGAGATGGAACATGCTGATGATGTGGACTTCAAAGACGAGGAAAAGAAACCCCTTAACGAACTTCTTCCAATAGCTGCAAGCAAACTAAAAATTGGGAATTTATGAATGAATCCCGAACAGAGTTCATCCACATATACCTATCTACAAAGCACGAAACTAAAGAAAATGACAATCCACTCCGTGGCGGCGAACCATGGAGAAGAATTACAATCCTTGGCTCACTGCTTTGCAGTACTTCTGACATTGCTGCACGCTGCATCATGGGGAACATAGCTTTTCAGTCCTTCTGGAAGCAATGGATTCGTAAATCAAAGCTGTCCTTGATAAAAAAAAGACTACGTTTATACAATGTATCCTTGATGCTGTATAACTGTAAAAGCTGGGCAGCTCCAAAGGCAGCTCTAGACAAACTCGATGTCTGCCACCGCAAACACCTACGCACCATCACTGGACACCGATGGCCAGCACAACTTTCAATGATGCACTATAAAATATGTGTAATACGCCACCGCTGTCTGTATACGGCGCTCATCAAAGATGATCCATGTGTGGCCATGTGCTAAGGATGCCAGAAGACACACCAGCACAGAGAGTCTTGGAATTCGCCCTACTCGGAGCCAGCAAATTCAAAGCCAGAAGAGGACGCCATTGCATAAATCTGCTAAGTCTGCTACGAGGTGACCTCAAGAAAGCAGGACTCGGTACACTCACGTCAAGAATGGACCTCAGCAATCTAAGGATTTCGGCTAAGGACAAGACACGGTGGGAAAAAGCGAAGAAGGACGGATTGTAGCTGTGGGATGTTTCTACTACTACATGTAGCCGCAGAATACAGTACCCATCATCAAAGACATACAATTCGTACAGCAACCGTTAGTCCGTCATCGACTAAGTATTTGTGACGATCATACCCACGTAATTCATGACGTAATTGATTATGACGTCATATGACTGATGGATAAACAGGAATCCTCCATTCTGTTCTCACTGCGGGCAGGTATTCAGCAGCGCATGTATCGATGGCTGGGATGCATCTCTCATTTGATCAATACCAATGTCAAAACAAACAACATAATTATACCTTTGACCTTGCCGCATGCTCGCTAATTTATTCTTATATTGCTAACACTGGCTACCTCTACCCTATCAAACTTAGAGTACTAAGAAAACTATTGACAGGGAATCGAACCCGCAACATCTTTTCACCCGGCCACGAGGCATCATTGATATTGTCTCCGTCCATGCATACCACTACCTCTAGATTAGGATTATGGATTATGATGCGACACGCATCATAGCCCATCAACGCTTCCCCCACACCAACGCCGACCGCGCTTTCTACAGAAAGAAAATATGTATCTTTTTAAACTTGAGACAGTTTAATACACATTTGCCTTATCGAAGTAAGCACAGCTTAATAAATATTGTTATCCTTAAATGATCTTACAATATGGTCTCAAGACAATAATCTCAAGATACCATTTCTAGCCAAAAGACTAAATTGAAAACTATATGAAGAAAAAGTAGAAAAATGGCCAAACGAGAGCCGGTGTTAACAGACACCATGACTCATTATGATTGTGACGTCAGCCTCCTAGTGACCCTTTCGATTTATGAAACATTATCGATATTAGCTCAGGAGCTTATGTTAGACTGCTGAGCATAAGACCCTTGAGCCCCGTGTTGTCAATCTTTGGGAAGTTTCATTTTACCAGCCAATACCAGGTTTTGGACATGTATACATACTAACAGAATGCTTATTATTCTTAGTCGTACTATTCTTAGTAGTATTACCATTATATCTTATCATAATTATCAAATTGCATGGTATTGTAAAATTATTATGTAAAATTGTAACATACCGCCTTTAATAGTTTTGTAGGGAAAGAGTCGAATATAAGTCAGACTTCTGACTCAATCCTATTGTTATTAATTGACAATAAAATATGTTTAAAACAAAACACCCGGACAGAACAGAATCTTCTGAATCAATATCTATCAAGAGATTAACCCCTCTTGTGTCAACATGTGGTTTATAATGGGAAAACCGGCCAATACTTTATCTGCAGTTGTCTTGAGGACTGTCCATTTGCGGGCTAAGAGTAGACTATTTTTGAAGATTCACCACTGGAATGACTGGCTCGGTTAGCGAGCCAGTCATTCCAGTGATAAAATTTCAAAATAGTCTTCTCTTAGCCTGAATATGGACACTGACTAAATAAAAATTAGATTTTCTTGGATATTAACCTTTTACTTGCCAAACCGGTCAAAACATCTCTTAACATCGATTTTCCTAAATTCCATGTAAAAACATACAAAAAACCGTCTTCACTTGGCCAGCAAATATTCATTCACTGAGCAACAATTTCAATTTGCTTGAAAACTCTTCACAAATTAAAGGCTTAATCAGCCTTCTATTTGTCCATCTCCGCATAACAGATTACCAGAATATGTATGAACCTTGCCAATTTCCTTTTATCGTGTTCAGAAAATATGACCATACCGTTAAGCATTTCTTTTCTTTGCTGAGCGCTGGACCAGGATCAAAAGGAACTTGCAATCACTATGACTTGGTTCAAACAGAATTTATTTTTTGTCTTAGAGGGAGCGCGATAAGACAGGTCTTATAACCGCGTCTCCCATACAGTTATATTAAAAAGTAAATTGCTCATGGTGTAACAAGAATGAATACATACATGTTACTATAATATATCCAATTACTTGGTGATATTATATTATACACCTATACTTATGATACACAATAGTGAGTCTGATAAAAGCGCACATTCACAGTTGAATGCCCGATAACAAAACTATCCTAACTGAACACCCCCGGAAGCCCAAATTGGGTACCCCAACGCAATGAAAACGAAACAGAGCCCAGCACATGATGATTTCGCCCCGCACAAACCATCATAATTTTCAGTTACTTAATTGAACTAGGGATTCGTGTCTCTAGTTCAATTTCAGAACACAAAAGGTTATATCAATCTATACGTAATAACACCATCACAAGCCAAGACCTACCGCGGCTCACTTCACCCAGGCCCACAATGTAAGCCTCCAAAAGTATAAAATTCTAACAATTCCATCTCCAAGCATTCCGCCGCGTGTATGCATCCCTAAATCTTGTGAGACGGGATGAAAGAACTACTTTTTGAGTATAAATCAGTTGCCATGGCTAGTAGAGGTACCTGTGTATTCGTGTTGGTTAATAGCTAGTGTTATTTCAAACCGGATGACTCCACTAAAGTATTGACGTCATAATCAACTACATCGCCTATAGGTTGGCGTGACGGTCTTAATTGACGGAAATACTCCGTTATAAATCCTGGGAATAGTCCGCCAAGCTGTACGAATTGTTTGTTTTCGCTATTTAATAGATATTCTGTTGCGTATTTTGAAACTGGTTTAACTGGTCGCTGTCTCTGCCATAGTCATCTATAGTGCCATAAAATTGGGAGTCTGGGAATCCATCGTTTAGAGCATCCAGATCGACCCCAGCACTCGCAACGCGTGAGCGGAACTTATCGATAATTGAGCGGGCGTATAGCCAAATGTGGATTCATCAATTACATGGCACAGTGACCACCCCGAGGTGCTTATGCACTGGTTGTTGATAGAATGTAATCACACGGTTTACAAAAGATTGTCACTAGTCAAGGACTCATCAGGAAGTGTCCTTACTATTAACCGGCTAGTGATCAAGATTAGTCTTGGAGATCTCGGTCCTCTCACCGAAGACGTCCACTGGCAGCCCAGAGGAGACAATTTATAAAAACATTTACCACTGGCATGGCCTACTCACTTAGCAAGGCAGTCAGTCCAGTGGCAAAATCTTCAAAGAATTGTCCCCTCCATGTCCTCGAGTAGACGCTTCCCAAACCACCTGCAGGAGCCGTTTTCAATCTCCATGACCCTTAATCCTTAAGCACACTAGCTAGCCAAAATATAGCAGCGAGCCAGATTGGGAAGATAATGCATGGAAAAATATCGAAGAGCAGTCCTTGGAGTGCCAGTGTACTAATGGTGCTTAGTAATCGGACTATTTTAGATTAGAGCTGAAGGATCATTTAAAGCGATTATTTGAGTCGATGTACTGGCAGAGAAGTTCTGATACCTTAATATTAATCTCTTCACTCGCATTGGTGCTACCGAAAAATTGTTGAACGGTTAGAAGTGTGGGAAGGATATGGTTTGAGATAAGATTATTTTGAGAAAGCGTCTATTTGATCTGCGTAAATGGAGCAGTGAAACAAGTAATGTTGAATGGATTCGTCAGCATGCCCACAGTTGCACCGACGGGAATCAGACAGAATGTTGTCGGCTAAATGACTGTTTAGGTGGCTACACCCGTTTCGGAGTCTGGCTAAGGCAATATTCGCTGGCCTTTGACCTGTATAGTACCACAGTGGGGGAGGTTGTGTGTGGTCCATGGCTTTCAGTTTGCTTTTAAATTCTGATAATGTGGTAGCCATTCTAATGAGATGTGGCAAAGCATTCCAGGAACGGATTATTTCTGGAAAGAATGGTCTATTATGGGTCTCGGTTCGGCATCTGTATGGTGTGATGAGGTTTGGATAACGGATACTGTATGGAGTACCGTGTTTGGGATAGTGTAGGAAGGTAATCATTCAGTGGTTCGGAAGTCATTCCATTTATAATCTTATAGATCATAACCAGTCTGTGTGTTTTGCGACTATGCATCAGTGTTTCAAATCCGGTTTCCATATACAAATCATTAGCACTAGCACTTAATGTAATTCCGCTTAGTGTTCTGATTGCGTCCTTTTGAATGTTTTTCAGTCTATCCACAAGATATTGCGGTACATTGTCCCAAACCACGTCTGCATATTCTAGGGATGGCTTAACGATTCTTGTATACATGTTTTTGAGGCATTCCCGGTCAAGTTTATATTTTAGGCATTTAAGAATGGACAGTTCGCGTTTGGTATTGGATATGATGGATTCCGCAGGGGATAGTCGTTGGGCTCTACAACTAAACGTAACTTCAAGGTGTTTGGCATTAGTTGAGGGAGAGATTTAGCTTTTTAAAAGTGACTGGGAAGATGGTAGGATCTGGGCGCAATGAGATGAGCATGGATGTAGTTTTTGAAGCGTTAAATTCATCTAACCAGGACGTTGGCCATTGTGCTGTAACTAATAGCTCGTGTTCTATGGTTGGGTTTTGTGTTAGCAGATTGTCAGAAATGACATAGAGGCAAGTATAGTCAGCAAATAGCTTACTATTGTTTAGAATATCACTAGGCATGTCATTAATAAAGATTAGAAATAGTAGAGGTCCCAGGGCAGAGCCTTGGGCACTCCAGCATTCACAGAGAGTATGGTAGAGCTTTGCCCATTAAGAACAACTCGTTGGTTGCGGTTTTGTAGATAACTTTTAATCCATGATAGTAGGGCTCCCGAGATGCCTATCTGGTATAGCTTCTGTAGAACGCCGTGATGCCAAACCCGGTCAAAGGCTTTCGAGATATCGAGGCAAATGAAGAATATTTATTTGCGGTTGTCCAGGGCCTGGGTAATGGCAGTATAGATGTCAAGGAGCTGGTTTACTGTGGAATGTGAGGGGAGGAATCCGGACTGATGAGGTGTGATTTCATCTTTGATGTAGTTGTATAGGTGTTTGTACACAGTTCGCTCCATGACATTACTTAGACAAGTAAGTAGAGATATTGGACGTTAATTGGAGCAGAGATTCTTGTCTCCTTTTTTGTAGACTAGAATTGCATTTGCAGTTTTGCAATCGCTTGGGAAATGAGAGTTGTTAAGAGAATAATTGAAAAACATCGTTAAAATTGGTGCTAAACTGCTCATATGTGTTGGGCTTCAGCCATTAGTTTAGGTCAGGGCCCACAGCCTTTGTCGTTTTGAGGTTTGATAATACGTCCGCAACATCTGTAGTTATTATTCTGATGCTATTTATGCTCCTATCTGTAGTTATGGTTATGGGGGTGGGGGTAGTTGAGCGCTAGAATCATCAAGACTGGCAATGTTACAAAAATATCTATTAGGAAGATCAGCTTTTTCGAGGGAGTCATATAAGCAAAATAATCCTCTGCTTGTTCTAAAGGCGGAATCTCCTCAAGATTTGAGTTTGTATCAGATAGTAGTGATTTGCTAGGTTTCCACCATAATTTGGATCCTATACGTTCATTTTTTATTTTCTTAGCTACATTTTTTTTATATTCCCGTTTAGCATTTTTGACAAGTAGGTTTAGTAGATTCCTTTGTTGCTTAAATTCAGCTCTCTCCTTGTCTGTTTTGGTTGTTCTGGATTTCTTAAATAATTTTTTTCTGCTGTCTTATTCTGTTAGTCATCAAGGGTTTATCACTTGGTTTGATGGTAACTACTTTGTTTGGGATACTAGATTCGACTGCAGTAGCAATGTGTGTGGTGATCGTCTGACATCAGCTGTTGGTGGCATAGTCTTCGGAAAGATGATTCCACGAGGCATTTTCGAGAGCATTTCTTAATTTGTCCCAGTCAGCATTGGCATAGTCCCATATGCGCCGCGTGTAAGGTTTAGGTTTGGATATGCTTGATGTAATGGTCAAACACACCGGGTTATGGTCATTACAGAAGGGTGCTAAGACTGTACTATCGTTAACTATTTTGATGTTGCTGATAAGGATGGGGTCGAGTAGCGTGTGTCTGGCCTTGTTTGTTCTGTTATCAATTGGTGAAAACGAAGAGTGTTTATTTATATCCAGAAGATGATGTTTTGCTGTGATAAGAAGGTCATCGTTAAGGTCCCCTAATATAAAAATGTTTTTATTTGGGCTAAGGGCGCGGACTTTGTCAATATTGTCACTTATATATTGCCATTTATCTGTATATGTATTAGTAGGTCGATAGATGACACATATAAGTAATTCCGGACGATCGAATATCTGTAACCATATCATTTCAATATTGGTGCTTTCGTATTCAGTATATCGAGAAGATGCAATTTTTTCAGATACATATACACAAACTCCTCCCCATGAATTTTGGGGATCCCTACTATAAGGTGCACGAAAGGTCGGCAGTTGGATTGAGTTGTTGGGCAGACCTGGTGTAAGGTGACTTTCAGTACCAGCAATGACATCAAAATAAGATACGTTGGCTTCAATAAGGTGTATTTTATCTTTGAGCCCACAGACATTTACATATCCCCGCCAGAATCACCAGCAGATGAATTATCATTATGTTTAAAGTAATTCCTGTGTTGGTGAAGAAAGAAGCCATTGTCAGAAGTACACATGCGCTGGGTTAAATTAAAGATATTCTCCTATCAGATTATAAACTCTTTTGAGATGAATGATTGGTAAACATCCCAATTGCATTGCGGTAGCAGTTTAAGTCGTACCCATTTTGTATGACCGGAAAGTTGGATAGATGCCACAATGACTTGTTTTGTTAATGAACTAACATGATCTCACTCTCAAGGTCAGTCACCATATTCATCCTGGAATTATATGCACAGCCGAATAAAATAGTTACTTAACAAACAGTCCAACCATCAACTTATATTTTCATGTCACATAACCAAAAATTACAATTATCCATTACCCATATCTAGAAACGCATTCACACCCAGAAGCTCTGTCTTTGTTAACATAATAATAATATTTCAGTCATAATGTTCCAACTCATAAAGGAGTTTAACATGTGTTTTCTAGGCGGAAAGTCTAGCAATTTATTCCCATCGCATCTAAAGAGATGAAATCATATCGCTAACGAGAAGTACCATCGCGGCACATAGGGAAGCTTTACATCAACGCAGAAAACACTAAACACTAGCTGTCCATTAGTGAGACATAATATTCTACACTTGCCATAGAATAATCTAGTACAACAGCAAACTGGAATTAGCATTCATATTCACTTTACAAAATACAGAAGTGGCGGGAGATGGGGAGACAACGGGAAGAAGCATTTGTAATCGCATGCTCGATTTAACCATTGCCCTTAAACAACACTTCTAATTAGCGTTTTGGCTTACAGCCCATGGTAACAACTATAGCGCATTTGGAGATGGTGCTGACTTATGTCCGTGTTCTCATCAGAGAGTTAATCAGAAAACAACAGCATACTTCAGTATGGCGTTATTCCTAGTGAGAACACGGCCTAAGTCGCTGTCCGTTGTTTTGTCAATGACCCGGTTCCCTTGATGTTTCATCCGTTGAGCGCAACCCTATCATATGCAGTCGTAACATGAAGGTGTCCAAATGCTACTGATTCTTACTTATTGTATTCTGGAGTTATGGACAAACATGTGAGTAGTAGCTCGGGTTGCTGGGTTGTTTTGTCGATCGATGGCCGTCTAAATTGGCCCCATCTCAAGAACAAACGGAGAACAACACAAACAGCTATCTTTGTACTAGACGGTCAGTGACTGGACCGATTTCCAGCGCGCACAGGGGAACAAGAGAAATGGCCAGCTTGTACAATTATCAGCCTTGTAGTAGGCGTCCAGCGACCGGTCCATTATGAGGAAGTCATAGGAGATTAACCCCTCTTGTGTCAACTTAACCATTTAATGGTCAAGTTGGTAAAAAAACGACCTCTGCAATGACCTTGAGAAATGTCAATTTGCAGGCTAAAAGAACATTTTTGAAAATGTTCCACTGGAATGACTGGCTGGGTAACGGAAACAGTCATTCTAGTGGTAAATTTTCAAAAATACTCTTCGTGGTCAGCAATTGGACACTGGCTAAGAAGAAATTTGAATTTTCTTCACCATTTACACTTTTGATGAATGTCCATTTGAAGGACAAAAAAAATCAATATTTTTTTAATTTTCGCTATACATTTACAAAAATACTCTTTTTGGCTGCAAAAATCAAAATTTCCTTGGAAAGTATTGGCAATTAAATGGTTAATTGTAATAAATAGTATTTTGAGCGCTTTAATGGGTTGTTGACACAAACAGGGTTAATGGAGACGGCCATACATTTACCAATCCAATGCGAACATTCTCCCACTTTTGGAGAGTTTGTCTTTGCTCTTCATAGCTAAGAGCATGTTATTTACCAGTAGATAGGCTGCCCGTACCCCTTTCCACCCCACCACCTCGTGCGCGCTGGAGGCTACTACAACGATGGTCATCACAGTCCGTCTGCCCGTGGCCTTCTGTGTATTTCCACACGGCTTTAGTAACTCCGTGACATAGATAATTGACCCTCTGACGTGGCAGTCAAACTCTTTTTATCCAGCCACAGCAAGAATGAATGTGCCAAAATTGGTGATACTAGTCTTTTACAACCAAGCGATATGCCACGCAATAAGTGGCAGATAGACGGACTGGCGAGAGGCCGAGCACACGCACGCTAGCTCGCGCGAACACTCGCTCGCGTGCACACTCGCTCGCACGCACTCGAATGCGACGTATAACCGTGACGTCATTTGAATTCATACTTAAAGTGAATAAATAGATCGTATATATAACGTGCTTGCTTACCTTTGACTAAAGCTGCTTGATCATTTAACGATAGAAACTTGAAGCTAGGTATATCCTTTGAAAAGTTTATGGCGGATTTTGCCATCTTCTCCATTTCTCCGACGATGAGAACGGTTTCGTCTAGTCTATCGTCTATTCTCAATCCTGTGACATCATAGAATGTCTGAAACTCGTCCCACGATGGAGGATTGCTGGCTCCGTATAGATCTTCTTTAACCCGCCATTGCTCCTGGAACAGAAGAATCCATTTCTAGCTAGGACACGCCCATTTCTAGCTAGGACACGCCCATTTCTAGCTACGACGCGCGCATTTCTAGCTAGGTCACGCCCATTTCTAGCTACGCTCCAGGCACTTTGTACCGGTGGTAGAATTGATTTGCAACTTTAAAACTTGAATTGAAAAAGTCTAAATTTCATGGTAACTATACAGCTAAACTGTTGAATCTTTTGAAATTAACCATTTAACACTCATATCAACCCAAATCGGTCTCTGTAGTGGTCTTGAGACATGTACATTTGCCGACCAAGAGAAGAGTATTTTTGTAATTTACCACTGGAATGGCTGGCTTAATAACAGAGTCAGTCATTTCAGTGGTAAATTTTCAAAAATAGTCTTCTCTTGGTCCTCAAATCAACATTTTCTATGAGAAAATTAAAAAAATTTAAATCAAATTCAAGGGTGGAATGGTTACGGTCGAGTGTACGTACGACAGCAACAGAAGCCAACCAAATTAGTTCCAAAATATTCAACAGAATGTTTATTAAATTATAAAGTAATCATAGATACACAATTCAAACACTTTCCTGACAGACTATTGCCAACTTTCTCATTCTACGTTTGCTTGTGACGTCAGCTAACATGTGACGAATTTGATTAAGACTTCAGATAAACTAGGATTCCATTAACGCGTATGCGTATGCGTATGCGTATACGTATGCGTATGCGTATCCGTTCCGAATTCTTTTTCGCTACAATTACAAATAGATAGTATGATTCCATATGTCCGTATGCGTATGGGAAACCTGTCCGTATCCGAATCCGATCACTACATGTAGCGATTTCATTGTGGGATTCCTTGTAAATGACGTCATATTGTGTATTACAAACTTACAAAATCCGTGGGCATTTGTCTAGGTTTAAATTTTAACATTATTTTTATCTCCCATACAAGGGGCTTACTATCTAGAAACACAATCCGTTTTAGCCCTTACTACTCTGATGCCAAAATGTTTAATTTTCAAATTAAATTATAAGATGAACTGGTGTTCATTTTCCAACGAATTGGGTGGAAGATGTTGCTTTAGTAGGCAACATCGTCCACAAAAATTGTTTTAAAATGTACACCAGTTTTTTTTGCTATTGAAACAGTAAAAAGGAATATATTGACATCCGAGTGGTAAGCGTCAATTTAACTCGATGTTGTAGTGTTACAAGAACTTTACAATGACGTAATTTGACTTACATAACATTGAACTTGTTTTTCATATATTGCCTTCTCGTCTGCCAAGGTAGTGTACCACGGGTTGTGTTTCTTGTTCGAATTCATAATAGCCATGATCAGCGTATCCATCTCCGCAGCGGTAGGCGTGTGCTGGGCGCGGCTATTGTCACATACTCTCTCAGACTCTACTACTATTCCGTCATCAGAAGAGGCTGTTACCACGTTACTGACCGTGGGAGCATTGGCAATAGCCATATTGGATGGGCCACAGCTTGAGTTTAAATTTGAAATTTGTTTCTTTCTGTCGTGTGCTCTGTAGTCATTCAATTCGTTGATGTGCTGGGTTCGTTGAGCATGCGTATAACGACCGACTTTAATAGCTGTAAAAATTAACATTTCTGTCAATAATTGTGTCACGTTCATAACGCTGACGGTCTGTATTTATTAGCCGCCCCACACACCCACACCACCACCCCCAGTAAGGGGAAGAGGGAATTTCGATAATGCCTGCTTGCCTGCCTGTCGGTCGGTCGGTCGGTCGGTCGGTCGGTCGGTCGGTCGGACATTAATGTCAAGCATTAAGGCTGGTTTATCGTCCATCGCATTTACGTCGCACGATGGTCTTGCGGCAGATTAGAGATCGTTGTCGCATCGCTGTTAATTTATCGTTAAGCGCTTCTGATGTGATGCCAGTAGCAAGAAAGTCGCGCGTTTGTCGTTGACCGAATCGCTGTGAATAGAAAACAAGTCTATTCCGGCGCTGGTCGCACGATTTTCTAGCGTGCCAAAACTACCTGCATAAAGCTGCGTTTACCTGGCACGCGGAATGCGGAAAGCGGGTTGCGGAAATGGAGCGAGAAATATACTTCAGATCGCTCTTTACTATTTTCCTTCATCCATTTACATGCACGCAGCTCGGTGTAGAGACTTTTCCGCACGGAAAAGATTCCGTTGTGGGATAGAGCACATGTAACCCTAGCGAGAGAATCTTTTCCGTCCGGGAAAAATCAATACACCGAGCGATCGGTTTTTCCGCATCCCACCGTTCCGCATTCCGCATACTGCTTACCGCGTACAGGTAAATGGATGAAGGAAAATAGTAAAGAGCAATTTGAAGAATATTCCGCGTTCCGTTTCCACAACCCGCTTTCCACATTCCGCATGCCAGGTAAGCGCAGGTTAACTCTCCAGTGTGAACGCGGCCTAACATAATGAACGAAAATAGGGATTTTGAAGAGAAACTGATCTCAAATATACAACAATATTCATGTCTTTATAGACATGACAGAGCCGATTTTATAGATAGGTAGAAGAAAAAGCAGTTGGAAATCTGTATCCATATGTAATTGTGCTATACCTGTTTTATACTCAACCCATCAACCAATTTTTTCCTGACGGTGTCCATAACTTTTCTTTGATATTTCGCGTTCAATATTTCATATCTTGATCCGGATATCGGATTTGGATCGGTACTAAAATCGAATCATTGTGTCCGGCTCATATACCCAACATTTCTACCAAGTTTGATCAGAATACGTGCACAACTTCTTAGATACCCTGCTACCAGACACGCGTACCAGGCGCGGGGGTGGGGTGGTGGGGGTGGGGTGGTGGAATAAAGTATAATCTCCGGTCGCATTAGGTGGTGGAGGTAGCTGTGTTAACAGGCAGTCACCACCGATGATATTACAACATCTGTGACATGAATAAGATGACATACAATTGCCTTCATTATCTGATGGTTGTAAAGAGAAATGTTTTACATAAGTTAAATGAAATGACGTCATAGACGTAAAACATGCGGAATGGACAGACACAATTTAAAAGAATTATCTTGCACATGCAGTTTTTGTTTCCCATTCGATAAATAGAATCAGAAACATCAGAAAAACTTCCATATCATGTTATTTCTCAACTGAGCTTAGTAACTGACTATTTAATAACAGAATCTTAATCTAAAATGTTAAGAATCTCGATTGAACAACGACAACACAAGGGCTGACTTATCGGCCTGAATGACTGGTTCATGCAATCCCAGTCTGTAGGCTACTCGTTTATAAACATTTCTAATAAATGGCATGTCTTCAAACGTAATATTTTGGTATAATTTTATTGAGGATGGAAAATAACATCGAGACTGATAGGTCAGGCCTTGTGTTGTCTTTGTTAAAAGGCGATTATTATCGGCTATATTAAGCGTTATTTCAATAATTCGAGAACATTAACAGCGAGTGCGTGCGTGCGTGCGCGTGTGTGTTATCTGTTTAAGTAGGAAACTGTTTTTGGAGGATAAGTATGCTAAGAATATTATTGTATGGTCGGTTTACAGTTTCATGCGTATATTGGACTACGTCCGGAGGAAGAAGGTGATCTTAATTGATAGTTTCAAAGTACAAAATGGCCACTTGGCCCTGGCGGTCACGTTAAGAACAGCGTTTCAGATTCACTTGGTCACTGAGTAAATATTCTTGAGTGGGCTACTATGTACCGTTGACAGACCTCTTTGTTTTAATAGCTGAGTGTCAAAGAACATTTACTGAAGCGAACTTACTGAATGTGATTGGATATGCTTGTTCCATTTTATTACATAGGCCTATTAATTGGTAGGCCTATGCATTATATTAATATACAGCATTTCAGTACTTCGTGCATGTTATATTGCCATATTATATTGTTATATAATACGAGCATAACAAGATCTTCTTCGCAATTCCCTGCGTCTTTGAACAAGAAGATCTGCAGCTGCCGGCATAAAGGTAATCGCATGTGATTCCGCCATTGTCAAAATGAGCTTTCACGTGCAAGTTTATTGTTTATATCACGATATCTGTCGCACTATCGTCGCTGTAGATCGTGTAGCTGTCGCCTCGCAGTCATCCATGCGATGGCGATACGACCACGATACGACGGATCCTATCCAGGCCTTTAGTTCTATGAACCCTGTCATTGACGACGCATCAACTCTAGGATATAACTCAACCAATCATCTGGAATGTAATTTTTACCTTTTTCAGTTTCAGACCACATCGGGGTTCGAACCCAGTCAGTTCTAGCATTTGTGAAGCGATTAATCTACCACCAGTCCACAATCTTCTTCCGCCGTAATATTTTTCAACCATGCGTCTCACTCGCGCGAATTGACTGGAACTGATTATGTACATTCTAGATAGTATACCTCTCTGTGATCCATCCTTCGATTCCAATAGGCACTCGCATGTATATCGTTTTATTCTTGCCAAGCATTAGCTCTAACGAAGGAACTGGGCGTGCAAGAGGATTTCCAGACATTGGCACAATATGCCTAAAGGAACAGGGACACGGATCGGATCAAATCTTGACTCTTTGGATACCTTGGAAACCACTGGTCCAGTTTGGCTAATATTTTAACACAAGAAGGGGTGTGAACATACACTAGGACTGCACACCGGTGGGCGCTATCCGACACAATCTGGAAACTCAGGAAAATCCTTAACAAATTCCAAATAATCCGAAAAGATTCACATAGTGACAAAATGTGAGGGTAATGGTCTGTAATCGCTGATTGTTATTGTAAAATGTTTTCGGATTTTCCGGATTTGTTCAGATTTCCCTAGATCATGTCCAATGTTGTGGAATCACTGTGTATGGTTACACACTTTCCCGTCTTAAACTTTTAGCCACATCGTACCAGTAGTCTCCCAGATATCCAGTGAGCCAGGGTTTGATCCGATCTCCATCCTGGTTCTCTTATGCGGATCACAGCCAAGGTCAGGGAATTATCTGGCACCGCAAGTTTCTTCGTCGTGTTAACTTGACTCAAATCGGATCACTATTTTTTTTAGATACAGCTCCAGACGCACCCACGCACGCACGCACGCACACGCACGCACGCACGCACGCACGCACGCACGCACGCACATACCTACCGACACGATCGCAATACCCTCTCCCCCTTACGGACAGAGGGTGATGATTGCTGTGTCCAATCGATTCAGTCGCCCTCTATGCAACAACGATTACACTTTATAATTATCTTACCTTTGACAGACATTCCAAGGTCATAACATTTCTGCAGGCGGCATGCGGCACATTTGGCCTCCTTCTTTATCTCACATAATCCGAATGGTTTCGTTTGGCAGGTATATGTTCTCTTCAAAACTAAGCTTCGTCTGAAAAAGCTCTGAAAATAAAATTAAGTGAACAATTTAGTCTTATTTCGTTGGAGCCACAAGATTGTGGTTCTTTTAGAGGGGTGATACTAAGATCACCCATCAGACCTAACAAAACCACCGCCAAGTGTCCGATTTATCACTCGTGTAGCTGACGTGATATTACAATCAAATACGTCACACGTTTGCCGACGTCACAATGAAAATGAAATAGCTCCGAAATGGTCCGAATTGTAAGCCTTCTGCGAAATTAAGTTTAATAAACATTCTGTTTTGAAACTAGTTATCAGATTATTATACACAATCTGGTGCATATACCTGGAAACACTGGTTCCATTAAAGGTGCATATTCACAGCAAAATTACTGAAAATAAAAATGTTTAAATTATATACTTTTAGAGGCTTAAACTGTGAGCCTATATGTAATGAAACGAAATAAATCGTAACATATGATGATTTCATTCCATATAAATTAATATAATTTTTTAAGTTGCGAAATTAAAATAGAGGCACATTACATAGGGACACATAATTTAAGCTTGTAAAGGAATACAATTTTAACAATTTTATTTTCAAGCATTTTGGTGTGAATATGCACCTTTGATATATAATATAATCAGGATGTCCGCACGGAAATGAAACATTTACAACCAGATTAACATCTCAAGTGTCTGATTATATCTGGAGATATGATTCGTGTAGCCTCCTGGCGTCCATTAACTGCTCGCATCAACAGTATGCCATATACATTGTATGCCAGACTCCACTTCGATATACGTATTTAAGGGATGTTTTGCCCGTGTTGTGACAATCAGAGTTGAAAAGGATTATTTAACGTACCAAGGGCTTGCCAAGTCTAAAATTGACAATTTAATAAACAATCTAGGCCTATTGACTAATTTGAAACTAATTTGATTGGAAGCTATTCAGCTGCCATAGTCAGCAACCGCTTCCAGTCAACTTAGTTTCAAATATTCAATAGCTTACCAGTAAAATTACCTTGAAATTTAGATTCTCGGAATTAATGATTCAAAGTTTCAAATCGCAACACGCGTAAAAGTGAGCAGGACATAGGTAGAACTGGGCTGGGCATAGCTAAAATAGGGCACACTAGTCTTAGGTTGATACACATTGCTAGTGGTCGCTAACGACGTATAGTTTGTGATGTTGAAACAAATCCATGGATGGAAACTGTCGCGTTTAAAAGTTAGTTTACTGTACCTTCAGCTACGGGCAGCAGGTCAATAAACCGTCACAGTCCTTAGTTAATAAGTCACAAAAGCGTACCAGTATTACTGACTACACCGGTATCTAATAAAGTGATCCGATTTGGCTCAAAATTTAACGCGACAAAGGAGTTTGGCTTGAAAAAGGGTTTCCAGACTTTAGCCACAATCCGGATTAAAATACGCCGATCCGGTTCTGGTCAAATTCGTGATCTATGGATATCTCGGAAAACCTCTGGCCCGATTTGGCTTAAGTTTTGACATATGAAAGTGTGTGAGTAGCCTTTCACGACCTTTGCCGTGATCCGAGAAAATCCGGCAAATCAACAGCTCGCCTCTATCGAGATTCTATCGATCTTGATAAACGCGCAAATGTCAATATAAATACATATGTTATAGCCCTCTAGATCGAGTCTTTGCACAGCATCTTAGGACCAATATTGACATAATCAACGCATGTTTTACCTCAGGATTTGCCTTCATAAACAGTTAGTATCTCTGAACTGTCTCGCTGCTACGGAGCCACAAGAAAATAATTTCAATGGACAACAACCCTAAACCTGCTGAATATTTTGAAAACAATTTGACTGAAAGTTGTCGGTGGCTTAGCCACCAACAACTTTCAGTCAAATTATTTTCAAAGTATTCAGTATATCTAGAGTTAAACCGCACGGACAAAGTAGTCTGCGGAAATTCAACAGGCAGACGGTTGAGAGCCTTTTTGTAGTTGGATATATATTGTTGCACATCATCTGGTATTTGAAAGATTCGTTACGATGTTCGGGGGTGGGGTGGGTGGTAGTTTCGTTGTTGGTGAATCGATTTAATTGGTGTGAATAGTAGCCTAATCACAGTCATTAGGTCATGCATCTGGCTCTCTGTTCATCATGCGCTTAATGTGGAAAATGCTTCAATCTCCTTCAAAATGCCCTTTTGCCATTAAATTGTCTTAGCTATGCCATGTTGGTATGGGCTTCTTCGGTTTTGCTGCGTAGTCAGGATCTGGAGCAGTTGCTTCTCCCAGCCACTTGATTTCCGACTCTCCGTCAGGGTCATGTGAATCGCCTGTATGGATGTTAACATTGATGTTTCTGGTATTATAAATATATGTGCTTAGGGCAAGCTTTCATCTATAACTGGCCTGGCTAATTACCTAGACGAATATATCTTTCACAAGAAATATACTGTTGAGTTTACTACTATTCCAAGGTTGTACCGACTTATATCTAGTTACATTCGTTTTGGTTTTCCCACGCATATGGCATTGAACTCGGCCAATTGATGCAACAAGAAGATGCGTGAAGGTCGCTCATTAATATGCGTGAAATGTACCTTGCCCTTTGCCGCGCACGCACACACGTACGCACTGCCTGCCCACCCAATAAAGCAGGATACGTATCATGAATTGATAGTTTGCATTGTCCACCGTCTCTCATCCGCTAACTGGTGTTCAGCTCACACAACTCGACGAGCTCTCAGGTGTACCACTTTTTCAAATTACACACACCCCTTGGCCTACATAATACTAGCAATTGTCCACAGCAGATACTTGATTAGGGCTCCACAATATTATATAGACCGGTTCTTAGAACAACCGAGAAATACTTAGAGAAAGTAGGTGCCTCTACAAGAGAACATATATGCGAGTAGATTATATCATTCATAGCGCAGGTCACTGGGCCGATACTGGGCCAACGCCTGGCCGTATTGGCCCGGTGTTGGTCCAGTAGCAGCCCAGTAACATGCGTTATTTGGAGGTATTTCAATGTTTACTCTTTAATATTTATACACGGTGACATCAATCTGCGTCATCAGTACATGTTGCCCTATTTACTGAAATCGCTTTAGAAAACGTCCACGGATAAATTAAGGTCACCCATATTCAAAATGGTAACGCCATCACTACGCTCAAGTCACTAACTTATGCGTAAATCAGGTCATATAGGTCGCGACATGCGGTGCAGAGGTCAGGGGTCTTCCAAGTAGAGATTCATGTATGTGAATTTGCATCAGGTTTCTGTGTGTGGGGTGGGAGAAAGTAATGCTATGTAGTTGGTTGCGGAAATATAGCATGATAACAGTATGACCATAGGCCTAATATTATATTAACTTCAGGATAAAATGAGTCCGTTATGCAGTCCAGTGTCTTCCTCAATCCTGACACTGCATATTCCTCTTCTGCTTTTTCTCACACCCAGGCATTGGAATGTAGAAATTCAGTTTTAGCTATGCCCCACCTGTCTATAGCTAAGCTCCACTGACACTTCACCCGTGTTGGGATCGATTGATCCATGAACTTCCTGACTATCAATTTCCAGAAAATTATACAGGTAAGCTGTTGAATATTTTCATGACGCCATTGGTTATAACGTCACCATAGATGTCACGTAGTTTATTATGACGTCATATGATTGACTGAGAAATTGGAATCCTCCATTAAGTGATGTCTGAATAGTGTTAAAATCCACGAGTTATTAAAAGTATGAAAGGAGGGACCCGATCTGACACTCGTGTATCTAACCTCATAATCAAAGGCACCGCTTGGTATGTGACGTCACAATCAGAATTACGTATGACTGTTACAAAAGAGGCGATAATCCATCATGAAACTGTCTGAATCTTTGTTGAAATTACAATTTAATAACCCTTCTCTTGACTATTATTGAAACTTATTTCACTTGTAACTGGTGTTGCCTATGTCTTCAACAGCCTTTGAAAGTGGGATTCAGGGTAGTAATTTTTTATAAAATAGAATTTTAGTGAACTTTTTAGGGCATCAACTCTGTATTCAGCTAGAATGTGTGTTCAAAGTGGTTAAGTAGGTATTTGTTAATTTGCAAGCAATACCCGATTTACCCAGAGTCCTTGCTTGTGACTCGTCCTTGTTCAATGCTGATAAACTGTGTCAAAGTTTTAAAATCTTACCAAAGTTGAGAGAATTTTACAGTTGACAATATTTTCATGACAACTGAAATTTGATTGGTTGAAATTACTCACGAAATGGCTTCTTAGCCGTAAACGTTTTATGGAATGCATCCCTGGTCATGGAAATCTTAGGCCGTGTTCTCACTAAAGACGTAACAGGCGTACCGCAATAATGAGGTATGTCGTTATTCCCGATTAACTCTCCAGCGAGAACGCCGCCTTAGATTGTGTCAATAGTCCAGTAAACGGCATAACAGTTAACAGTAGACGATGCCATAGATCATACAGGCCGCGTAGTGCTTTGAAATGCCACAAAAGGGAATCTCAAAAGGTTCAAAGTGAACCTTTCAGATTTTAGTTATGCCCCGCCCATCCATAGTTTAGCTCCACACACGCTTCGCCGGTGATGGTATCAATCGATCCCTGGACCCTCTGAATATCAATTTCCAGGAAACTATACACGTTTGCTGTTGAATATTTTGAAACTAATTTGACTGGGCGACGTTGCTACCTATGGCAGCAACAGTAGCCAGTCAAATTAGTTTCAAAATATTCGACAGAATGTTTATTAAATAGCAAAGACATACAATTCGTAGAACAATTAAAAGGTTTAAAACGGACTAAATCGAATAATTCATTCTGTCATTGATTACGATGTCATCCTCCACGGCGCGTAGCTGATTATGACGTCATATGAAACACCATTTAATTGAAACGTCATCCATTCATCACTTGTGTCTTATTTGTTGCATTATCAAATATGGAGTATGCCTTAAGGAATCCCTCCGTCGCGACTGACATTCTTAAATTTGACGTTGTTAAATGTGCAATGCTTTTTATTAGTATTGGAACATCATACAGCAGGTGTGTTGATTTGAATAAATTATGTACACTTCCTAGTGGTACGTATAAAATACCTGTTCTTCTTAGCAACATCATCATTGACGATGACATCACAGACAATTTGGTTATATAACGGCATATTTTTGTTAATTTTCGCAAACATAAGGCAATAACCATCTCTAATTGAGACATAAGAATCTTGATTTTTCTTTTCTTGTCATTCCTTCAGCAATCTTAGGGCGTGTTCTCACCAGAGAGTTAATCCTGAATAACGTCATACGTCAGTATGGAGTTATTCCGGATTAGGTCTCTAGTGAAAACACAGCCTTAGTGCAATAGAATTTTATTTCCCTTTACTTTTTATTGTACATATTTTATATGCTTATATATAGGTTGCCATGGATACCAATTATTTATTCGTATTGGACCAAATTAACACCTCACCTATGCATGAATGAGCAGTGTTTCATTTATGAAATGATCGAAATAAGCTTTTAAAAATTTAGGTCGTGTTCTCACTAGAGAGTTAATCGGGAATAACGCCATACCGCTCTATGACGGTACACCTGTTAAGTCTATAGTGAGAACACGGCCTCCGTATCGAATGATCTGGAATCGATATAACATAATCTATCAGTGCAATGCAACATTTGAGATGAGATTAACATCCCCTAACGGATAATGACCCCGTGCATGCCACGGGATCTCAGACCACTTATTAGATCATCATTGCGTACGTCATTGGTTTGCAGTAAAGTTTCTGTGTCAATCGGTTATGATGATGTAGTAGTAGTAGTTTGTATTATTGTCAAGCATTAGTTCTAGGAACCCTGTCATTGACGACGCACTGACACTAGGATATAGAACATTCGTCATTGGAATGTTGTAGTAGTAGTAGTAGTAGTAGTAGTAGTAGTAGTAGTAGTAGTAGTAGTAGTAGTAGTAGTAGTGGTGGTAGTAGTAGTAGTAGTAGTAATAGTAGTAGTAGTAGTAGTAGTAGTAGTAGTAGTAGTAGTAGTAGTAGTAGTAGTAGTAGTCAGCAGCAGCAGCAGCAGCAACAGCAGTAGCGGGGGGGGGGGGGGGCGGCGGCGGCAGCGGCGGCGGCAGCGGCGGCTCCAGCAGCAATTGCAATGACTAACCTTACACGCTTCGCATGACACGGTGCCATAGTGGAGCCCAGATGCGGGACAGCCACAAATTTTACAAGGAGGAAGACTTTCAAGGGTGATTGCTCGCGGATTACGTCTTTGCGCAGTAGTTACTGGTGCTGAACTCTCTGACGACGCCATCTAAAATAAGAAATGTAATCCAGTTGCTAGCTAAACGTTGAACTGTCAGTGTCACGAGGAGAAGTAAATATGTAGGTGACAATACCCTGAAGAACCCTTGTCATATGGTTATATCCCAGATAACGCAACTTACTGGGTCAATGCAGGGCCAATGCCCGGGCGATACCTTAAGTATTGGGCCAGTATCGTTCCAACATCAGTCCAGTAAGCTGCGCTATAAGGGGTGTATCTGATGCTTAATAGAACAATCCATTTGCAGCTATGCCACGCCCATTTTTAGCAACACTCCGCCCAAGTTTTCCGTGCGTTGAGATCAATTTATATAGCTTGAAAACTGGATTACTAAAGTTCCAATTTCAAGGTAACTAACTATACAGACAAGATGTTGAATATTTTCAAACTAATCTGACAGGGCGCAATTGCTGCCTTTGGCAGCAACAGCTTCCAGGTCAAATTAGTTTCAAAATATTCAACAAAATATATTAAATCAACAAAAGAAATACAATTCATACTTTTTAATCTCCACGGCGGAGCTAGATACGTAACTATGTATTGTGACGTCAGCCTACAGGTGACGAAATTGCAGTTTATATAATACCCTTGTGTGACAGATAGGATCCCTCCGTTGCTACTACGCTACCCGGCTAGAAACTCTTTGGATAGCGTTGCCAATTGTGAGTCAAGATGATCCGTCTTTTCGATGTCAAAAGAATGATATCTCAATGGTAATGATCGAACTATCCGATCTGTTGCTAATTTATCTAACGCCATAATCAAAATGCCCCACTTGTTAGGTGGAATCACAATATACCTTTCCAAATTTAGCTATGCCACGCTCACCTCTAGCTAATCTCCACCCACTCCTCGCTCGTGTTGGGATCGATCGATCTCTGAACTTCCTGGCTATTAATTTCCAGAAAGCTATACAGGTAACCTGTTGAATTTTTTTAACCAATTGAACCTATGGCAGCAACAGCGCCCAGTCAAATTAGTTTCAAAATATTCAACAGCATGTTTATTGAATAGTAGAGACATACACTTCTTACAACGTGCCGGACGATTAAGAGTTAAAGATGAGCCTAACGGAATCATTTATGACGTAATGATTATACCAAACACCAAAACTGCTAGAAAATAAAATTGTTCAGATTGTCTACTTTTAGATACCAAGATTGTGTATATCAGTATAATAAAACGAAATAAATCTTAACTTATGATGATTCCATTACTGTATAAATTAATATACATTTGTTAAGTTGTGAAATTGAATTAGAGGCACGAGATCTTACTCCAAATGCACAACAAAAAATGTATTAATTTATACTACGTGAAATCACCATATTTAAGATTTTAAAGATTTAGTTCCTTTAAAATTATTGCATTAATGTTCATAACTTAAGCCTCTAAATTTACAAAATTTGAACAATTTTATTTTCAAGCATTTTGGTGTGAATATGCACCGTTAACTGTAATAGGTAACTTTCAAAGTTCCATATTGTATCAAGTGTATCACAATTAGATATGGAATGTGTAATTACTAACGTGTGTATATAGTTTGACTTGTATGATATAGATCATTATCCAGTCTCGTTTCGTTCTAGTTTATTATGGAGATTGCGTGTATCACATATTATCAAATCCATGCAAAATCCTCTTTGATATATGCTCGTGTTCGATTTTCTCATATGGTTATATGGAATATATCGGTAAACTCTGTTTGGCTTGCGTGACCACATTCAGACGTGTGCTTTTGTCCCATAGTCTAATATACGCCGAATGTCAGGCGTCCTGTTGAAAAAATACGGCAGATAACTCTCTGACTGCAGCGACAGTAAACTCAATGAGCAATAACTCTGAACCTGCTGAATATTTTGAAAACAATATGACTGAAAGTTGTTGGTGGATTAATGTTTTCAGAATATGCACACTATCTAGAGCTAAACCCATGGAAAATGTAGCAGGTAGACTGTTAATGTATGTAATTTTCATGTTTGGACAACATTGTGATCCCTTTTCTGTAATAGGTCTAATTGTGTCTGTGGTCAGTTGCCAGGCATTCCCTCTTCATCGTGCCGCTAAGGAATGTAGCATAACCTAGGCCCCTACTGTTAGATAAAAATCTGAGGCCACATCTAAAGCCGTGTTCTCACCAGAGAGTTAATCGGGAATAACGCCATACCTCAGTATTGCACTACTTCAGTTAAGTCTCTACGTTAGTAGAATCCGCCTAATTAGAATGGATAGATTTTGGTCACTCTAACGTCTTGCATTCTGAAATATGGTAAAAAAGGTGTATTCTGCGTTGCACTTAGTGACTGCGTGAAATAGATATAAACTACCCAAAATACATTAATACGCTGGGCCAATGCTGAGCCAACGTTGGCCCAAACTACATTGTAATATTGGCCCAACGTTGGCTATCTAGGATGGTCCAACATCTGCTAAATGGTCTAACGTTGGCGCAATATGTTGAGCCCAACTCATCCTCCCAACACTAGCACAACATAAATCATATAACATTGGCCCAACATCATTCTGATCATCAGTCTAAAATTTGCCTACCATATTTTGCAGTTATTAGAAAAAAGCAATTTTTTATATGTGTGCAGTATATTTAACTCGCACATTGTATTTGATAGTAATACAATTTTAGGACAGATTGCCTTTACTCATAGGCCAATTTCTTAAGATTGTTTTTCACAAGACATACTGAAATTATAAAACAACTTAAAAGCACAGAGCGAGAGGATGCTATTTAGTCCCCATAGTCGTTTTCATATATAACAATTTACTAAACAATAAGTATAGCGTTACCTCCCTTTGAAAGAAAATATGTATTATTTGAAAAGATTGTGCAACCTAATTATCAAATACATGTCTAACATACTATTTTAGATAACAAACAGTAGGCTAAACATTGTTCTAACATGTTCATATTATTTATTATATATGCACAGATGATAATTTTTGGGCATTTGCATTGACCCAATTACTGTAACTCGACAATAATTTTGGCATTGTTATGCCAATGTTGGCCAAACAACTGTAAGCCAATTGTAATTTTCAACTGTTATGCCAACGTTGGCCGAACATATGTAGATAATATTTTTAGTATAAATTGACCATAGGTTGTTGGGCCAATGTTGTCCCGACAACTGTAACCCAACTGTAACTTTGCCACTGTTGTGCCAATGTTGGCCCAGTAACTTATTCCAAACAGTGGTGGTAGGCCTAACAACTAATTGCATATGTTGGCCCAATGTACATTAGCATACGGCGACCATGCCAGCCACTCACCAATGTTGGCCCAAGGTAGTAAAGTTATCTGGGTATAAGTCCCTCTCTGTAGCCAATCATCAATGGACCCTTCCACTTTTAGCTATGCCCCGCCCATCTCAATCTAAGCTCCACCCACACCACATCGGTGTTGGGATCGATCGATTTCTGAACTCCCTGACTAACAATTTCCAGAAAACTATACATGTAAGCTGTTGAATATTTTGAAACTACTTTGGCTGGGTGCTGTTGCCACCTATCAAATTAGTTTTAAAAATATACAACAGCATGTTTATTAAATAGCAAAAATATACAATTCGTACAACACGTGAGACTATTAAGCGTTAAAGACGGACTATTTGGAATCGCTCATGACGTCATGATTATGACGTCAGCATACACGTCACTTATTTCATTATGATATCATATGACGTCGGATGATCGATGGATTAACTTGGAAATGTCAATTGGTGAGTCTACAGTTTTGCGTTCTTGAGCTATGGCCAAGAATGTGCAATCGTGTGTGCATCTAGTGATAGTTGAACTTCTTCATGTCTCTAACCAGCCACAATATGATTATTTGAGCAGAATTTGCTGATTCTACTTCCTTTTTATTCACAAGTGTATGTGCCAAATTTGGTGATTCTACATTCTTGCGTCACCAAACATTTGTATTCTGGTAAGGATAGACACTTAGTAACCTCATGAGCTAGATATTTGCCCCTTTGACCTGAAATATCAACTCTCTCTCTCTCTCTCTCTCTCTCTCTCTCTCTCTCGCTCCCGCTCTCTCTCTCTCTCTCTCTCTCTCTCTCTCTCCCTCCCTCCCTCCCTTTCTCTCTCTCTCTCTCTCTCTCTCTCTCTCTCTCTCTATCTCTCTCTCTCTCTCTCTCTTCCTCCCGCCCTCTCTCTCTCTCTCTCTCTCTCTCTCTCTCTCTCTCTCTCTCTCTCTCTCTCTCTCTCTCTCTCTCTTTCTCGCCAGCCATAATATGATGGTATGTACAAACATGATGTCGCTATACCTTCTTGTGAAGCTATGGCAAAAAATTTGACCTTTTCAGTTTATCCATCGATCATATGACGTCATAATCAACTACGCGACATGAATGAGGTAGATAAGTTCGTCACGACCGCGTAATTGGGGACGGTCTAAGCGTTGTTATACTAATTGTATGTCTTTACCATTTAATAATCATAGGTAGCAACAGCACCCAATCAAATTAGTTTCAAAATATTCAACAGCTTACCTGCATTTCTGGAAATTGATAGTCAGGGAGTTAAGGGATCGATCGATCGCAACCACCGATTTTCAACACGGTATAGAGGATTCATGTAGCCGATCAGTATACGATAACGCGTAGTTTGAAACAACGGCCTAGTGAAAAGTCAATAAAGCTAATACTGACAGATACTAACTGCGAAAATCCAATATCCACACGACACAGTACGTCACATCTTTCTACCCTAGGGGCCTACTTGTAAATATCCCCGCTTATTTTACTGAATCGACCAGTCTCGCTTTAACAACTGACGTACTGTTATCTCGTTTAACAACTATATTTAACCCCTCTTGTGTCAACAGCACCTCAAAGCGTTCGTAATACTATTTATTTCAATTAACCACTTAATTGCCAATACTTTTCATGGAAATTTTGACTTTTGCAGCCAAAAAAGTATTTTTGTAAATGTATAACGAAAATATACAATAATAATAGCCAGTGTTTAATTGCATACTAAAGAAGAGTATTTTTGAAAATGTTCCACTGGAATGACTCCAGTGGTAAATTTTCAAAAATGTTCTTCTCTTAGCCCGCAAACAGCCATTTCTCAAGTCACTGCAGGGGTCGTTTTTTACCAACTTGACCATTAAAGGGTTAAGTTGACACAAGAAGGGTTAATTAATCAGAAACATCAGTTTACTACTGTACCATAGTTCTGTTTCCAGCGCGCGATAGAAGCCTGTAGTACGACTTGTAAAACACCGGATGTTGCCGAACAACGGTAGGTTATTTAGTCATGTACCTCGTTATCGTTTACTTAACGTCTTTGTCACTATCTAAAAGCAGTGACAGTAGTATTCCATATGGAGACGAAAAATTGATAATTCAAGGTCGATTTTTAATGTTAAAAATACCCTGTAAAACACTTTATAAATTACAAGATTTTTTCGAAAAGTATTTCAACTACCGTTCCGTATACACAAACGAATTATTAAGTTTCCCTTCAAAGTATGAGCGCCACAAATCCTTACTACTTACAATATTACAATAATCACGGGCTCAAATCCAGAGCGTGATTAAATTTAGGTCGCCTATGGAGTTTTAGTGTACATTGTGTCAATACACTGGTATTGATAGGAGAAACACGGATTGACCTCCTCGAAAAGACTACCTACACGTTAGAGCCATAGATCGCAGATCTTTAAGACAGGTGGTCTCACGACCACCTGGCTTATAGAGCCACAATCGGCCAGCCCCAAAAGTGATATCCTATAATTGGTTACTGGTATTAAATCCCCTCCTGTCTACGGTGAATAAGTTCATGTGACCAGTAAGGTGGTCGCTGAGGACAGGTTTTACTGTATCTTCATAACTATATGCGTTATTATTTACGCGTAAGCTTTAGTCATTTAAACCCCAAGGACCAAATATGATAAATCGTTTGCAATACAAAAACATACTGTTGGATATATTCGAAACAAATTGACTGGAAGCTGCTGCTGCCTATGGCAACAACAGCTTCCTGTCGAATTTGTTTTAAACTATTCAACGACTTGGATGTATGCTTGCCTTGAAATTGAGATACTGGGACTCTGGGGTTCAAATGGTTAAATATGCCCCCTATGTGTTGAACTAGGACATTTTTCAGTCTCCAGCGCCTATATACTGACTATATTTATGTTGCCCTCTCAACATATAGACCTAATATGCTCTACCTTCCGAGGGCAACATGCACCAGTTTCTCAAAAATATATACTTTGCATCAGCGAGATTAAAATATCTAACGAAACCTAATTCAGTTGTCATTCCTTCACACACGCACGCGCGCACGCGCACAGCACATCGTTAATCTGGCGAATTTAACTAAATTAGTCCAAGGTTCGGAACCCCCGCATACAGAGGTTCCCGAATACTAGTAACTTAAAAAAACGCGCCTGAACTTTTATTTGTTATTTCATTTTCAAGAATGACTGTATAATATGTTGATCGACAAAATATCGCAATTGAATTGAAAACGTGTTTTGGTTAATCGGGAAAATCTGTGCTATTAGGTCGTCGCAGCTGTTACCAGGTTTAGTGGCTGCACGAAATTAGCACATTTATACAGTTCTTACTTATAGAGCAATCACAGATTGCAAAACATCACCCTCCATTGCTTATCACATTTTAAAGATTGTTCTGATTTTCTTTTACTGACCTTTCGGATTTTCCGGATTTCCCGGATCACAACCAAACTTGTAGAATCCTAGTGTACGGGCATACCATTTCTGTGTTAAAGTTTGAGCATTTGAGCCAAATCGGACAGGCAGTTTCCGAGATATCCACAGATCCAGAACTTGATCCGATCAAGATCAGGTCTCTTTTATCCGGATCGGGGCCAAAGTCTGTAAGCCCTCTGGCACGGAAAGTTCTTTTGTTATGTTGGAATTTGAGCCAAATCAGCTCAGTAGACACAGCTCCGAAACACAGAGATACCTGGTCGCAATACTCTCTTCTCCTTCCAAGGCGACGATAATAAAATTAGGCAAGCTTCAGGAAGACCTGAACACAACTGATCCCCAAAACTAGTAATTTAAAAGCACGCGCGTGAACTTTTTATTTGTTATTCAATTTTCAAGAGTGTATGTATAATATTTCTATCGAGAAAAGAAAGTTCTCCATGGAATTTACCTTTTGATTATCCATCAATCATATGATGTCATAATTAACTACGTGAGTTGTAGGATGGCGCCATAATCAATGACGTCATGAATGGCGTATATAAGTTCGTCACGAACGCTTAATTGATGACGGACTAAGGGTTGCTGTACGATTTGCACGTCTTTACGATTTAATAAACATGCCGTTGAATATTTTGAAATTAATTTAGCGACCACAACAGCACCCAGTCAAATTAGTTTCAAAATATTCAACAGCTTACCTGTATAGTTTTCTGAAAATTGATAGGCGGGGACTTCAGGGATCGATTGATCCCAACACGAGCGAAGTGTGGGTGGAGAGTAGATAAAGTCGGGCTGGACATAGCTAAAACTGGCTTCCTCGATTAATATTTCTTGTCACATGGCCAGTTTAATCAGGATAAGTATCTATGTTTCACAACACACACACGCACACGCACACTCACACACAGACACACACATGTTGGCTAGTAAAATTATGAACTCGATATAAGAAAGGTGTTGTTGAATATTTTAACATAATTGGATTGGAAGACATTGCTTGTCTTAGGTCGTGTTCTCACCGGAGAGTTAATCAGGAATAACTCCATACCTCAGTATTGCGTTACGCCGGTTACGTCTCTAGTGAGAACACGACCTAAGGCAGCAATGGCTTCCAATCCGATGAACCTTTCCCGTTTTTGTAATTCCCCACCCATCCTTAGTTAATCTCCAGCCACACCTCGCTCGTGTTGAGATCGATCGATCCCTGAATTTCTTGACTATTAATTTCCAGAAGACTATACAGGGAAATATGTTGAATTTTTCGAAACTAATTTAACTGGGTGTTGTTGCTGACTAAGGCAGCAACAGCGCCTAGTCAAATTAGTTTCAAAATATTCAACAGAATGTTTATTATATGGCAAAGGCATACAATTTGTACACCGCCTATTAAGCGTTAAAGACGGACTATATCGAGTCATTCATGACGTCATGATTATGACGTCTGCCTACACGGCAGGTAATTGACTATGATGTTATATGAGTGAAGAAACGGATTCATGAATTCTGTTCAAGATATTCAACAGTGTGTTTTAAGTTATTTCTTAGCTCTATTGTATGCCTACATAACGTAATCCATTCGACAGAATCTCGGTAGCTGCGGGTTTCGGATTACTTTTTTACTTTCCAGATTTGTTTCGTATTATCCGGGATTTCCAGATATTTTCGGATCACCGCCGCAGTTGCGCATTACTAGTGTATGATCACATCCCTTTCCTGTGTTGAGATATGAGCCAAATATATCCAGAATTTAATCCGATCCGACTCTAGGTTATTTTCTCCAGATCACGGCCAAAGTCGGGAAATCCACTGGCAACGAAAGTTACTTCGTTGTTTTAAAATGTTAGCCAAATCGTGTTAGTAGTTTTTTTAGAGAGAGTCCGACTAACGAACGAACAAACGAACGAAAGAACGAACGAACGAACGAACGAACGAACGGACGGACTAACCAACTAACTAACTAACTAACTAACTAACTAACTAACTAACTAACTAACTAACTAACTAACTAACTAACTAACTAACTAACTAACTAACTAACTAACTAACTAACTAACTAACTAACTAACTAACTAACTTTAAACTAACTTTAAACTAACTAACTAACTAACTAACCGACCGACCGACCGACCGACCGACCGACCGATCGACCGACCGACCGACCGACCGACCGACGGACAGATCGACCGACAGACCGACAAACTAACTAACTACCTAACAAACTAACTAAATAACTAACTAAATAAATAACTGACTAACTAATGGGCGTGGTGGGTGATTGAGCTGCTACCCACAGTTAAAATGCCAGAACAACCCGAGTTTGTTGAGATTGAATTTACTTCTAATTATTAGACAGGTTTACGTATAAACTAGCGCATTTATGCAATGTTTACGTAGTGACGCGTATAATTTATTAGCAAAGCAAAATATGTAGTCGGCAGTTCATCTTCCCTGGCAGTAGGCCAAATAGGCACTTCAACGATACAGCCTAAAGCTAAACTCCCGAAAAGGTCATGAACGGAAGGAGGAGATACTCATGTCGTTGATGTCATAATCAAATCGGCCACGTGTTAGCTGATCAACTCTAAATCACTCCATAGGCAGTGACAGCCACCCCAGTCAAATAAGCTTCAAAATAGGCAACAGTTTATCTGTATAGCTATGCCTTTAAATTTTAATTCTGGAAATTCAGCATTTAAGGTTTCAAATCGATTCGAACGCGCATAAAATGATGGGTGCAGCCCAGCAAGAAATGGTCAGTACAGAGTTAGAAATGGATCCCGCAATTCGTCCAAATCTTGTCACTTCTTTATGCACACTCACACAGCATTGGTGGCCTGTAGTTTCCAAAACTGTATCCTGTCCTCGGTCACGTATAGGGCCTATGCATGTCTAGACATGCTGTGAATCTATTAACTCCTTAAATCTTTCGAGATGTTACGGACCGCGCCAGACTCGTGGAATCCTAATGTAGTGCCACACACTTTCTAGTTTTCGAGATATCCTGAACACTTTCACGACGAAGCCGTCCAAAACCGGCCTCTGTAGTGATCATGGGAAATGTCCACTTGCAGGCCAAGAGAAGACTATATTTGAAAACTTACAACTGGAATGACTGGCTCGATAACCGAGCCAGTCATTCCAGTGGTAAATTTTCAAGAATAGTCTTCTCTTGGCCTGTAAATGGACATTCAATAATTAAATCTTTTAATTCTTTTAACAAATTTAGTCATTAAAGGGTTAAATCCAGAATTGCATACGATCCTGATCCGGGTTCGTTTATCCGGGTTACCGCAAACATGTTCCTTCGCTGTATTAAAACTTGAGTCGGCAGATTTTGAAATACAGCTCCAGGAAGGCGGGCAGGCGAGCGGGCTGCCAGGGAGGCAGGCGTGCTGGCGGGCGGGTGGTGGGCAGGCAGGCAGGCGGGCATGCGGAGATGCAGACAGGAAGGCATGCGGACAGACAGACAGGCAATCAGCCAGCCAGCCAGGCAGGCAGGCAGGCAGGCAGGCGGGCAGGCAGGCAGACAGACAGGCAGGTAGGCAGACAGACAGGCAGGCAGGCGGGTAAAAAGACGTGACACGGTAAACCGAAAAATCATCAAATCCGGTCTTGATCTGTAGAAAACGAGCGAGGGTTTGAATTCTCTGATTGTCTTTGTCACAATAATAGACCAGCCAAGACCTGATTTTTCAATTACGTCTGGATTGTTTGGTTATTAACGGCCATCTATGGTAGCTGCTTTTACTGTGGGGAATAACGTGTGGTGGATACCATCCTTGATTTTGACCTTGAAATTCATTTCAACGTCATAAATATCACACAAATTTATTCTTGGAACATAGCATCTAGCAGTGATACGCACTGATTGTTACACAAAGGCAGGCAGTATGTACTGGTAGAAATCTAGTCCAAATGGAAATCTTGTCCAAATTGTAGATATCCGGATTCGGATCTGGGGATTTTGAGGAAGTAGCTAGCCTCAAGATTGTCGGTTCCTGTCTTAAGCATTATTTGCATATGCCCTCTTGACCTGGCGAGCCTGAAGCCCAAATCTTCTGTTAGTCTTTTTAGTAGTCTTTTTGATAGATTCATCCCAGTTATAAATATTGTCTACTTCACGACAACGTTATCGTGATTTATATATAGCGTTTATGAGAAACCATTTATGTAATATGTGTGCGTGTGTGCGTGTGCATGTGTGCGTTTGAACATCTACGCACTTATTTTTATTTATGTAACAAATATCATGTCTATATATAGATGAGCAGGATGGCCTAGTCAGGAGCACGCGATGTGGTAACCTATTTTACGCTGTGTGCTGGAATACGATATACATATAAAGGACGGACGAACAGACAAGAAGGAAGGATCAAATAGGAGAAGGAAGAATGAACATTTACTTTAGCAATGGCGCGGGTCTATAGTGAAGACAGCAAGCGTCATTGTTAATAAATACAGCATGAATGGAATGAATTGGATGAAAGAATTACTCACTTTTGGACAGCAACAAATGCAAACTATTTTGAATACAATTCGTAACAATAAATGCAAACTTTCGTAACGACAAATGCTAACTAATTGTTAGTTCATAACAACAAATGCAAACTATTGTATTTCTAAAGGTCAAACGCATTTCATGATGGTGTTATAGAATTTATCCGAAATCCAAGCATGGTTAGTTAGGCCTGTATGAAATACTGGTTTGATTACTACTGAATGAATTTTGATGCTATGCATATTGGCGGGTGTATATAAAATGCCGCTGCGCATTGACTATTTCAATACAGGACTGTTTTAAGGACAATTGTAGCTATTTAAGCAGTCAATGCTCGACAGCGTACATCAAGAAAGGATAATTTTACGAACTTTATGACTGGAAATATCTTTAATAGAGGCAGCGGTTAAATGACCGGTTTGCTAGTACGATCGAACTTTGTCAGGTGCGGCTGACTCATGTGCTCCGTGACCAGGTCCATAGTACATGCTAGGTCAGAGATCACCGAATGATGAGTTTCTGTGATGCTGTGACCGTCATGTTACCAAAGCCTAAATAGACAAACCGTGTATGAGTGAATCCTAGGGATTCAGGTAGAAGTCCGTGGCCGAGCTGTCAAGCTAAACAATAACATGAAACTTTGCTTGGTATCACAACATCGTGACGTCAGTGTGGTGCAATATCAACAAGATGTGATATATCCTTCACACGGTTTCAGCGAGAACTAGTTAAAACTAGTCGAACGCACACATCTTCAAGAGAGTTTGTGGGGATTCTATTGGGTAAGCAATGAGGCTTGACCAATCAGACTACCGCTTTTGCTCCTGTTGTGTGACGATAGTCATGAATACCCTTTTACACTATATAAGGCACTGTCGACAGTGTTTGCGATCACTCCGTCATCCGATGATTCTGAATTCAGTGTACATCTTTGTAAACGTCTGTTTCAGTATTTAAATTAGTTAGTCTCTGCAATTCTTGTTTATCAATTGATAATTGGGAACCAAGTTTGTATAAATAAAGTTTAGTTTGATTTACAGTCTGCAATACGAGTTATTTGCTTTATTCAGTTATATCAGTTAATAAAATATATTCGTTAAATCTATGATTAAGTGTTAAGTTCAATCTGTGATTAGAGAAAAACACTTCGTCTTTTTCCGAACCCAGAGAATCTTCTGCAGTCAGATACAAGCCTGACACATCTACATAATCAGACCAGTATCAGTTAGAATCACTTTTAGTTCCAAATCCGAGTTCCCGACTTCTCAAAATGACTTGCATGGCAGTTTGCTCTTTTTCCATGCAGATGCAGGTGGTTATATTGACCAATGGTCACTGTTTCTGGTGTACCATATAAATGACCAACACATTATTTAGTTTCATCAAATGCCCCATCTCTACCATTTCCCATGACAAGGAGGGGCTGTTTATTAAATATTTTCCAACATGGCTTCTTTCCATATCGACAGAAAGACTAAGTTGTATCACATCATATCACTTACTGAGTGTGCAAGACTTTCAGATATGGCAAAAGCTTAGCAACCCTTTCGTTCATTTACCATCTCAGAGACAACACACGTTTTGGCTGCTAAAATCGAAATAACGTGGACTAACAAGAGGACATCAGTATCTTTAGATATTACCACCATCCCTTCCTATCCACGTGCAGCTGCTTCAGGTACGTGCAGTAAAATTCAATGTGCCAACCTCTTTCTGGATGCCATGGATGTTGAGTTGATTGTAGGACATGAATGTAATCACATGAATAATAGACGTACCGGCCTAATATTACATTGTAGACGTGCCAGTTCATTTCATCCTTGTCAAGAATGTGACCAGTTATGTTGGTCTTTTTTGGTCAGATATGGTCAATACCAATGGTATGAATGGCAGTATGTAGAAAATCCACTAGAACTCTTGATGGCGTGACCTGGTGCACACCATGCCATCATGCACCCTGCTTTGGTGTTACCCTGTGACAGTTTGATACCGTCTGTGCTAGCCTGAACGGAGTTCATTTCAACGTCTGTGTTAGGCAGAATCGTGTACATTTTGAAAATGGCGGTGGTTAAAGCTAGTGTTGTCATATATACAATGGCTTGTGCTGTGCTGCCAATCCTCCGTTTGAAATCAACACCTTCGCCTATACTTCCATCGACTACATCTGCATCGTCAAACAACAAAGAGATGATTAGATCAAAATTGTTTGAAATCACCTGCTTGAATGTCCGGGGGTATCCATTGCATCATGTTGAATATCACGGTCAACATGTAACATCATTTCCTGGAAAGAGTTAGACTGGTCAGGGTCTACCTCAATACCTTATTCATCTTCTCAAGACGCTGTGAATCGTGACGTTTTTAATATGGTGTTTGCGATGATGAGGTCTGACTTCTCATCAGGATACATCAGAACGCATGCTTTCCAGAGAAGCAGAACATTTTTCACACACGCACGTCTTGTACTCCTTCATGAAAAATAGCCCTACTAGATTGGTATTTCGGAGGCCAAGCAGTACCGATATCGCTGCACAACTCACAAGTCAACATATTTCTCCCAAAATTGTACCCAAGACATGTAATAGAGTCTTAACACAGCATCTCATATATGTATCTCTTGTCAAAATATCAGTTGCTGATTTTGATTTCCATTTCTTACATTACCATTCTAAATTTCACACAACATTGGGGATGGTAACAAGCATCTGCTGCTATTGTCAGCTAAACATGTGCCCATCACTGGATCGGATCGGTTGCTGCTCTGTGAATCTTTCCTGTACTGTTTTACTGGCAGAACCAATGCATTTTTCAATTAACTGTAGGTAGGCTGATACATGGTTTCATCGGCGAATGGCCATTCGAGGTAAAAGTCTGTGAACCACTTTCTTTATCAATGGCTGCAGAAGGTAGACACCACTTCCTCAGCCTGGATAGTTTGATTTCTAGAACTGAATAACTGCAGCATGCTTTGTGCCATTTTTAGCACTTTAGCGACTAAATTTGATCAAGAATATCAAATATTTGATTATTGAATGTCCATTTGCAGGTCAAGAGAAGATAATTTTTTGTTAATTTACCACCGGAATGACTGACTCCGCTATCGAGCCTGGCATTCCAGCGGTAAGTTTCTAAAAATATAGTCTTCCCTTGGCCTACAAATGGACATTCTACAAGAGCACTGCAGCGGCCAGTGGTGGCAGCTTGGACGTTAAAAGGTTAGCTGTGTTGATTGGAAACCATGGTTCCGGATTAATGCGTAGTATTATATGGTAGCCTGGTGTGTGGGGGAGCCTCTGACTCCACGTTCTGTCGGATGGAGTGACAGACAGACTGATTGATTGTCTATTTGGTTATCCATTGGATAGACAGATGATCTCTTCTCTATTCCGGAGGTTGACTATAATTATTCCAGAGAGCGACAACAACACAGTCTTAACTTGTATTTTGTTTTTCAACTTCAAATTCAGTAATCATTTTACAATACAACTGTATATATTCAAACTTCTACATAACTCTCTGCATTTACAGTCTTACTCACTGGCATGCTCTCCTAGCTCACACTAGTTTCCTCCATAATAATTCCACACATATATAGCATCCTAGTTTCCAGGCAAACAAACTATCACCATTGAAACGTGTCTGTTCAATCATTTGTAAAAACATGAATTTTCAGCAATATATTAAATTAAATACAATCCTTAATAATACCAGGCTTAAACCTCATGTAGCTACTTAACCATTGTAATGCTGAATTTACTGAATTAAATTACTATTACAGACAGACTGGTCTGCCAGCCATATTGATTCGAGTTTAGATGTATAAATTGTTAATATCTCGGTTCAGCAGTATAATGGTTAAATCTCTATATTTAAAATATATCCATAGTATGAGGATTAACCCTTTCATCTCAATGTTGTTTTAATTGTATTTACTTTTTATAACGGTCATACAAAGCAACTATTGAATATTTTTCAACTAATTTGGCAGCAACAACTTTCAATCACATTATTTGCCAAATGTTCAGCAGAATAATTATGACATCATAAATTACAATACATATATGTATGCCGTAAAGCTCAAAGGGTTAATACACTCCTGTGCTAGTTGTATGTTTCTTCAAACGCAATGGGTCAATTAATGACTTAGTAGCTGGCTCTCTGTAGTAGGCCCAGCAGATTATTTAACAATTAAACAGTTCAATAATAACTGGTAATACGTCCTTGTACATATGCTATTGTTCTTTGATGAGCTGCTTACTGCCACTGATTTCAAACCAGTGTAGACTGTACGCAATGGTTTTTTTGGATAAAATTATTATTATATTAAATATAAACAATGTTATAATATAGTCAAATATTTCTTGGGCACGATAATTTACTTCCGCTCTCGCTAATGCCTGTCCCTGGCATTAGAAAAATAAATAACATTATTATCATGGCACTGTCAACGACTGTCCCTGAAGATGGTCACATCATGCCTCCACAAAATCTGGCATCTGTATAATACTCCCATAAACGCATCACTTATAGATTTTCATCACATATATCCTACATACGCAACTATATAAATATATTCACTTTATTTAAAATATAAAACTGTACATCTGTAATTCATTTCATTTAGCGAATGTAGCACAATTTAGCTGATGCGATGATGGAAATTTCACACAATATAATTATCCCATGTAGCTCCAGTACATCATTAGGGTTCAGTAGCGAAAGTGACAGTTCATAATAACACATGTGATGACTGTGATGTAATGGTTCTGACTGATCCAACCACATTTTTTAAAAACATGTTTATCTGGAAATGTTTCAGTCAGAATTACAGGAACATAGCGGAGAGCACTTGTCAACAAAATTATTTTTCTTACTATGACTATACAGGTATTTAATTCCTTCTATTATATTGACCTTTGGTATTGAACTTAATGGCTGAATATTGATTATAATTTGATGACCTTTGAGTTTCATTCACTAATCTTTTATAATGGTCTTTAAGTTGCATATTTTCTAGTTGAAGATTTTCAATTCTTTGTCGCGTGGAGTTCTGAAAATGTATTTTGAAATTCAGTAAATTTGCTGTTGCAATCTTCCTTGTCCTTTTTTATTTTGTCCTTGTATGCTTATATTTCTGTTTCTTGCTTAATTGGCAGTGCTTGCGTATCAATGCAATTGCATGACACATTATTTTCTTCCGTTGGTGTAGTCTGGACAGACTTTTCATCAGATAAATACTCTGTCCATGTAGATGCAGTGTGTGTCTCAACAGAACAAGAGGCGGACATGGCTGGCGGAAGATTACAGGTTTCGGTCGCAACAGTAGCAGTGCACTTTTTATTAGCTGCAATCTGAGTTGATTTTGACACAAGTTTTGTTTCTGTAAATTTGGAAGGATTAATTATTGGCTTTGAATCCAATCGTTGTTCATTTTAGCATAATTAATCACACTTTGTTGTGGGATGTAAGGTGGCTCTGCCAGACGGGTACGTTGTCCCAGCTAGGGTGGGTCTGGGGGCGACCGCTCCGGGTACGTTGCAAGCACGCCCCCCACCCCTGGGTTGGATAGTATGCGTATATAAAGCCCTATGAGAGAGGTTTCGTTAAAACGGCTAAGTCCATAAGAACGCGTAGCGGGCATGTACGCGCATCAGAGCTTCCCTGTCAGTATTGGGAGAGTGTATGCTTATAGTGTACCGAGTTGGTACTGGTGATTTCTTTACCTCATTCCAGTCTCGTCGCTCTTGGTACGGATCAGGACCGGAATGAAACGAGGATTTCAAAACGTTTTACCTTTTTGAAATCGGACCAGAAATGGCCGACTTATCCACAAATGGCTCACTTAAATTATTTTCAAAATATTGCTTTGACGTCGTAATCGCGTGTATGTATTAAATGAATGGGGAATGCACTGATCACGTGATCGCCACGTCACCCTTTCTAGCTGCATGCTGATTGGCTACTGCTCGTCCGCTGACTGGCTGGCGCGTCCTGCCTATGACGTCATGAGCAGTATAAAGGGAGCCAAAAATCAAGAATCGAGAGCACTTCGGCGAGGAAGCCGACACGACAGCAAGGTTGCTGGACCAGCGCAGTGCTAGACGTGGGATAACTGCTTACTGACTGTGGTAACTACACCGCAGCAGTGCCCTGCGGAATTCAGATCTCCTGCGCTGGTGAGCAGCCTTGAACATCCGCATCAAGTTTTTGTACGCTCTCGGACGGCCATCTGAGGGCAAAATAACTAAATAAGAACTCCCTTTCCGGAACACTCACAGAGAAGCTTCCCTGCGGATTGGACTTACGGGCCCGATGCAATTCTACAGGATGTAGAGCCACGGTGCTTCTTGGTGGATAACCCGCCGGATCTTCTGGACCACGCTGAAAAGTGGTATCAAACTTCCGCTCAGCATGTCGTGTGTTTTAATTAACTTTTGGACCACAGAGTTATGCGACGTATCCTGCATGGTGTACCCAGTTATGTACATGCATATTTAATTACCACTGAAGCCCTCTATGTTTGGGCAACTTTCAAACTACCGTCGCCGGACGGACACTTTACAATTTACTGTATAAATTTATGTATTAGTTATTCTGACTATCTAGTGGACATCTTTCTACAACCGTTCTCCTTCACCGTCTTGAGAGTGAGCCGCATCAACAGTCTGCCTGCTGAAATCTTCCCAGCAACTTCGGAATTGTGTCCCCTTGCGCTACCCATCTGTAGTGCATCAATTCCCATGATTTATGATCTTTTACTGTACCGATGACCAATAGGTACCCAAGTAACTATACTATTGTGCTATTCATTATTTCCGCAATAGGTACCGATGACTAATAGGTACCTTCCCAGTCTTAAGACAGCATTTTTATATTTTCTGTTTCATACTGTATATATTATCTTTATCTCCGTGTTCTTACAACGAACGAGCACCGTAAGGTCCTATGACCTGATATACTGTTAGCACTGTATTAGTTAGCTATGAATATGGCAAGTAGTCATCCTAGTTATTCTGTTTTCTTTATATAAAAACTCTAGGACGCAGTACGCTAGGCAATTCTATACAGCAGCATTATATCTGCATCACTACTTCCCCCAGCATCAATTTTACACTGAGGTCACCGATCATGCTCACATTGCTCGAACCTGTCATGTGACCGATTAAACCTGGCTATCTAGCTCGATAGGATAGGTTTAGAGTAGTTAGGGACAATCTCTCCATACGAGACACATTGTGTACACCTTTTCCAGCTGTCGCGGATATGTAATCCTGCACACCGGCTAGATTGTGGCAATTGGCCAAATCGACATGTTGGCAGAATCCGACTCTGAGAAACTATTGGGGTTTCCCAGTGGTTATAACTAAAGTGCAGATTTCGCGTCTTTGGATACCAGTTAGTATCGATACCCCCACCAATGTAGGAAGCACTGCGAAAAGAAATTATATTATGTAACTCCGGCCTGCAGTGCATCTCTGGGCATTCTGGAACATAACCGTAATGACAGGTGAAATGTTAATTCCGTAACACATGGGTGACGGATGAGATGCAGATCTTCATCCAACTCGGTATGGTGACTGAGCGCAGTCTTAGAACCACCACGCCCTCACGGGAAAGTCACTGGCGATGAATATCTGCCTCTTACTCCCCACAATAAATACTATTGCGCTTTCTAAATTGCTTATGTGAACCGTGAATTGTCCTAGTGTTGTTATCTGATTATGGTGCAATGGTGACCAGATCGTCATATGATTCGGGAGCTGTCGCTCCGTAACATGTACGCACGCTGTTTTCTGAGGAAGATGCTATGTGAGGCGACATGCGGGAAGCTGGGCATCTTCGCCAGCTAGACTCGTGTATCAAAAGATAGGTAGGAATGACTGCCACTAGCGGCCAAAGCTTTGAAGCGTATCTAACAACTAAATGGTAGGTGAGAACTTAGCAGAAGGCGTGCATAAATAAAGCGGCAACTACCAATGTAGTATCTTTGGACTTACATAAGACGGTGACCTATGAATTCTTCGGAAATCATCTGTCCCGCCTTCACGTAAACCAGCGTGCATCACATTCAATATGCACATAACTTTTTACCATATGAATCTCAGTCCGGCTTCAGGCCAAAGCATTCTTGTGAAACAGCATTATTAAAATTAATAGAAAAATGACGATTCGCGGTCGATAATGGCGAGCTCATAGGGGCTATTATTGATGAAAGCTTTTGACCTTGTAAATCGTGATATTCTGCTACAAAAATTAGCCATCTATAAATTTGATTCACTTACGCTAAATTGGTTCGCATCGTATCTGGAAGACAGACAGCAATACGTGTCTATTTCTGACAAGATTTCTGGTCTTTTACCGGTAACAGTAGGCATCCCTCAGGGTTCTGTGCTAGGACCTCTGCTATTTATCCTTTATGTAAATTACCTACAAATGGGCATTAACAGCAATGTAGACTTGTATTGCGATGATACAACCTTGCATTGTAACTTTGACAATGTACGAAATATAACTGAGCAACTGTCTGGGGATATGGCGTCTGTCCAAAACTGGTGTGAAAATAATAAAATGATTATAAATTCTGACAAAACCAAATTATTAATGATATCCACTAAACACAAACTTAATCAGATTAATGATGCAGAAATTAAAATACATATATATAACGGAGAATTAGGTATTGTAGACAATGCAAAACTTTTAGGCATACATATAAACGGGAATTTATCTTGGCAACAACACGTAAACAAAATATGCAGCAAAAGAGCCTCCCTTATATACATGCTAAGGAAAAACAAACAGTACATGAATATCTGGGAACGCAACTTATTTTACAAAGCATACACACTATCACATATAGATTATTGCTGTCTTGTTTATTATGTAGGTACACCGATTTTCTTAAGTAATTACAAAAGCGTGCTGCAATAATTATCTAAGACGTCCCATATAGAACTCCATCAAAGCAATTATATGGCACCCTAAAGTGGACGTCGTTAACTGAGAGAATGGCTATAAAAACAAATATAATGACATACAAAGCACTAAACAACCTCACACCTAAATACATTAAAGATATGTTTACACCCATAGACGAAGCACATACACTAAATCTGCGATCAAAAACTTATGGGCACTTAAAGCCTCCAAAGATACGAACAGACTGTGGTAAGAACAGCTACACATACTGTGCAACACAAATGTGGAACTCACTACCTCAAAAGATTACACAATCGACAACGCTTTCATCTTTCAAATCCAACATATGCAATCATCTAAATGTGGGTTAATTAAGCGGCCCAAAATTTGCGTAAATGTGTGTGCATGCGTACGTGCCAGTGTGTTGTTTTGTGAGGTAGAGTGTAAGTTTGTCCGCGTGGTCGAGAGAAAATGATTTAGAGTGTAAGTGCGAGTTTCAAAAAAAAAAAAATAATAATAATAATAATAATAATAATAATAATGATGATGATGATGATGATGATGATGATGATGATGATGATGATGATGATGATGATAATAATAATAATAATAATAATAATAATAATAATAATAATAATAATAATTACTGTCACATCGGAATTTAAACTAATAGTCTGTCAGAATTTCTTTGTGTGTACATAGATGTATAAATTTGTATATATGTTAATGAGGGCCTCTGTTAGATCAGGCCGTGTACTTGAAAATTTACCCTCAATAAATAACGATTATTATTATTATTATTATTATTTTTGTTTGAACAAAGGAGTGGCCCTTTTTGCCAGCTCTTTTCCTCCGCTTCGGCGTTGAAGGCATTTTCCTGTGACGGAGGCCCACGCGAGGCACTTTCCTCTCGCAACAATATTATTTTGTGTGTGTTAGGGGTATAATTGGTTTATATTAAACTATTTAAGTAGCCTCTTTGCGATGCTCCCTTGCGGGGATACCTCACAGGATTTACGATTCCGTGAGGTACCTTCGGCAAGCCCACGTAGAAAGAACACCAGTTTGGTTCTATGTACTGTATTATTTTTGCTCACTTACTAGCAAACGAGTACTATTGTTTGTGTAGTTATTTATTGTTAATTATTATCATCATGTCCAGACTTTTAAATTACTCTATGGACCGACATACTGGTGACACGAACAGTTGGGATGAGACAGTGAGGTTCAATCTCGGCGGCAATGGTCGCACAACCCCATTGAAAGGTTATCATTCCACCGGCTCTAGAAGCTGGTATTTGTACCTTCCGGAGAGTTGTGATACGGGATCCATAACCCCGAGAATGATAGCTAACCAACCTCCCACGCATCCTGTACATGCGGTGCAATGGAGCAGAACAATACAATGGTCCAGTGCATACCCCCGCGAGCTACAAGTGGTGCCCAATGTGGGGCTCGAATGAGAAGCTAACCCACGCCAACCCTCAAGGTTTCAGTCTCCTTCATCAGACAGTCAGCACTCCCTAGATTTGGAAGTAGCATCATATGATGGGAGAATGGCATGCATGCTCACCGACTATGCCAGAAATTTCCCCAGTGCAGAACAAGCAGCACCGCTTTTACACAAGTTTTCGCCGATCAGCGAGGGGACATTCTGTGATGTCTTGTAGGCGGGAACTCAATATATCACACGGTGATAGGCAACTAACATCTATGCTGAATTACGGTCGACCATGACATAAACCCCTACGTGGGCATATCATTCCTTCACAGCCATTATGTTCACAAGCGTCATCACAGGGTGGCCAATGAACCTCATGCACCATAGCCCGCATCTCCGCTGATACATACGTTGTCACCATATTATCCATCGGTACCACGATATGAATTGGGAGATTCGGCACCTCCTTTTCAACAGTATTCCAGAAGAACAACATCACATGGCACACACCACCCCGTCAGTCTCCTGCACCATCCCCATATGAGGAACACCTGTCGCATCAGCTGATAGAACGTCCACGTCATCTACATCACGCCACCACCAGTCTATAGACCAACACTTGTCTTTGGACCTGCATTAGGGCAGTATTTAGCGGACCCTACATATCATGCACAACACTATCATTGGGAATCGCCCTCACGGACACGGCATCATAGGGAACATCATTGGGAATTACCACCAACACCACCACCAACACGCAGACCAGCATCCACGTTCACGTCAGTCTCCCCAGCACCACCACCTGGATTCATGCCCATAACCTCATATCGTGGCCATGGTCGGAACATTCTCCCTCCTGAATTTAGCGGGGAGAATTATTGGGCTAATTACAAGTGCCAATTCGAGATCATTAGTTGTACCAATCGGTGGGCGGGTCGTCAAATGGGAGAATATCTGGCCGTAAAACTGCCTGGGAAAGCACTTTAAGTCCTGGCAGATTTGGGCTCAGATCATACAGCAACATACACAGAACTGGAAAGCGTGTTATCGGAGAGATTCGGGGACACAACCCTCAGCGAGACGAGTTGTCTGCAGCTTAATAACTTGTGTAGACGGGCCGGGGAGAGACTACCAGAGTTAGCTAGTCATATTCGGTGACTTTTTACTCACGCCTACCCCAGCACGAATCACGAGGGAGTCACACATCTGCATCTGGACACTTTCATTGATGCGTTAATTGGAGCACCCGCCCTCAAGGAAAGGTTATTCGTGGTCAATCCCATGTCGGGGGCTACAACAATGCCCCAGGATGCGGGAACCAGCACAATAATAACAATCATCAGAACATGCATGATCGATTTAAAGAGATAACGAAACAGATTTCCGCACTCACCAATTTAGTCACCACACTCAGCACCACGGTCGAAACACAGTAGACAACACGCCCAGCAACAAATATGATAGTAACACAGACTGCAGTCAATATTCGGCATCATGGATCCACAAGAAGAAGCGTTGTTCAAAGGACGGCAAACCTCAGTGCCATCATTGTTTCTTCTGTACATCAACTAAACATCCCATGATGCATTGCAAAAAGTGGCTCACACAGGTAGCCCTCATCCACGACCGCACCAGTCCTGTCTGTACTGCTGTATACACCAACTCACAGTATACTGAAACAGCATCAACAACACCACCATTGCTACCTCCAGCTCCACCATCCCTTAAGCATTCGCAGCTGCAGCGATTATGGATTGGCCCCTTCCTCACTCAGTCACCAACTGCACTCATGGAAGCCATCCGGAAACAGACCAACTATATACAGGGTGATACTGCACCACAAACAATTCCTCAAGCAGTATCTTTGGAAACTCTTCCGCAGGCACAACACAAAGTAATATATAAGTGTGTTTGTCTGTTTAGTGGCGTTTCCACCAGTGCCACCGTTGACACTGGAGCTTCCATCACCATCTTCTACAACCGCTTGTATGAGAGCATCCCACCTCATAAGAAGCCATCCCTTAGGCCTACAAACATACTTTTGCAAACAGCTACGGGAGCCGATGTTCCTGTGACTGGTACAGTAAACTTCGTAATACAGATAGAGGAAATGCAATTCATACAGCGAGTTGCCATTTCCTCTATTCAAAATGATGCCCTGCTTGGCTCTGATTTCCTCAGTGTCAGCGAAACCAGCATACATTGTAGACAGAAGGAATTAGACATACACGGCCGATGCATACCCCTTGGACCAGAATCATTACTGTATGACACGTTTTGTATCCTTGATTTAGCTGGTGACTACTTGCAGGTGGCCATGGATGAGGCTGACAGGGAGAAGATCGCGTGTGTGTGCAGAGACAGTCTTTTCCAGTTCCGCAAGATGCCCTACTGATTACGCAACGCTCCTGGAATGTTTTAGCATCTCATTGAGCAGGTATTAACCACCCTGCAATGAGAGATCTGACTCTGTTACATCGACGACGTAATCGTCTTTGTCTCAACCCCAAAAAGTGTCATCTCTTTAGACAGAATGTAGAGTTCCTGTGACACGTCATATCTGGTGATGGATTGGCTACTCAACCTTCAAAGAGCAAAGCGGTAGCAGAGTGTCAAACCCCACTTCATTCATGGACACCCGGAGTTTCCTCGGCCTCTGCCAGTACTATCGTCGTTACATCCATCACTTTAGTGAGATCGCATAACCCTTATTTAGGATCACCAAAAAAGATCGATCAGTCAAGTGGACGAGTGAGTGTGAAGCCTTCAGGGCACTGAACTGGGTACTGGGTTACGGTTCACGTACTCTAAACAAAACAGAGAAACGTTACACGACCACTAAGAGGGAATTGTTAGCTGCGGTATATTTCGTCAAATAGTACAAGCACTTTCTGTATGAGCACGCATTTACCCTGCGTACAGATCACGCCTCCCTACGCTGGCTCAGAAACCTAAAGAGGGTCAGGTAGCGAGGTGGCAGGAATCCCTGAAAGCCTTCAACTACAACGTTGTTCATAGACCCGGCAAACTGCATGGTAATGCCAATGCCTTGAGCAGAATTGGGCTCGAGGATGAACAAGAAGTGGCCACCACCATGACACATACTACACAGCCATCTCCAGTGCTACCCAAATTGTGGTGCGCAGAGTGGGACACGGAGACAGTCGCTCACGAACAAGCAACAGATGAGCAAACATGAAACATATACGTGTGGATCCAGGACGGGGTACATCCTCCTAAGCAATTTGCTACACCAATTTCCCCGATGGCAAAATACTACTATCAGAGGTTTGGAGAGTGCCATATGCAAGATGGCATCCTCTACATTAATAACCGGATAGTGATTCCTGAGCGTTATCATGAAATCATTCTGCTAAAGCTACACGATAACGCTGGACACTTAGCCGTCGAACGTACAACAGACGGAATCATGAGAGATTCCACTGGATCGGACTACACAATAATGTGAAGGCATGGGTCGCCAATTGTGTCCCTTGCCAAGAAAGCGCTGTTGGCCAGCAACATTCCGCACCCTTACAAGTTAAAATTGTTGGTGCACCATGGGAGCGAGTGGCCATTGATGTGCTCGGACCCTTTAAATACGACGGATGAAGGAAACAAGTACATACTCGTATTGCAAGATTATTTTATGAAGTGGATAGAAGCATTTGCTTTGCCTGACCAAGAGACATCCACAGTAGTGGATGTCCTGACTAGCAATGTGTTCTGCCACTTCGGTATGCCCTATGAACTACACTCCGACCAAGGAAGTAATTTTGAAAGCCGGCTGATCTCTGAGCTCTGCAAATTGTTTCATATAGTCAAAACATGCACGACGCCATACCATCCGCATAATGACGGGATGGTGAAAAGTTTCAACCATACCTTGGCGGATATGCTGACAAGGGAAACATGCCTTGGTTGTTGTGACTGGGATCTACGACTCCCATATGTGCTCATGGCATACCGCACCTCAATACATTCCAGCACGGGTTATCCCCCTGCTCAGTTAATGCTAGGCCATGAATTAGACTTGCCTCTGGATCTGGCCATGCCCAGGATTCCGGGAGAGAAGAATTCACAATCTCTCTGTGTAGAGCTCATGTAGCAGCAGATAGAACAGACCCATGAGCTGGTGAGAGTAAGATTATCCGCTGCACACCGGCGTCAGAAAACGTGTCATGACCAGCGAGTGCATGGAGATCCGTATGAGGTGGGAAAGATGGTGTGGGTACACGATTCGCGATGTTCTGCAAACGTGCCTAGTAAACTGAGTTACCAGTGGAAAGGTCCCTATATGGTAGTAGGTAAGAAGCTGGACATGAGCTATCGTATCCGCGCCTCGGATGGCCTGACCTCAGTCATCCACTTCGATCGACTTAAACCCTGTGTCAGTGATGGCCCAGTGCCAGAGCTCAGACTAAGTGTTCTACGTGACATGGGTACCCAGACAGATGTCTCTATGGAAACAAGTATTCCCGACATTAGTCCACGGCAAAACCGCACACCTCGGTGTACCCCTCTAAGCCCTAAAATCGCCGGCCCACCCCTACTCCAAGGTGCACCCCATCCGTTACCACCACAACCCGACTCCAACTGGCGTCTCCATCTATGCACCAAGTTCGGACACCACCGTCCAGTCCATTTCACACTCCACTCGTCGTCTGTTGACTGTCAACTTCAGATATGAGAGAGTCAGCTGTTACAGAGGAGGTAGCACCACAGTAACCCAGTACTTTGCCCACTCGGGTCGGGAGTCGGCAGGATGCGCCTTGACTATGTCCTGGATTATGTTCCCCTAACTTGGACATGTCTTTATCGCAGGCATATACAGTGAGGTACCTAGCCTAGGCTGCATCCTGTGTGGAGAACTGGGCGTCCGTCTGGCATGGTGGGGACAGGGAAACACACCGGGAAGGCCACAGGTTATAAGCAACAATAACGCAGTCATCCACAGTATGTGCTGCAGGGGATTCCCCCAGCCCCCCCACCCCCGGAAATGTCGTACATAATCAGCTAAAATATCACACTTCAATCACACGTAATAACAGTCAATATTATTAAGAGAGCAAGATGCCCGAAGTCTGTCGTCAGTATCGAGTAGGATTTTGCTACCGAAGGGAAATTCAATAATGGGCATCCGTGCTCTAAAATAACTCTGTCCTATCTCCAGACTCGGCCATTACAGAGCGAAATACATCATGTCCAATAAAGTTGACACCACAAGCATGCAGAATTCCCGCCCCTCTGCAATAAAAACTTCACACTTCACAACAGCACATCTGCAGATCATCTGCAGATAAGCAGCCACGTGTATCAATCAAATTCACCAACATGAGACACAGACACTCAGGATGACTGTATCGCAATCGTCATACGACGGTATTGTAAACTGTAAAACTGACGCACGCACTTTCCGAGCAGTACTGTGATAATTAAGTTTGGTCTAGGTGAGGTGAGACTAGTTCTACCCGCAGAGGAGGATGCTTGGCAGTCCACCCACCCGGTAAATACAGCCCAGCTTAATGGGATCAGTAGACTTGGCTTCCGCAAGACATGGAGCTGTTTAAAGCAAACAACAAATTACAGTCAGCTATACTGTCCTAATTTTGATTGAGAACACGACTGTTCTACCGCGTATACAAAGCATTAATGCGCGGGATGATGAAGCAGTATCAAAACTTAGCATCGGGGAGAAATTCAAATATTCTCTTAGCCACATATTCCAGCCACTAAGCAACACAGGCTGTAATAAATATACTACACACAAGAGGCGGCGCATGTTTAAGATCACGCGCATATAAAGGGAATGCTGTTCTGATGAACAGAATAAAGAAAACATATATTTCCATTTTTCGCATCAAGTACGTATAATCAGCAGCATCAAAACTCCATCCATATACTGATTGTCTACGTTTCCGATCAACCACGTGCTTTAAAATCAAGAAAAACGTGATCAATACTTCTATTTCCCGGTAAATTGGATCAAAGGCTATAAACAAAAGACCCTCCCTACATGTTACTACCACAGCGTGATGGAGGAGGCGAGAGGTGGTGAGTCGGGGCCAGGCTGCTGACGTCATCACGCTCTCCCACACCCCATCGGGCGTTCCAGCCTGAAATCCGAACAGGCGAGTTTATAAGCATCCAATTTGAAAAACCGCTTAACGCTAATTAAGAGGTGAACGTCCACAGGAATAAATAGTTCCCGATTTTAACCCCGATCGGAGACCCAATTTCCCGCCGAGTGCGGATGAAAGCGACTATCCTACCTTCTTATATTTATATTTGCCTTCTTCCTACGAAGGAAATACATAATCCAACTCCAGGAGAATAAAAGTTAAATATTTCCATATTTGGCGGGACCGACTCACCATAAAATATTCGCGTGTGGTCATCCGCCCTCCTGTGACGTCACCACAAGGTATAACAGGAGGAAAGTGGGCACTGAAATTTCATCTTCCAGTCAAACTCTAGGGAAGATCTAGCTACTCGTATTTTATGTTATATTGGCCAGGAAAGTTATGAAGAGTTAGGAAAGTTTAGTTAGGTTAGTGCAGTTCCACAAATAACCATCATGCGGGAATAGTATGTCGCTTGCGGAGGACCTCGCCTTGTCTGAGAGCTCAGAAGCTCACATTGGAAAGAAGTATCCATGAACTTGCTTTATCACACAATGGACAGTCATGCATTTTCCAGAAATTTGGACTTGAAACTTCACCTCAATCGCAACCATTTACTACAGAGAGCATTCTGTGCAGATTACAAGTAACTGTATTCAGCCACTCGGTATGGTGTAACACACACGTTATCATTTAAACATCGTGTGTTGGTTGTGACATTAAAGCCCGGTGAGCAAAATGAAAATATAGATATCCTCGTGCCACGTTTCGAAAATGGACTTCCAATTACTGTGTTTCCAATGAGAAAAATGACCAAGAATAAACGTACTAAATGACGACAAGTTGACTTTCCGCATGTATCTACATTCTAGCTATGTCTCAATCAGCGGTCCTAACTAGTTTATCAAAGCATAAATATATAATAAGCAATATACTTATTAGCTCTTAGCTTCCAGTTCCTTAACTAGATTATATTTTTCTTTTAATTATTATTGATGTTCCTTTTTCGGCAACGTCCCATGATTACATCAACACCATTGGTTAGTAACAATCTTGTCCTTTCAGATGGCATACCGGATATAGGATAGTAGTAAAGTCTGGGTGCACAATTTAATAGGATATGGAATAGCTTCTAAGATCATACCAGACATCCATACTTGGATGTAATTACATTTCCTGACACTCACCCCATAGCTTACAAGACAACATTTCGGATGCCAGATTCTCTACAGCAATCCCACCGAATAGCCATCATTTGAGTCCTGAATAAAGTAATTACTACATGGTAACAACGTCATCAAAACGTCCAACAAAGTACATGTAAAATATTAAGATAATCGATTAAGCTACTTTTCAGTTATGGCAAGGTATAATGTATATATGGAACACAGCCTGTTTATAATGGCACATTTACGATACAGCATTGCAAATCTCATATTAACCCATTTCCTCCTTAATATAAGTATTAATTAAAAGTGATATTTATTATTATTTATTATTTTTTATTATTATTATTATTATTTTTATTATTATTATTATTATTATTATTATACAGGGTAAGCCGATTAGTCCAATAAGAAATCATCCACTGTATTATTTACACCAACTAGATGCAAAATAACGCATTAGATATACACCGGGTAGTAAGTCAAGGAAGGGAAATAAATCCGTCTAGTCAGAGCCCGGCACAGTTTATTACTGACAGCAGTCCTCCCCCTTGATTTCTATCAACATCTAAGGGTGTCTGGTTGCGCAGCCTCATGGAGGATAATTAAATCAACTGACCAGCTAGCCATATTTAAAACTTCTACAATGCACATGCAGCTGCATGGTGATTGTAGCAGGCAGTATACATAGCGTGTCTAGCTTAAATCCCACAGTTCATGACGCTAATATGTGTGCACACTGCCCATTTTCATCCCAAATTCCCAGGATCTACAATTCGACAAACCAGCCCATATGATTGGTGACTGTTTTGAAAATTCACTACCCTGGACGGATTCTCTTCTCACCTCATTAAGCAAAATGACCATCTAATGAGCAATATCATTTCCTGCTGAAATATTCCCTGCTTTCTGTACAATAACTGAACACTAATATTATTGTATCCCGTTCAGGCTCTGTCTGTTGTGTGGGTGTGTGTGTACGCGCCTGCACGTGCACGTGGGTGTGTGGTGCATGCATGTGTGTGCTGAGTGCGCGCGTGCGTGTATGGTGTGTGCATGTGCGCATGGTGTGTGGGTGTGCTTGCGTGGTGCGTGCGTGCGTGCGTGTCTATGTGTGCGTGCGTGCGTGCGTGCGTGCGTACGTGCGTACGTGCGTGCGTACGTGCGTGCGTGTGTGTGTGTTGGATTACATCATACTTGATTAAATGTTAAATTTCACTTACCATGAGGCCTGGTTATCCAGTTCTCATCCTTTAATTTGCCATACAATGCCGAAAAACAGCCATGTCTATATTTCTAGGTAAACGCCATGCAATTCACTGTGCTAACCTTTATACGTTTTTACTCTCACTATATGCTATGCACAGTCCTGTCCTATTAAACACAGTTCTGACTTCCTCTCTCTCACTCAGCTGTTCTCCCTGTCTCCCATTACTGCAACCTGATCTGGTCAGATTTTAATTGACGCCAAATAGTCCCGAACTATATCTTAGTTACTAAGTTACACCTATGGGATAGCCGGATTAAACCAACTCAGTTTCACATGGATACCTCAAGTTATCTCATGTGACACAAGATTACTATCCAAGATGTACTCAGAAACCAAGTCCAGCTCTTCTCTTAGATACATATTCATACACCAAGCATGCATAAATTAGCTGGGAGGGTGACATGTTAATTAATATGACCAGCGAATGCTGGAATTGAGCATATACAGTGTGGCTTAAACAAGTACATAGGCTGGATGGAAAGCTATTTATATATTAATTGAAGTCATGTAAATTCATTCTCTCACATCTGTAAGGCAGGAGGCATGTAAATCGGCAGCAGCCATAGTTAGGACTGAAACGTTTGGCCATAGCGCAACCACCAATTTGTTGATAATCCTCTCCATTAAATTCAAAATCATTACACTGCAAACTAATTTTCAGCAGTTCCAGTATTTCCCTGTCTGATCGAAGTGTATCAGATATTTCTTTAAGGCCATGAGGACCGAATTTATACCCATTTCTATATGAATGCTTGTGTATATCTAGTCAATATCTAATGTTTCTAGAAATGAATTTGGGGGTACTTTGAAAAAACCCCACAGTTTTGCTTTTTCAAAGTTTGATGAGCATTCTACCAAAACGAAAACCGATTATTTTAACCCCTAATAGGACCATGACCTTGGATCCATTTTCAATATTTGTTTGACCTTTCAACGTGTGTGACTATTTCTGCCAAAAAAAACAAACTAGGCTGGTTGGCTGCTAAGAGGCGCCCGATATCGGGGTGACCATGACCTCTGAGCCCAGCTTGAACGAGTGTTGCTTCTTCCTGAGCATTTCTAAGGAAAAAGAAAACTGATAGCCTTGACCCCCTACTACCAAAACACCTTTCGATCCACTATTTCATTGCAGACAAAATATTGACAATGTTAGTACCGTCACCTTTGCTCCCAAAATGAAGCAACATATACGAGACTCCAATTGTAAGATTCTAGCCAAGTATAGTGGAGATCTGATTAAAAAACTGTAGACTGGGTCGCATTTCAAATATCCATGCTGAATGATGATGATGATGATGATGATGATGATGATGTGATGATTACTGTATTCTGCGGCTGTAGTAGTAGTAGAAACAGCGTACAACTGCGATCAGTCCGTCTTCGCTTTTGCCCACTGCGTCCTGTCCCCAACCGAAATACTTAGCTTCCTCAGGTCCATTCTTGACTTGGGTGTACCGAGTCCTGCCATCTTGAGGTCACCAGATTTATGCGGTAGCGCCCTCTCCTGGCTTTATATTTGCTGGTTCCAAGTAGGGCGAATTCCAAGACTATCCGTGCTGGCGTGTCTTCTTGCATCCTTAGCACACGGCACAGTTGCGTCTGCGTATGCATAATCAGCAAACATGCGATTGTATAGAAATTTCTGTGTAAACTCAGCCCAATAGTGGAATCCAATCTGTCTCTCAAATATACGATGCCATAATGAATTGCGTCACATGTTGGTTGACCTCACAGGTCAATTACGTCATGAAGGCCACGAGGACCGAATTTATACCCATTTCTATATGAATGCGTGTGTATATCTAGTCAACATCTTAATAAACGCTTAATAGTCCGTCAAGTTATACGAATTGTATGGCTTTACTAGTTATTAAAGATTCGTTTTAATATTTTGAAACTAATTGGACTGCACGCTGTTGCTGCCTTAGGCGGCAACATCACCCAGTCAAATTAGTTTCAAAAATATTTAACAGCTGACATGTATAGTTTTCTAGAACTTGAGGTTCATTGAGTTAAGGGTTCGATCGATCCTGGCACGGGAAAACATGGGCGGAGCTTAGCTAGAGATGGGTGGGGCATAGCTAAAACTGGATTCATCCATTTGTATACATAGGCCTACACGTTTGAATGAATTTTAGCCTTTAAAGCATGAATTACAATACAAGTTTCAGAGTAGCTACACGTATACTGCCGCGTTATCTGTAATTTAAACATTGTATAACCATCGTGTGACGTGTGAGGCGTGTGTTGTGGGCAGCGTTTCCTCACAAAGTTTTCCGCCAATTATTACCATGTACATAAAATAATGTAACCTGTCGACTGATATTATTGACAGATCGCGCATGCGGGAATGTTACCAACTTTGTTCCAGAGAGTGCGTATTGATTGACAATCACCGACAATAAAAGCCGATATAGGCTATATAGAGTTTGTAATTATCGTTAAACGACGGTTTGAACGGCTTTGAAAACAAACAAAACCAACCATGTCGGGCTCTCTGTCAATAAAAAAAACAAAGCATTGTGGATGTTGTTCCTATCGAATTTATCTACACAGAGGACTGTTAAATATTTTGAAGCTAATTTAACAGGAAACTATTGCTCCTATAGGCAGCAACAACTGCAGGCCAACTTATTTACAAAATACACGTATTCAACAGATTATTTCCTGCATTGCAGATGATTTTTTACATTTCGGGTTCTCGCGGTTAAACGCTAACGCAGGATTCTATTTATAGATCCTGGACACTCTCTATGCTAATATTCACTCGACTATTATGAAGATAATGTAACTCATTTGTGATATGCCTTACGTTTAACACATCAAACGGGCGAACCGGGAAAGAAGATTTCCAGACAAAAAAACGGATCCCGGTCTGATGCAATTATGGCTATCCCGTAAACATGTTGTCAGATTTGGCTCACATTTTACCACAAGAAAGGACGTACCCGTATTCTTGAATTTTACAACGTTGTCATGATCAGCAAAAAATACGGAAAATCCGAAAAATCTATAAAAGTGCAGTTTCGTTATATCCAGCATCATGTTGTACCCTGATTGCGGCAATTACAGCCAGTGGGAGAAGTTCGTCAAGGGGTTTCTTTTCCTTATATATGAAGTTCACATCATCGGCTTATTCCATCTCTAGCGGTATACCCAGTATTGACACTGGGTGGTTTGGTCTTGTGGAATTTTCCCGTGTGGATTTCAATGCAGCAGCAAGGTAGCGGGTGAAAAGTACAGGGGATAGACTTGTGGGACGCCGATTGATATCTCAAACTCTACAGACTTAACTGACTTGACTCGTACTCTCAGCTTGGTGTCTGTAAGCATTAGTCTCACAAATCGTAGCTCATCTTCATTGCAACTGGCCTGGCGTAGTACATCTAGGATCTTTGAGCGTTTAATTGTGTCGAAGGCTCGTGACATGGCATTGCCCATTTTGTGCCCATACAATGTCTGCGCAGTTGCGTCCACGTTTGAAGCCGCTTTGACATGATCTGGCGAAGTCATCGATCTTGGTTCGGATGCGGCATAGAGTAACATTGGATAGGATTTTCCGCATAATCTTGAATTTCTGCACAATAGGATGCGGATTGTCTGGGGGCCAGGTGCTTCTTGGGCTTGGGCTTGGGTAACGAACTAAGGATCCTTTGACCTACAGCGTCGATGGGGAGGTGGTGCATAAAAGCTGACCTAATTAAGTGTGTGATCGGTTTTGTGATAATGTCACTTGCATATTTGAATAGTTCATTGCTCATGCCATCAAGTCCAGATGCACGTCCATTTTTCAGGGCTTTAAGTGACTCCTCAACGTCTGATATTTCAATTGGTGTTAGTAATGGCCCGGGTCTCCAAATAACGTGTGCAAGAGCTACTCATCGTGGTCAGTGAACTGTTTCTTGTACCACTCTCGAATCGCCTCGGCTTTGCCATGGTCAGTCCCGATATATGTGTTCTTCAGGGTTGTGTGCTGTGAGTGGTGGTGTGTAGTCAGTAACTCTCAGGGCTTTGGCTTCCCGAAACATTTTGTGCGGTCATCTAGCTTGTTGAATAGCAAGATCTTTTGCGCGTTTGCTAATGTGGCGCAGAATGTTATTGTGTTCCCTACGTAGTTTGGTGCAGTCTTCATGTTGGCCACTTTGGTAGATGCGCAGCCATAATGTTTTCTGCTCTGTCGACAGTTTTATTACTAGAGGGTCGTCAGTATACCTAGTTGGGTTGTTTTTAGAACACCTATGGTGCTGGTAGCTTATTATTCCATAGATTTCAGTATTTTGGTTAGGGATTCGTGTGGATCAGAGCTGACGTCTATGCTAGCTATCCGCTCCCCGATGGCCTTTTTGTATGGAATTTGAGTGCCAGTGTCGCTTATGAGCCTCGGTAGTTTGTAAGTGACTACCCTCTTGCCCGGTATGGCGTTTACACATTACGTCGAGATGATTCATCTGAAGGCGTGTAATATCATTAGATTACACGAATATATATTCAAATTCCTCAACTGGTCATGGATGCTGAAAACAAGTGCCAGACATGTCAAAGTGGCTTGCAGAGACAGAGCCTATAGACAATGAGGCAGAATAATGTCTAGTGCAGTGTGCCTTTCCAGTTTATCCATCCATCATATGACGTCATAATCTACTACGTGATATGTAGCATGACCACATACTCAATAACATACTGAATGGAATATATGTGCGTCATGAACGCATAATTCGTGGCGGACTAAGCGTTGCTGTACGAATTGTATTTTTTATTATTTAATCAACATGACATAGGCAGCAACAGCACCCAGTCACCCAGTCAAATTAGTTTCTAAATATTCAACAGCTTACCTGTATAGTTTTGTGAAAATTCCTAGATCGACCCCAACAAGAGTGACACGTGGACGGAGATAAGCTAGGGATGGCGGGGCATAGCCATAAGTTGAAAGGTCCATTACATCGGCATTAATGACTTGAAGAGTATCGGATGATATTAACTACCAGTATGAAGACACCAAGCAGAACGAAGCAGCCACCCACTAAGATTGACAGTTCTGCTTGATCTGTTTTCAAAACTAAATGACTGAATTTGAATAGTTGACATAATCACACAAACATAGGAGCGCAACTGAAATTTCCCCATGTCAATGACCAAAACTGCGAATTACATATCTCTTATTCAAACAACATGGTACCATAGAGGGGCACAAAATCCATTTCTCTCTATGTCCCGTCCATTTCTAGCTAGGTTCCGCCCACGCATAGCGCGTGTTGTGATCGATTTCTATACTTTGAACTCTGAATTTTCAGAATCCCAATTTCACAGTAACTATGCAGCTATACTGTTGAATATTTCGAAACTAATTTGACTGATTGCTGTTGCTCCCTGTGGCATCAACAGTGCTGAGTCAAATTAGCCACAAAACATTGAACATAATCGTTAATTCATAGTATATCCATCAAAGACATACAATTCGTACACGTAACGGACTATTCCAGCTTCATGATGGAGTATTTCAGTCAAAACGATTTCAACATCAGCCTATATATTACCTAAATTGAGTATAACGTCATATAGTTGAGTGACAGATTGGATTCATCCATTGACTTGGTGTACATTGCCATAATGCTATGTATGCTACATGTTGAGATGAAGGCTGTTGGATTCTTACATTCTGACGGGTAACCTATGGGATCGAAATTAATTCTAACCAGTGAAGCCGTCTTTCATCATGAGGTCCTAAGACCTGTATTATTGACCATGGCGTGTGTCAAACGATGTGTTTCCTACGCATCCATTATAGAATTCTCTCGAGTATTTTGGTGCTACATATCCCCCTATTATAGGGTAAAATATTTCAGAAGATCCATATAGTAGGCCTATTGGCCTAGACTTTAAGGATTCTCTGATAAAACATACAATACAACATAACTTTCAGAGGGAATCAATACCATAACTAGATAAAGTTGAAGCTGCTGAAGTAACTTCAAGTCTGCATGCAGAATTTGAAGATCGTAGGCTAACAGATGCTAAAAGGCTGTTCAGTTTCACAATGATCTGCAAGAAACTCTAATAGGGGTTGCGGTCTGAATATCACTCCCATACATGAGCCTTATCAGGTAAGGTAAATGGGATTTCCCCGGAAACTATACATCAATTCAAATTTCTATAGAGGTCCTATACATGCCATGAGGTGTACTAAGAATGTATCAACTGTAGAGGTGATAGTTCCAAAAGTGGGTCATTTATCATCAAATCAGTTTCCAATAAATTCCATATGGAACAAAAATTACGTTACAACAATTAGGATATCTCATGAACTGATCGTGATATTGGAATTCTGTAAATGGCGTCTGAGAGGCAATTTCGCCCCGGATCAGTCGGATCAAATCAGCCAACAATTTAAACATAATTTCATAATCCATCGGCAAATCACGGACATATTTGCCAGTGTGTGGATTTGCAATAACAGAAATGTTAATTTGTTCACTAACGATTGTACTGCTGAAACAATATGAGGATCTTGTCTCTAAGGATGTCTCAAATTACAATACTCTGACCATCATAGAAATAAGAGCTATAACAATGCCACAAAATTGTATTTATGCAACATTTTCTTTAAAATGGGTCACTGGACCCAAAACATATTTTGCGTCAGGATGCGGGTCAACAGATAATATACGTATATTAAGTTTCAAGACGATTGAGAAAAAAAGCTAGCAACAGTTGCTGACCGAATATTGCTCCCATACATGTCTTATGGGCCTTTTTCGGTCAAGGAAAATGGGATTTCTCGGAAACCATGCACCCTATCCAATTTTTATAGTGGCCTTCTAGAGGTCTCGGGGCGTACTAAGAGTGTATCAAGCTTAGAGGTGATAGTTAAAAAACTGGGTCGTTTATCATCAAATCAATTTCCAATACATTCCCTATGGAAATATTTGTCCACGTTACAACAATCAGGATATCTCATAAACCGCTCATGATATCGGAGTTCTGTAAACGGCATCGGAGAGACAATTTCGCCCCGGATCAGGGAAATTAAATCCTGAACCAATCCAACCATAGTTCCGTCATCTATCGGCAAATGATGCCAAAAAAGTATACTTATCCCGGATTTTCTTTAAAAACCGTCATCTGACCGGAAAATATTTTGGATCAACATGCATATCAATATGTTCTAGAAGTGTCTAGAGTTTCGAGATGATCGAATAAAAACTCTAGGAGCAGTCGCTGACTGAATATTGCTACCATACATTTCCTATGGGACAAAGGCTTATATGTTCGCTAACGATTTTATTATCTTAATCTATAGTAGTATGATGCATCTACCTATATGCTAAATTTCAAGAATATGACAGCCCTAGAAATATGGAGTATATTGATTCCAAAAAATTGTGCTTATGCCAGATTTTCTTAAAAACACAAAACATAACGGATCAACAAATTGTAGATGTCTGTTTAATTTCAAGATGATCGAGATAAAAATTCTAGGAGCAGACGTTGTCAGAATATTGCTCCCATACATTTCCTATGGGGTTTTTTTGCGCACTCAGTGGTGGGTAGCTCGAAAACCCTTCGGCCGATCCAAACAAAAAGTAATAGCGCACTAAGTCTCATGGGGTTCTACAAGTTGTTAAAGGTTGGAGTTGATCGGATGGAAACTGTAGGAGGAGTTAGCATTACAAAAACGTGACGAGGATCAAGAATAATAATAAAGAAAGAACCGTAGTTAGATCAATAGCAGAACAGACCACATACTTCAATGTTGCAGTACGTATCAGCTGCTGAGAGAAGAGATCTGGCCTTTGTCAACCTCTTTTCTTGAAAAGCTGTATGAGCCTGTGGAAGAACTGCAGAAAACCACAAATTTCATCTTGAGAACGGCTCTCCAAGTGTGATACCAGCGATCGAAAAGAAGAAGAAGATGTACTTTTCAGTTATATATAATTTAAACAGTTAATGTCGCCATAATATTGTGTTCTCCTTTACATTTAATATATATATTTATGTGAACCATATAAAGGAAAGTCTGTATAACGATTTATGTGTCTTAAATTGACAAGTATACACCTCCCTTTCAGTTGATGATCTGCTGGAGTGAAGGCATCAAGCCGTATGTTCTACACATCTATTAGAAAACAAGGCAAAAATTAGTTTTTTAAGGATGTGTTCTCCTTTACGCAAATTCTCAACATACAGGCTTAGATTACTTCTTTTATTGACATGTTTCTATGTAGTACCGCTGTTAGAGGTCCACCCGAATGCTAGAACATGACACAATTCGTGTGCATCTCTTTAGTAATGCGACAAACGTGAAATGGCGTGTTCTCCTTTACGTGTTCTCCTTTACTTCAGTTGTGCCTAATTCTGAATTAAGGAGGGATATACGACTCAGATTGTTTTTCTGTTTGCCATTTTATTAGAACCGCGTGCGTGCTTTGTGAATAGAAGAAGATTTGAGTATACATAGTGACTTTCCGCTCGATGACAGATATTCAAATCGTGACTATCAGAGAGGTGAGTGTTTAGTTAAGATAAATTTTGGCATGTAAATAATTCAGATGAGCGGTTTCTTGATTTACAATACTGGTAAACACCGTAACTGAAGATGGGGCTGATAACCATAGATCTCTTTATACGTAGACAGTCACTGGCATATGCCGAAGCTGCGTGTAAAGGAGAACACGCCACGTGTAAAGGAGAACACAATTGCTCTACTGCCACTGCATATGCGTATTAATCATTATTATAGCATGCTATCAGAGTAGTAAATTGTTCTCAAGAGATTTAGAAGAAATTTAAGCAAAAATTGTCATTCTGTCTAACTTTGGTCTGGCCTGAAGTACCAGTAAAAGGTAAAGGAGAGCACATGCTATTTTGGAAGATTATCACCACGTTTAAATGTTTTGACTGCACTGTATTAACCCTTTAGCGCCGAAATGTATTTTTTTGCCCCGCCCAAACAAAGTTTGGCGAGAGTATTGTGACAGCCATGTGTGTGTGTGTGTGTGTGTGCGTGTGTGCGTGCGTGCGTGCGTGCGTGCGTGCGTGCGTGCGTGCGTGCGTGCGTGCGTGCGTGCGTGCGTGCGTGCGTGCGTGTGTCCGCAGCTATAACTCGGGATCTACTGGACGGAGCTTGACCAAACTTGGATGATAGGTTGCCCATGACACCCCGACAATATGGACCAACGTTGGGGTCAAAAGGTCAAAGGTCAAGAGGTCAAGTCCAGTATAAGCACTAAAGGGTTAATGCATTTTGTATTTTTTGTAGTATCTTTATTATGGCTGGTGAACCAAGCAGACAATTAAAATACTACCACATGAAGAGGCAAGACGACAGAAGAACGTTCTTACAGGAAGAGCCAGAGAGGAGAAGAACATCCTACATTCATATGGCACAACTCAGTAGAAGGGATGTCGCTAAAAGATGCTAGACAAATAAAATACATATGCGAAAGATAAAAGAGAAACAGAAGACATCACTGGGCATCCAAAATGGTGAATCGTCTCAGTTTGAAATCAATAGTCCCTCTACGCGAGCCACAAGATCGAACCATCGAGAGGAACCGGGACCTTGCGATACCATCAGTTTAATTTCCCACACCCCTAGCCCAATGAGTAGAGACAGGAGAAGAATCAGCCGTGCAACAGCAAGATTAAGACGGGATAATGAAAAATTTACACAACGACTGACTGGCGTTAAAAGAAAACTTAAATCGACGCAGAGAAAACTTCACAGAGTAAAACAACAGAAGTCTGAAGAAAAATGTACTCCACAAAAACTAGCGTCAAAAAGCCTTCGTGATGCAGGAGTAACGCCGACAAAGGCCAGATCGCTTCAGAGAGAACTGGTAGCATTTTACACTATAGCCAAAGTGCTTCAAATTACAGAACAAGAAAACAGAGCTGTCTCGCTTTCTAATGCCGTTACTGGCCAGTATGCTAGAAAGACCACATATGTTGGTAGGATCGGAAGAATTCTAAAAATGAATGTAAAAAGACTACAGGCCAGCAGATCAAAGCAAATATTGAAAAAGAAGAAGAAAAGACAAGCTGAGAGTAACAAGCTGAAACGACGAGCCGTAGCAGAATTTCTAGAGAGAGATGAACTCTCCAGTCTGCTGCCTGGTAAGAAAGATGGTAAAGGCGATACACAAGTTCGCATCCTGAGTGATTATATATACAATCTGCGAGATAAATATTTAGAGTATAGGAATGACTATGTGTCGGTTTCCTATTTTAAATCTGTTCTAAAGTTCAACAAGCACATCAAACCAGTATCGTACAGGAAGAGAGGCATCTGTTTATGCCAGATCCATCACAACTTTGAGATGAAGTTGCAAGCCTTGCGGCGTTACATTCCAACAACTACAACAAGTGGTGACTAGTTTGTTCATTCCAATTATTCACTTTCTGAAAGTGATGTCCAGAAGATTCCTCACATGATTTCATATGAAGAGTGGCAGCAAGTAAAGTATGATGCACAGAATAATCTCGAGAAAACCTACAAAAGGACGACAATAGTTACTCTAAAGGCAACACGAGAGGATTTCATCAAAGGATTCACTGACTCGGCAAAAGTATTCTCGGAACATGCAACAAGAGCTAAAACTCAGTATCAAGAGGTCCACAATCTCAAAGACAAACTGCACAATGGACACGCCCTTGTTGTAATGGACTTTGCAGAGAATTTCGTGTGTGAGCATCTGGAAGAAGTACAGAGCGCTTATTACAACAAGCCAATGGTTAGCCTACACCAGACTGTAATATATTACAGAGATAAAAACAGCGGCTCATTGAAACACAAGTCATATATATATATATATATATATATATATATATATATATATATATATATATATATATATTGCTCTGAGAACACGGACCACACAACAGCTTCAGTTTTCACTATCATGACAAAACTCACCAATAATATAAAGGAAGACTTACCCTCCATTCACACATTGCATTATACTAGTGACTCCTCCACTAGTCAATATCGGAACAAAACTATATTCCAGATAACAATTCGCCATGAATCACTGTTCGGAATGAAAGCCACTTGGACGTACATGGAGGCGGGCTATGGCAAAGGCGCTTGTGACGGTGTAGGAGGAATTAGCAAGCGAATGGCAGACCTGGCAATAAAACGAGGTATTGTGATTCAAAATGCAACAGACTATGTAACACGGGGAAACAGTGAGTCAACGGCCATCCAGTATGTTGTATATAGAGCAGATGAGATATCAGAGTCGCGTACGCAGTTGGATAGATTGTGCAGAAAAAATGTTCCTGGAACCATGAAATTTCATGCATGTCTTCCAATCTCTGGTACAACGCCTGCTGCCTTTCGAACTGTGTCCTGCTTTTGTGATGAGTGCTATCTGCCAGATGGTTTGATGCAGACGCCCCTTGTCCAGGATGAATAGTACACAGGTAACAAGAATAATCATCATCATCATCATCATCATCAACATGGTCATCACATCACCATCGTCTCATTATCATAATCACCATACCTACCATTGCCATTTACCTATATCACCATCATAATCATCAATTCCTGAAATGCTAATAATGTACCAGTATGTTAACATTGGAAACGCTATCAAATATATCATTATTAAATATCTGATTAAACACAATCACAATTACTACACTTAGTTGCAAAATTCCCCACCTTAGAAGTAGCATGCATCTCAGACATACACGCCGACGCACACACGCACGCACACACGGTACAAACCCCACCTGTAGCATACACACTCAGACATACACACACATGCACGTGTTCACGTGCACATGCATGCATGTACGTACGTACAAAGATTTATACACATTTCCTTTTAAAGTGCTACACAATAAGTGTTCCTCTTAATGGCTAAAGGTGGAGTAATGTGCAGTATAGATACGTGTGCATCTCTTTGGCTTTCACAGATTCCCAGACTGCACAATTTCATCGGCTAACGAATACACAACAAATCGTCTTAGTAGCGAGATGGATAAAGCTTTAGTCAGTGATGGCATGATAGAAACGGTCACTGTAGAACAACCAGACATAACAATGGCACATTCCATGGCTGTCGGTGGCGATGTGGATAGTCTCTCAGACTTGCAGGTTGACAGTTTCGTTGCAGCAGTGTATGATGAAGCGTGGTTCGTAGGAATAGTGGTGGACATTGATGTAGAAGATGGAGAATGCGAGATTAATTTTATGGTTAACAGTAGAGGGGCTTACAAGTGGCCCTCTAACCCAGACCGTGTATGGATTAACAAACATGACATACTTTGTACAATTCCCGCATTAACGAAATGTGGGAAATTCGGAAGATCATTTACTTCAGAGGATCGTGACAATAATACAATTCAAACTGCATTCACAGAATATAAACATCGTGCAAAATACTGAACGTATCCATACATACATTTCTATCTGAACCCTTAATCTCAGAATGCCTTAGAAGTCCTAATTTTGAGATAATTATACAAGTAAACTTATGTATATTTTGAAAATAATTTGATAGTGAGCTTTCACCGTCATAAGCGGAACCCGCTCACTGTCAAATTAGTTTCAGAATATTCAACAAAATACATATTATCTAACGCATTTTCAAATCATTAAATACTGGTTGAGCCATTTAGAAATGCATTTCTCCTGGTATTGCAGTCACGGTTACATTTGTTATAGTTGTGTTCTCCTTTACCGTTTCAAAATAATAACATTGGTCATTATTCCAATTTCAAAATATTATTTTCATTATAAAGTAATTATTTTATACACTTTTTATTATATGTGAGTTAAAAATTCGAGCTTTAATGTTAATGTTAAAATGTTCCATGTTACTGATAATGTTGGTTGTGGTACGTTTCGCCACATTTAACCATGTTTACGCGTTTTCTCAAGCATACCCTTTCAAGTTAAGCACTGGCAATTTATTTATCTTGGAAAATATTTAGTACCTGGCTATACCAAACAGACATGAGATTGTATTTCATACTAGAGACATTATGGAATGATATTCAGAATATGTTTTGAACGCCTGTAATTCAGTGTTCTCCTTTACATTTTGCAACAATAGAGGTTATTTTCTAATTGGGAGTCATTACTGAGTTCTGATTGGTGAATTATTCCAAAGTTATTAAATCCGTGTTAGTTTTCCTTCATAATGCATTGAGAATAGTTCCGAAGCCTTTGATAATATACTATATTGCAAGGTTGTAGGCCTGTGAATGGATATCTCTCATTCCAAAACCATTTACATGTAATTTTCTCTTTAAAACATGTGTTTCTGGACCGTTTTAGCGAAGAAATTAAATTCTTTAAAGTTTAATTCATCACAATTAAATGGAAATAAATTTTCTTGATTGGGAATGCATAGAGTAATTTGTCATTATATCCCGATGTTAATGTGTTCCCCTTTACATTTCACCTTTACCATTGAGGGCAATATAATCAAGAGTGATCAATCAATTCCTCTTATCTTATCTTATCTTATATATACACATAAAATTAAGTAAATTTACTGATCCATGCAAAACATATACCACTGAAGCTGGTTCTGGCGTCTGACATGAGAAGCCATGAGAAGAAAAATATTACTCTGTATAAAACATGTCTACATTTCCCATTGGTGTATATTGTTAGCTCCTCAGACATTTTTTGGTAATATTGGCTTAGTAATCATAGATTCTATTTCTTCAAATGGTATGTGTAAAAGAATAATCCGGAAAGATGTCGTGTATATCTCTATGTTATTGTTTTTCCTGGACATATGACATTTAGGAAAGGACTATGTAAAGGAGAACACATCCAAAAACAGTAGTATAATTAATCTTTCTGGGAAAGTATGACAGAAAGGAGCCCGAGTACTTAAATTTTTACATATGATTTGGCGTTAACTGTACTTTCAAGTGAAACATAAAAATTACCAATTTTTCAAAGTTGGTTTTCATTGATTTTCCAAATCGAAAATGGACATTTAAGAAAGCCTGGCCCTTAAAACCTCTTCAACAATATAATCTGTTTATTAATCAACTAATGGGTTCTTAATTGATGCGTTTCCAATACAAATACGAATGTAAATAGTCAAATTGTTGGTTTGTTTACTGAAAATTAAAATATGAATGGCATAATAGGAGGAATACGATGCCTAATTGGTGATTGATTGGTGTTTGTAGTGACAGGCCATTGATTATGCCATGTATCCATTAGTGCCATGCATCCATTAGTTATACTGCTTATATTGTGGTTCTGGATTTGACAATGGAATGACAGATATATGACACGACACATGGTAAGATTTGAAATCGTGATCTAAGAAGTATCAGAAATCTCTACAATAAAATGTGATTAGTTACCTGTTAACCCCATTTCTATCAACAGCACCTCAACACGCTCTACCGGTATATGCTACCAATATCAATTAACCCTATAATGGTCGAGACATTGCAAGAGAATGGAGGCTATTTCATTTAGAAATTTACAAGTGGAATTTATAATAAATAATTTCAGCGCCCAGTCAAATTAGTTTCAAAATATTCAACAGAATAGATATTAAATAGTAAAAGCAAACAATTTGTACAGCAACGCATAGACCGTCTTCAAATACACGTTCGTGACGTACTTATCGACGTCATTCATGACATCACTCATTATGATGTCATTGTACACATCACGCAGTTGATTATGACGTCATATGATGGGTGGGTACTCTGAAAAGGTGAATTGGTTTCAGAATATTCGATAGAATGTTTACTAAAAAGTAACGACGTACAATTCGTGCAGCGTGTCGGACTATTAAGCCTTTAGGACGGGCTAAATGGAGTCATTTACTCTGTAATTGATTATGACGTCTTCATCCATGATCGACGGATAATATAAACTGGAAAGGTCCAATCACTGATATATACGTAGCGGATTGATCGCCTCTAGGAAACATCGTTGGAATGAATGGTGTATTTCCTCTGAACTGTACACAGTTATAGAGAGATACAATATATTATCGTTATCAATCTTATCATCATAGACGATAATATGACCAGAAACCGGTGTTGCCTAGAGCACCAAAGGTTTTAGGTCGGACTATTATTAGGCTTATAGATTGCTATACATGCATATAATTCATACACTGAAGAATACAGTGAGCAGGTCACCAGTCAAATTAGTTTCAAATATTCAACAGCGGTAGATTAGTTGTTTATCAACAATATAATTCGCACACTTGGGGATGAAACAAGTCGAATAGACACTTAGAATCTTAGGCAGACAAATTAGTTTCAATTGTAATCCTTATAATGGCATACGATTCGTACTCAAATGCGCAGGTAGGTTAGGTGGGGTGCGGCCGGGTCTCACTTCTCCTTTCTCTTCCATTTACATGTAAGAGAGAAGAGAAGACGAGAAAATACGGGTAAACATCGATCACGCGCTATTCAGAATGGCGAAGTGTACACGCTGCGCATATGGGTCTACAAACTGAGATACGGAAAACTGACCTAGATATTGGTTTGCTTACTCATTCATAGCGATTAGCCTTGTCATTGCGCGTCCGAAATACGCTTATAGTTATGTACGCGTTGTGTATACGGTAAGCCAATAATAATTATAATATAACAATAACCTATATAGTAGGCCTACCATGAATTTATAGATTCGCTTATGGCAAGGCTCGCTGTAGGCCTGTAGTGACTTTGGGTGGGTACAGTCGTGTTTCTGTAACCACGAGGTCTGTATGCTGGTAGTACGACGCATCCCCAAAAGTCGCGTTACTGGACCGGTACTGGTCCACATACCCCCAGTACCAGCCGAGTAACCTTCACTACGAGGGATGCCGGATAAGAACTTATACCAGTTAATTTCCACAGACTACATTTTCATGGGGATTAACACTGGATATGCTGAAATATTTCAGTCAAATTGTTTTCAAATATTTCGGTCGGTCCAGAGTTATTTTACCATTGAAATTATTGTCCGGTGACTTGCACTAACTTTAAGCAGTGAAACAGTTCACTACGCCTCGTAGTGTAGGCTACGGTTGCGTACAATCCGCTTTTTGGACTACCTAAAGTATCACAACAAAAACTATTTTCAGATGGACTCTCCCGTGGAGATAATTGATCTGACGCGCAGCAAGTCGCGCAGCGTTCCTCCAGAGCCAGATGTAATTCCACCATGTCGAGTCTGTGGCGAGAAAGCTTCCGGTTTACATTACGGTAAAATCACGTGTCATGGCTGCAAGGTATGAATATAAATAAGGAATGAATTCATCGGAATATTGTGACAAGTCGCACAACCCGTAGCAGCTTATAATATGGGCAGTGGTGGTAACTTACATCCCCCAACCCCCCCCCCCCCCCACCGCTTTCTTATATCCAAAACATTGAATGAATAATGGTTGCACAGATCCGACATAAATAGTGTCAGAATAACGTACATCATTGGCTTTATGACAGTAGTACGGTCAATGTCTTGGCTGCACATGATACAGAGGCTACCATAATCCGCCTATCCAGGGTATTAACCCTTTAAGCCTTAGATTTGTTCAAGAAAATTTCAATTTTCTCAAAAATGTCCATTTGCAGACCAAAAGAAGACAATTTTCAAAAATTTACCACTGGAATGACTGGCTCTGTTATCGAGCCAGTCATTCCAGTGGTGAATTTTCAAAAATAGTCTTCTTTTGGTATGCAAAAAAACATTTCTCAAGACTATACTACAGAAGGCATTTTTGGCCGGTTTGAGTGTTAAAGGCTTAAACTGGTTCCAGTCAGATATAAAATGATATATAGTACGTGAAATTATTATTATTATTATTATTATTATTATTATTATTATTATTATTATTATTATTATTATTATTATTATTATTATTATTATTATTAACTCGAGTTGATTATAGAAATAATCAACTGGTGTGAAATGTGGTTCTTCTGCTGCAGTTATTTTGCCTTATTCCTCAGTCGCCTTCAATCCAAATCCAACATAGATTTTCACATCCTCATAAAGGCCTCAATTGTATAGTCCATTCCCAAGTCGCAAGCAGACTAAATCCGGCTCTGAATACTGACCACCCAAGGACGCATATCGTGCTCGCAATAACACACAATAACAGTCGATGGCTGTAGTAAATGAATGAATGGATCCAATCTGACGCTCAGCTATCTGACCTCATAATCAAGATTCGGCACTTGCTAGCTGGCATTACAATCAACTGCGATAGATCGGATACGAAATGGTCTGTCCTGGATTGGGCTATAAAATTGCGTCGTTTCTGGGAATCTTATTGGGCTGCTAATCACGTGACTACTGCTGCTGCTGCCGCTGCAAAACATTCAGCAACTTACGTATATCATGACTGTAAACGTGAGATAGACCTATTGGAATTAAAATTAAATTGGTAAAATGCTAATTGTTTTTGATTTGCATGGGCCCTTACTTTTCTGGGCCCCGGTGCTGTATCCCAATTAGTCTTTGCCGTAACCCAGCTCTGTCAGTATTCATTTTCTAAGGCACCATCTTGATTGGCCCAAATTATTAGTTTATATTTATTACCTATTTCCGTGTTTACTCTTAATTTGCAGGGTTTCTTTCGTCGAAGTTTGACTCGCCGTGACAAGTACACATGCAAACAAGGAAATAACCGTTGTGGGATTTCTAGGGCGGTTGAAGTAAAATTGTGCCAGTACTGCCGCTTTCAACGATGTCTTGCAGTGGGCATGTCCAAACAAGGTATACCAGCCAAGATTCAGACGCAGTTGGAGATAGGATGGAGAAAGGAAAGACTTAATCAGGAATAACACCATACTGAAGTATGGCGTTATTCCTGATTAAGTCTAGTGAGAACACGGCCGTAGTGATGAATTCATTTCTAGCTTTGTCCTGCCCTTTTGCTGCTAAGCTGCGCCCACTATTTAACGCGGGTAGGAATCGATTTTAAACCTCGAAAACTGAAATACAGGAATTTAAACATCAAGGTAACTATAAAAGGTGTTGAATATTTTGAATCCATTGTCAAGCAGCAGGTCCTAGTTAAATTAGTTTCAATATATTCAACAGAATGGCTATTAATTTGTAGGCAAATACTTACAAAGGTGGAATCCAGTTTTAGCTATGCCCCGCCCATCGTTAGCTAAGCTCCACCCACACCCGATCGATCGATCCCTGACTATCAATTTATAGTAAATTATACTATGCCATTGGCAGCAACAGGGCACAGTCAGATTAGTTTCAAAATATTCAACAGTATGTTTATTAAATAGTAGGCTAAAAACACAATTCTTACAAGAACGTTTAGTTCGTCATCAGTTAAGCGTTCGCGACGAACTTGGCTAAACCATTCACGACATAATGGATTATGACGTCATCCTACACGTCACGTAGTTGATTATGACGTGATATGATTGAGGGATAAACTGGAATCCTCCATTCATACACTTTCGTTATTATGATTATAACGTCGGTTAACAAGTGACGTATATTTATTATAACGTGATATAATTGATTGACAGCTCTGACTTTGGAAACTTAAGAAATCACACGAACCCTTAGTCCGTCATCAATTACGCGTTTGTGCCAAATTTATCTACGTCAATCATGATGCCATTGCTTATGACGTCATCCTACACGTTACGTGGTTGATTATGACTTCATATGATGGATGAATAAACTGGAAAATTTCATGTTAATTCATACGCAATGAAATCATCACGTGATAAGATTTATTTCGCCATTCATTGCATTGCGGCAGGGCTACATATGTAGTCAGGGGTGGGGTGGGGGGGGGGGCTGGCCGCTATTGTTCTCCTGTCAAAAATGATTGATGGGTATAGGTCACGAGGTCAAGTGTAATTGTTGGAGAACAATAGCGCACAGCCAGTTCCCTCCAGTCAAACAGTATTGATGGGTACACGAGGTCAAGTGCTATTCACTATTGTTCTAAATGTGCGGGTGGACGCTATTGTTCTAAATGAGCGGGTGGCTGCTATTGGTTATGCAGGTGTCCGCTCTAAATGTCCGGCTACAGGCTATTGTCTGTTATGACATATGCGTGTTAATGCATAGAATAATGTGTGTTTTAAATAGGTATTGACACGCGTGCGTTGTTCGTGTTCTTGCTGATCGTGTTTAACGTATTAATTAGATGTACATGTGTATGTACATGCCCGGTCACATATGCACGCCAAAATGCATGCATACATGTGCGGTCGCGTACGGCCACATGATGCAGCCGCATGTTGCGGAGTTGCTGCACGTGTTGCGGATTTGCGGCCGCATGTTGCGTATTTGCAGCCGTATGTGACTTTCTATGTCAAATTAGTATTAAAAAATTATTCACTTGCCTGATATGGGGGCGGGGCGGCATCTCCCAGTCATTTAATTTTCAAAAAAATCAGTGCAAAGTAGCCTACAGCCTTACACGGGTAATATAAGGTAAACTAAGCGATGTTGTATGTATGATATTACATAGATAATACTCATGTGGCTACCGTATTTAAGGAGATATGTCTTTAAAATGGCAGTCATTTAATTATAAAATTTTCGAAAAAAATGTTGCGACCACAATTTTATACAGGCGGCTACACATTTGTACATGACCCATATCTCCATAAATACGATATATACACGATTATCTATATAATATTATACATACAACATCGCTTAGTTTACCTATATATTACCCGTGTAACGCTGTACTTCAGTCTGATTTTTTTGAAAATTAAATGACAACCACAACAGCAACAACAACAACAACGACGACGACGACGGCTGCAAGAACAACCATACTGTCAATGACAATAGCAATGACAACACCAAGGACAACAATAAGGACAGTAAACCCAGCAACAACAACAACAACAACAACAACAACAACAACAACAATGACGACGACATTGATGGCTGACGACCACAACAACAACAATGACGACGACGACAACAACAAGAACAGCAATAACAACCATACTGTCAACGACAATGGCAATGACAACACCAAGGTCATCGCATCAACAAGGACAGTAAAACCAACAACAACAACAACAACAACAACAACAGCAGCAGCAGCAGCAACAACAACAACAGCAGCAACAACAACAACAATAAACGCCGACGAGAACAACAACATTATAGTAAGAATGATGAAAATGATGATTATGTATACTGCCTATTACTATTGATATTGGCAGATGTATGTAGGCCTACACTGTCAAAAAGGGGAAACACTGTAACGTCACCATTTATCGCTGCATACAAATCTGGGTGTAAACAAATACAACGCAATATAATCGTGTATTTGCTTATGTCGACAGCTATTCGATCTGGTCGCTACACTTACGCCATGCGTACAAAGAACCTCCAGGAAGCCAGAGGGCTAGATAACACGGAGCTTTCTACTACAGCAACTACCAGGCTAACGCCTGCATCTTCCGATTCTAGGGATTCGGGACTTGGGTCGCCACCACTGTTATCTATTCTAAGTACCGATCTGGAGTCAGATAGCGTGGTGTCGACATTAAATAGCGACCCATCTTCAACAAGATCGCTAAGCGAAAGAGACAAAGAGTTTGAACTTGAGAAAGTTATTACAAATATCACGGATTGTCATAAGATGTTTAGCGATAACGCGCATCTAATAGAAAATAGCGACGAATTACAAGCGCAACAGGAACGATTTTATGTACGTATACGCGAACCACTGAATGTAACTTTAACCCTTTCATGCTGGAGCTGGCCAAAACCGGCCTCTGGTGTGGCCTTGTGGAATGTCCATTTGCGGGTCAAGGGAAGGGATACGATCTGTCACTCAAGTTTCTGATGTCATAATCAAATACGTCACATGTTAGTTGACGTCACCATCAAAATTACGTACAATTCTATTAGGACGAAATGCCAAAACACTAAAATCATTCAGGATTTAATACATTTTCTGTTGAATATTTTTAAAACTAATTTGAGGGGAAGCTCTTTCTGTCTATAGCAACAACAGCTTCCTGTCAAATTAGTTTCAAAATATTCAACGGGTCACATGTATAGTTATCTTGAAATCGATTTTCTTAGAACTCATGGTTCAAATGGTTAAACTCACCCCATCTTATACTATCCATTCACGTTATAAACTATGCCCTTCATTAAGAACTTGGGGTCAAAAGTTCGATGGTCAAGGTCACTGTGACCTTGGTAAAAACCGTTTAGCTCAACTTTTCTGTTTATATTTCAGGTTTGGTTAATCATACTGGAGCCACACCTGGACACATGCCTCCTTATAATGACACAGCATCATACAATGATGTTTTGGTCAAAAGGTCAAAGGTCAAGGTCACTAATAGGCATGGTGACCGTCTGTCATCCGAACAATCCATCAATCTGTGTTTAAAAATACTACGCCTCATTAACCGCATGGCGGATTTCAACATAATTTGGCTGGAAGGACCCTGTTGCTTTCAGTTTCAGAACATTTTGAATTTTGATTGGTCCATTTATTTGTGTGAAAAAATATGGGAAATTTACCGGAAATTGTCAATACGCTACTCCTCATTAACAACTCAGCAGATTTCAAATGACTTTGGCTGGATGGACCTTATGGGGATATGCTTTTTTGGTGAAATCCTTAGATTTTATGAAAAATGTAGCGGAAATTGTCGAAACCCTACTCATCATTTACTGCTTGAAAGATGTCAACCCTAGTTGGCTAGACATACCCTATCACGGTAGGCGCCAGAACTTCTATTAAGAATTTTAATGGGTTAATTTTTTTAGTGAAAATCATAAATTTCATGAAAATTGTACAGGAAATTGTCTAAATGCATCCTCTCCGTAACCGCTTAGTGGATTTTATCCAAATTTTGAAGGATTCTATAGTGGTAGGCTCTATAACTTGTATTCATAGTTTTTGTTTGTCAATTTTTTGGTTGCCATTTGGATTTTTTGCAAACTTTCCAGAACCATTTAAAATGGTATACTCCTTAATTAGTGGGCCAATTTCAACGAAACGTGCGTGGAATGATGGCAGTAGGCGTCAGCATATCAAACGACAATTTTGATTGGTCAATTTCTTTGGTGGAAATCTTGAATTTTTTCGAAAATTATCCATCATGTCTACCGGTATTTAAATGCAAATGGTTCAATTCCTAATGGTCCAGGTTAGTGTTAGATGCCCTTGGGCATCTTGTTGATAAGGCCTTCTATATTTATTTTGTGTTTGAAGTCAAGCTGCATAGGTCATTGCAAAGTCGGAAAGTCCAGCTTCATGGTTGCATTGTAATCGCATTTCTGGCTATCCTTAGAAATCAATGTAGTTTTTGTGACCACAATGGCTCCCTACAACCAAAGTTTCTTGATGATAGCTTTCGGAGAGCTTTAGTGATCAGTTGTACTTCACCTTTTACCAATATCAATGAATAATAAGTACGCAGTTAGGCCTATTTAGTTAATGCGTCTCTAACACAATATATGGAAATAAATAGGTATGCTGGCCACATTGGAATCCATACCAGGTGCAATTTTATGTTGAAAAAATCCATGGACCCAAGATTAATTTGGAGATCGTATGTGCTGTCTAGACACTACGGTGTAGTTCTGTCCATATAATATTCACATTGGTCATGTTAAGTATAGATTTCTATAACGAATCATGATATGATCAACACATCCAAATATCACCCGGCATCTAATGTCCGGTGTCCGGCGTGCACCAAGAATCATAGGCAAATGTTAATTACGTACCAAATTGTCTCCCTACTTCTACGTGGTTTGTACTTACATGTATTAGTGTGCACAAAGAACTCAACGTAAGTAAAATATTCCCAATGGACATTTAAATCATCAAGTATTTATCCGATCTCAATAACATTGTAATCTATGTCATCATGGCATTCAATCAGCACCATAGTGATATATGATCTTCAATTTTGTCCATATTTATACATGGTTTTGACCATTTTACTTCAAGGATTAAAAGAATGTTAACGTTTTTGCCGAAGAATCATAGCGATATCATTACACCATACTCTGTTGTTAATTATGGTGTACCTCCATCTCATTATACAAAGATCGTGATAGACAATATGTATTGCGTAACGTAACATTCATAATGAATAGAGAGATTCACAATGTTCTGGATGAATGGCTGCATACGCCTTCATCTTGATGTGAATCGTGTCTTGTATTTCGCAAAACAGGAATTGGCTAAACTGAAAGAGACAATGTTTGGTGAGCTGAAGGCTTTGTCGAGAGCTGAGTACCGAGATTTCTTCCAAGTTACTGGTATTGATGTCGATGATCGGCGAAAGACAACGCTAGAATTTATGGAATATATGCAACGTCATATAATGGGACAAGTAGAGTTCGCAAAACGGATCCAAGGGTTTGCTGATATTCCTTTGGTTGACCAATGTAGCTTAATAAAAGGTAGGTGATTATAATTTGTTGATGTTGCTGTAACCATCTTCAGCAGAAGATTAAACCCGTATTCAGTCTCTCAGTCTCTCTCGCTCTCTCCCCCTATCGCCCCCTCCCCCTCTCTCCCCCTTCCACCCCTCCCTCTCTCGCTCCATCCCGCCCACCTCCCGCCATTCCTACCTCCCGCCACCACTCTCCCTCTCTCCCCATTTCTCTCGCTCTTGTGCTCGCTCTCTCGCTAATTAATGAGTTAAATCAGCATTCATTTTGTGACAAGGAGACGTTGGTATAATTCAATGTGCTTAAGGATTTGGTGAGATTAGATGGGATTAATGAGTACCGCCCCATTAATCTTCCTTATCCGGGAAAGCTCTGCAGTCCAGGTGATTCTAAATGTCGCGAGATCTGTCGCCTATCATATCCTTTCCTGACGGAATCAGTACGATATACCCTGATGGTATGTTGCTGCATCTGGAAAGACAAAAGAACCACCCCTTGTATCACCTTATTAACCCTTTAGTGGTGAATCACGCCATATAGTCTGCTTGCCAAACCTGGGTTTTTCATCTGACTCAAAATTGTTGGACTTTGTTTTTTAAATCTTGAGGCCTTAATGCATGATGCCACTGTGGCAGACTTGAGGAATTCGAAAAACCGAAGATGGCTGCCAAGTTCGCCACCAAAATGCATGATCAGCTATATCTTGCTTTCCTGAGCATCTAGAATAATAATTTTGGTGTCTAATAGTAGGTTTTACAGATCACAGATTCGGATGATATACAATAAAACTAGTTTCGGTGGTCACATACACCAAGGGAGATAACTCTTAATTTAAAACTTGCCAAGATGACTACAAAATTCCACGATCAACTATATTTCACTTCCTAGAACAGATAGAATAATGATTTCAGTGCCTAAATGCAGGGTTTTAGTTGACTTTTTGGCGGCATATGTGCATTATTAGCTACGTCAGTTCCCGCAACAAACAAAGGGAGAGAATTGTCAATTTATCGAGGGTGAATTATAAGAGGAAAACGCATCTTTAAAAATCTTTCACTGATATTGATTCCGTTCGAAACGGACGCGGACTGATGTAGTACCTTTCAGTTTCTTGTAACATTGCCTATTTTGTGGAGAGTCGTGTGAGATAGACCGAGACACTAGAAATACAAAGTGATGGCGTAAATCTAAACGTTGTAGAACAACACCCAGGGTCATGCCGGAAAACATTTAGAGGCAGTAATTCTTGGTGTTTGTTCTTAAAGGAGTGACACATGGTCCAAAGAAGTTATTCTTAGAATACAAGGTGCGTGCGATACATGCTGTTGACGCGCATTACCACGATTAATATCAATCTAATTTTGTTCCGAGGCGAGTCTCAGATGTAGTTAGAATGGTGGAGAAAGAAGTTGTGAACCTAATAGTCTAAGGAGATTTTAGCTAACCAGCAGGTGTATCAAACCACGACAAATAAATACATTTCATTGCAATATGTACGCCTAACCCCGATGTCACTGATGCACAATATTTCTAAAGAATTATATTGTTTTTTCTCTTGCATAAATGGTTACTCATACCAGAGAAAAAACACACTTTTCTCTCCCCAAATGACGAAGGTCTAGACGTGTCGGCAATTGTCCTACCATCATTTCTCCATGCTGCCTATCACTTTTGACTCAGACGTCTAATCGCGACGTGGAATTACTATGTGTACCCAGATTTTCACTTTCAACTCAAAAGATTAATCCTGAAACTCCCAGGTCCACAATAACATTTACCAGTGTGAAAAAACAACAACAGAACTCACTTTTGATCTTAGCCAAAAGACCGAGAAGCGATGAGAATTAGATTGTACACAGCCTGCCATTTTGATAGACAATATGATAACGTTTGTTATCGCCATATCGTTTCAAATAACTCTTGGTGTACTTTTTCAGAGAAAACACGTTATTGATCTATTGCTTTGCTATGTCATGTTCATACTATGAAGTAGTAACATTTAACCCTTTCATGACAAAGCCGGCCAAAACCGGCCTCTGTAGTGGTCTCGGTGAATGTCCATTTGCAGGCCAAGAGAAGACTATTTTTACAAATTTACCACAGGAATGACTGGCTCGATAAGCAATCAAGTCATTCCATTGGTAAATATTCAAAAATAGTCTTCTCTTGACCTGCAAATGGACATTCAATAAGTAAATATTTTATTTTAATTTTATTGAACATAATTTATTTTCAACAGATCAGCAGTTATACAGCGTGAACATAGTTTTCGTTTATCCGGAAATGTTCATTAATTTCATTTCACAATTAGGGAATATGCAAATTGTTATGAGATTCGTGGGTTACATGAGGGAGTTGATGGCAAACAGTGGTTTGGACGAAGTTAACAAAGCTTTAACTAATATTCCGTCACGTACAAATTGGATGTCTGTACTATTTAATAAACATGCTGTTGAATATTTTGAAACTAATTTGACTGGGCGCTGTTGCAGCAACATCACCCAGTCATATTCCATGTAGTTTCGATTTAATCAACAGCTTACCTGTATAGTTTTCTTGAAATTGATAGTCAGGGAGTTCAGAGATCGGTCGATCCCAACATGATCGATATGTGGGCGGAGCTTAGCTAGAGATGGGCGTGGTATAGCTAAAAATGGAAAGGTCCATTGATGATTATGCCATACTTTGGGGGTTCACACTGTCCTGCACAAGGGACAGTTCAGACACAGGTGGGTTGTTTCCTGAGCTACATCCTGGAGATGCTTCGCCGGGCAAATGAGTATCTAGTATTTGATTGTTATTATGCATATACAGCATCAAGGGTGGTTGCAGTTGGAAGGCAAGCTCGTAGTCAGAGCTCTAAATAAGCAGGGTTTTTTCGTTTTCACCCAATAAAAATGGCCAATCATCCAATTAATTTTTAACATTATGCATTCCGAAATAGCCAATCACCCAATTAATGTTAGTTCTATTGCCAATAATGTATAATAACTTAATTAAAAAACCCAATTAATTTCCCCAAAAAAAAACAATTTACAAAATCTCTAAGAGTGAATCACCCAATTATTGAAAAGCTTATCTAGAGCTCTGCATATAGTGTTTACAAGATCACACTTGATACACCAATGTCTCCACATCAAGTAATCCTAACTATCACTGCTTATTAGACATTATTTATGATCAACTCAAGAGAGTCAACGATTGTCATACGCAGAAAAATACTAGTTAGATACTGCTAATCTAGTATTTTGGTTGCCATCGAAAGTTTTCTAGAAAACAAGCCAACTATGACCACCAAATGAGGTTTCCCTCATGGTGTCTGGTACCACTCAAACAAAGTTAAATAGACATAATCAGACTCTGTGCCCTTGAAAACCTACATTTACCCACCAAAATCATCATTGTATCTGTTCTAGAATGTGAAATATATCTAATCATATATTTCGGAAGCCATTTATATTGGTATATGTGACCATCCAAGCTATCTTTATCGGGCGTGATTCGACTCTGTGACCCTGAAAACCTACAGTTAGACAGCAATCATTATTGTACCCGTTCAGAAAAGCAAGATATAGGTGATAATGTATTTTGGCGGCCATCTTAGATTTTTTAAATTCCTCATTGGAACCAGCGGGGCATCATCCCGATTCTTAACCAGTAGGGTTTCACCTTTCAAAAAAAACAAAAAAAAAACAAAAAACCATTGGGAGTCCTTTTATGGGTTCTTGGTCTGGCAAACAGACTAATAAATCCTATCTACAGTAGTGTTGGGGCTTCTCTATTTGCAGGTCACCTGAAGATTATTTTTCAAAGTTTTCTAATGGAATCGAAGTAGTCAATCCAGTGGTAAACTTTCAAAAATAGTTTTCTCTTGGACTGCGAATGGGCAAAAGATAATTTTCTTGGCAATTACCACTGATGGTTAGGTGACAGAAAATGTCCTCTGCATCTCCATTTGCAAGACAACAGAAGGAGTTGTTAAAACAGAAAATGTACAAATTTTCTATTTTCTGCAAAATTAATCATTTTCTTGGAAGATCCTTATTATTAATTAATTGTTGTGAGTAGCATTTGTAGCGCTTGGAGAAGCTGTTGACGCAAGATGGGTTAACACACCCGCGTACATGTAAATCTTATTTTCTCTCTGGTTTTTCTTCATATCCATTATTTGAAGGGAGTTTCTATGAAATGAGTCTGTTTGACGGTCATCGAACATATAACTCTGACCTCGACGTGAAAGTTCTACATGACGGAATGGCATTCCAACCACAGGAAATATGCTTTCTGGACAATTATGTGCTCTGGTCTGAGAGAAAGGAATTTGAGAAAAGTCTCAACACAATGCAGCTCGATGTCACGGAAACTGCCTTAATAAAGGCTATTGTTTTACTATTCACAGGTAGATTAATATGTTATGGCTAAATGGTGGAATCCAGTTTTAGCTATGACCGGTCCATCTGTAGCTATGCCCCACCCACGAATTGCCCGTGTTGGGATCGATCGATCCCTGCACTCCCTGAATCTCAATTACCAGAACCGTATACAGGTAAGCAGCGTATGCTGTTGAATACTTTGAGACTAATTTGACTGGGTGCTGCTGCTGCCATAGCCAGTCCAGTCCAATTAGTTTCAAAATATTCAACATCATGTTTATTAAATAGTAAAGACATACAATTCGTACAACTTGACGGACTATTCGATGTATAGGACGGACTGCTTCTGTCAATTATAATTGTGGAATGTGACACTGGATGGTGACCTCAACCTATGTGTGACGTAGTTGATTAAGACGTCATGATTGACCTATAAACTGGATTCCTCCATTTAGCATTCAGTTTCTGTATAGTGAGATCCCTTTCTAGCTATGCCCAGTGGTGCTAAAACAGGAGCAAACTTGAAAAACATTTTAGAGAAATATGTTGGGGAAATCCCTATTTTTATTTATTTAGCAATAATTTTATCACTGAGTGCAAGAAATAGCCGCTTAGGACATAAGATTTTCAAAAAATTTCTAAAAATACTCATTTCCCTAATGTGGTACCCGAATTGAGCTACATAAACTGCGGACATTTCCTACGGTTTTCCCATACATTTACCCACATTGGTGAAGTTTTGCACGGCCCTACCCCCACCCCAACCCAGGCTGAGAAAAATTCTTAGAATCTCCACTGGCTATGTCTCGCTCATTTCTAGCTCCTCTGTGCCCATAGCATACGCGTGGTAGAATACATTTGAAACTTTTAAACCTGAATTCACGTGATCTAAATGTGATCTAAATTTCAAGGTAACTAAACAGATACGCTGTTGAATATCTTGAGACTTGTAATCCCAAGGGTATGCCGACACAATTTTGTATACCAAAGATATACGGAAGGAGGAAACTCATTGCTAAACATAACTGGTTATGTAAAATTAGGAAAATGTTCACGTTTAGTTATATGTAGCGGCTTCAGGTTTCGTGCGTCTAACAATATAAAACACGTTAACCTATGATGACACATTGGACAACTCATGACGCCATCATACTACAGAACTGATTTGTCTCTAGTAGGGTATTGTGGATTATGATGCTGATGATGATGATGATGCTGATGGTGGTGTTCGTGATGGTGGTGGTTGTGATGATGATAATGATGATGATGGTTGTGGTCGTGATGGTGGTGCTGGTGGTGGTTGTGATGATGATGATAATGATGATGATGATGATGATGGATGGTGTTTATGATGATGATGGTGATGATGATGATGATGATGATGACGATGATACTGTGTTCTGCTACTGCAGTAGTCTAAAAAACATCCTGTAGATGCCATCAGTCCTTCTTTTGCCTTAGATTCTGATCCTTCCCGAGAGTCTTTAGCTCACCCAGATTCTTTTTGGTCGTCAGCGTACCCAGTCCGGTTCTTTTAGATTGGCACGTAGCACATTTAGCAGGTGTGTGCAGTGGCGTCCTCTCCAATCGTTGGAGATGCTGGCACCGAGTACAGCAAATTCCAAAGCTTAGTGTGCATGCGTGTCTTGAGGCATACCATCTTTTTGGCCCCCCCCCACACCCACTGCACATTAGGTTTTGCTCTTCCCCGCATCCTCCCTGCCACGAAGCTGGATGCGTTTGTCACTGACTGTTTCTTTCGCTGATTACTTACATACATGCATACATTCGGTATGGGCTTCGTTCATGAAAAGATTCACATTTTTTAGATGTTCTGCAGCTATAGCTTGAAGGTTATCGTATGGCTTCCTTTACTCATCTATGAAGTCTTATCGTCTGCGTACTCCATCCCTAGTGGGAGGCCCTGTGTAGGTACTGATTGGTTTGGTCTTGTGGAATGCTCTCGGAAAAATGAGAGAGCTGTGGCAATGTAGCTTGTAAGCAGCACCGGAGAGAGTCCACCTCCCTGTGGAGAAACAATGGAGGTCTCTAACGCTTGAGACTCCACATCTTTTACTCACAGTTTCAATTTGGTATTTCCCTATATAAGTCTGACTAGTTGCAGCTCATGGTCATTAGAGTTAGGTTGATGTAGTTTCCAAGTTCTTTGATGGTGTCAAGGTCCTGTTACATATCGATGGCCATCTTGTGAAAGTCCCAGTACTTGGGCATAGCTACTGATACGAACATTCACTGCACCTTTCTGATAGGCTTACGCGAAACTGTCAATCTTTTCTCGGATGCGACGCAGTGTCACATTGGACAAGATCTTCCGGACGCTATTGAGGAGCACTATAGGCCACCGGTTTGCCGGTGGTCCAGAACTCTTCTTGGGATTGGGCAGCCCGATAACCCTTAGCTTGGACAAAAGTGTCAGATAGAGGACAGTCAGCGCTGCTGGCAAATGTTAGTGTGTATCAATAGAGGGATCAATTTCTGGCTATGCTCCACCCATTTCACGCTAACCTCGGCCCACTTTATACGTGTGTTGGGATACAGTTTCCGCGCTTTGAAACCCAAATAGCCAGATTACTATAAAAGTAATCCGTTGTATTTGTTAAACTAATTTGATTGTGGCATGTTGCTGTCGACGGCAGTAACAGATATGATCATTATCATAATCATCATCATCACCATCCTCATCACCACCACCACCACCACCACCACCACCACCACCAACAACAACAACAATAACAATAACAACAACAACCACAACAATAACAATAATACCATCATCACCACTACCATGACATTATTATTATTATTATTATTATTATTATTATTATTATTATTATTATTATTATTTGTATTATTATTATTATTATTATTATTATTATTATTATTATTTTTATTATTATTTTTATTTCTCACAGACCGTCGTCCTCTGGATGTGCCAATATACGTTGAAAACTTGCAACTGAACATCATCAATGCATTTCGACATTATTTACGCAGAACTAATTCTAATTTCAACAAAAGGTTTGCAAACATTTGGAGTAAGATTACCCATGTGAGAACGATTTCACTCCTGCACGAAGAGGCTCGGCGGAACTGTATGATGGATTTCCCAGAAGTAAAAGATTTCCCCTTGTTTCACGATACCTGGAAAATATGATCTGCCAGATTTGTATCGAATGTTCACGTCAAAGGTCGATTATGGAGGATTCCCGTTTATCCATTAATCATATGACGTCATAATCAACTATGTGACTGGTAGGGCAACGTCATAATCAATTATGTCATAAATGACATATTAATTACGTCACGAATGACGTACATGTAGTTAGGTTCCTCACGAACGCTTTATTGATGATCGAGTAAACATTGTTGTAGCCTGCGAATCGTTTGTCTTTACTATTTCCTAAACATGATGTTGAATATTTTGAAACTAATTTGACTGGACGCTATTGCATAGGCAGCAACGCCGCGCAGTCAAATTTATTTCAAAATATTCAACAGCTTACCGGTATAGTTTTCTGGAGATTGATAGTCAGTAAATGTAGAGATCAATTGATCCCAACACGAGCGGAGTGTGGGTGGAGTTTAACTAGAGATGGGCGGGGCATGGCTAAAATTGGATTCATCCAATATTCGTGCCCTCTAATGAGTTATTTGGTCCAGGGGCATAGGATTTCTCAGGCCACTGCCACATGTATATATGCTACCCTAAACACATATTGACTAGGAGTGACAAATTGTTTATGATGTAAGTAATATACTGTTGGATATTTTGAAACTAATTTGGCTGGAGGATGTATCTGCAACAGGGTTGTTTCAAATTTGGCAACACGTGGCCTGTGGTGTCTTAAAAGTGATAGCTATGATTTCAAGGGATACATGGCGAAGAGGTTAACACTACGATGACAGTTCCCTAGTAACATGTAATAATCTACGCGATATATTTGATTGTTGGTGGGTTACGAGCACTTAAATAAGTTCTTAGGTGCCCTTCTAGCTGGCTATTTCTACGGGGTTAACATTGGTTATTTTAAGAGGCCATGACAGTTTTACGGGTAATCATATTTTATTCGTGCTATGTGTGATATAAAAATCATGTGTCTATGTGGAATGTTCAGGATCAGGACACCGGACATCTTACCGGCTGATGTGGCGCTTCTCTTCATACTGACTACTGTAGATCATGCCTAGCAGTGAACCAGTGGCGACAAAAGCCACCTCTGGCTAATGTACCGAAATACATTCATTGCCATCATCGTTTTTTAGCCTAGGAGTGTATTTTTATATTGACCAATCAAACCACAGTAGTGGTCATGGCATTGGATATCACTACTCTGAAGTCGAGCGTTAGTGACGCATGTCGTGACCTAACAATGCCGTATGTGACGTCCTATAGTACATAAGATATTTGTTCAATGTATATTCGTAGTTATGTAATTAAATACACGTTGATTAATGCAAATTCTTCTTATAGTTAATCTGCGATAAAATCACTCAGGAGTTTTCTTTCTTTTTTTCTTCCGTTTCTTATTCTCAGATAAAAAGATTGGCACGTGTCTCTTACAATTTTCATCAGATCAACTCCATACTTGGTCAACTTCTACTACCTAGTCGGGAATTGTGCCCTCTTGCCTCTCTTTTCGATCTGTGCAAGGTTTGTTGTTGTTTTTTTCAGTTGGTTTTATTGGCCGCTTACACCGAGATGTATTTGAGCCATGACTCTATCTTGAGGTGCTTTCCCGAACGGTTGCGAAATGAGTAAAAACTGAAAATAGTCAAAAGAAATTGAGATGTTGCTAGGGGTGTGTTGCCTGTTGCTGCCTAATGAACTGCTGTTGGCGGGTGTCGATGTTGTATGCCGTGTAGGAGGGGTGGGAGGGGGAATTACTTTATTTGTCATGGAGGTGGGATGGGGGTGGAGGGCAGTCTGTAAAATAAAATCTCAAAACGATAATCAGGAAAAATTTTAAATAAAAAATATTATGACGAAACTGGATGATAATACTATCAAATATGAATAAACAAATTAAAATATTGGCCTGTGATTAAATAAACAAGAAACGGGGAAAATTAAGCTTAAAATCCAGTGTTTGTAAAGTAAATATCCAAATTTAAAACTTAAAATTATAACCTATTGCTATTAGAAATAATAAGTTGAATGCACGTGTCGCTATTTGGGAGTTAAAAGGGGCCTAATAGTCACCTCGTCAGGTCACTAAAAATCCTTTCATATTTATGATAAAATGTTGATCCAGCGCTGGGCGAAAGGAGAGCAAAGCAGAGCGTCAGCATCTACATCAAAAGCAAAGCAACGTCAGTCACAACCTCCGTGTCCAGCTTTCGTGTTTCCACCACCACACACCGACGTCTTTGTCATTGCATCGTCGGGCGAATCGTCACCAGGTACACAGCATAGGAAATGTAGGGGGATTTTCAATATTGATCTTTGAAATGAGACTACAGCAAGAGTGTTGATCAGATCACTACCATACTTGGTCAGAATAATTACCATAGCAGTACGGAATGTGTTGATTGACTCTGTCGGGCACATGTCCAAGAAAAAGGATATGCCTTGGGAATCAAAATTACTAGTTTTCGTTTTTGGCACAATTAAACTCCCCTACATCGGATAAGGTCAATTGACATATTAGAAGATACCATGGGGCATCCTTTTATGCTAATGTCATGTCTGGGTCATATACACAGGCAGGAGGGAATCCCCTGGATTTCAACTTCCCAGTTTTCGTGTTGGCAAAAAAGGTTTTCATTTTGGGAGAAATTACATCCTTTCATCGGGGAACGCCAATAGACCTTTGAGAATATAGCCTGTGACAAAATGTACTGTTATCATCATGCCCTGGGTCACACGCGCAGGTGGAAGGGCACTCCTAAATCCTTAAAGTAAACAGTTTTCGTATTTGGCAGAAATGACTTCACTTTCATCTGAGAAATTCAATGGGCATATTAGAAGATGACATGTGGCATCCTCTAATGCGAATATCATACCTGGATCACATCCCATGGAGAAGGGCACCTGTTGGGCTTAATTATCAGTTTTCATGTTTTTGCATAAATGAACTCCCTTTCATTAGAGAAGTTAAATTGGCATAGTAGACGATACCCTCTGACATACTTTCATGCTTCCATCCCTCCTTGGTCACAAACCCACGTGGAAGGGACCCCCTTGGGCCTCAAAGTTACCAGTTTTCGTTTTTGCCAGAAATCAACTCTATGGCTTCGCAGAATTACAGTTACTTCTAAAATTATCTTCTAGTTCAAAATTACAAGTACGATATTTCTCAACATAAGGCGTCCAATGTGCTCATTGTCAGGGTGCGACATTGGCGACAGTATGATAATGGACGGTCGATAATGGATGGTCTAAACTTGGGGGTTCAGAGATCGGCGTTATTGGAAAATATGCCAAAATTTCAGTTTATAGGAGAAATATAATCTCAAACTCGGGCCCATTTAGTATCCCTATCATCAATCTCGTAGACAATTATCACTGTGCACTCTCTTGCAGGGCATAGTTAAAACTGGAAGCCATTGACGATTTGAAGTTGACTGAACTAATTCAAACGACGCGTACTAATGATGGCATGTTATACTCGAATTAATCCTAACCTCTACTGGCTTGTTCCCGATAAAGGTGGCAATGTCTAGTTATGCCCCGCCCATTTCTAGCTAAGCTCCGCCTAATTTGTACGTGTGTTGGAATCAATTTATATAGTTTGAAACCTGAATTACCAGATGCCAAGTTCAAGGTAACTATACAGGTAAGCTATTTAATATTTTGGAACTAATCTGACTGGGGCTGTTGCTGTCTATGGCAGTAACAATAACAACAACTAACAGTCAAATTAGTTTTAAATTAGTTAACATAATTTTTATTAAATGGTAAATTTTTTTAAGACATACGATTCGTACACTTGACAGACTTTTCGAGCTTCATGACGGAATTATAATACGTCATTACGATTGTGACCTCAGCCTATATGTGACATAATTGATTATGATGACATATTCTTGAGTGACAGATGGGAACCCTCCATTGAAAATGTGCAATTACAAGTGATACAGCTTGTAGTATATGTTCTTGTGTCATCTCGTGAAAATTTAATATAGATTCTTGCCAATGTAGTTGTTTAAAATAATTTTTACTCTTTATGAAAGTCTTATTGTCATGTGTTCACGGTCATCAAAGATCATTTTAAGATCACTCAAGGTCATTATCTCTAGATTGATTATGAGCCTAGGAATATAGCATATCAAATGAAAGCTTATGATATCACCTGTTCAAATAACTTAGTGAAATCGATGATAAATGTGCTCCCGAGATATGCGTATATTAAAACTACTTAATTACCGATCTCCATGATCAAAATCTTACATTATCAGCGATTATGTGTCTAAGATAACACTATTCCCCAAATCAACAAATATCTGTGCAAAACATATTGTTCAGACCAATCATTTCTAGGAACACCAATTTTTGCAAATACACTTTACCTAATATATTATGACGATTAGTGCTAGAGGCTCGAAGCATTACCTCGGAATTAGCTGTCTATAGGCTATATTCGCTGACTAAAGAATTTTCTGTTGTGCGAAATAGAACCCATTCAGAATGGCAGATGTAAAAGCTAGTCTGGAATTATGTTAGTCCACTTCACAAAGGAAGCGATAAAGCAATGTTGGCGCTGAAGTACTGATCACCGGTCATCGTTGCCCCGATTCAATAGATGACTTCTCGGGATATTGACTTGGAATACTAATACAGGCAGCAACAACACACAGTCAATTTAGTTCCAAAATATTTAACAGCTTACAAGTATAGTTTTCGGGGAATTGATAGTCAGGGAGTTTAGGGATCGATCGACCCAACATGGGCGAAGTGTGGGTGGTGCTTAGCTAGAGATGGGCGGGACATAGTTAAAACTGCAATCGTTCATTGAGATTCAAATAACACATTGCCATTACCACAACCAGAATTGCAAGTTATTAACAATGCATCTTTTTGACAGTATAACAGCATTCAGTGAATTGACAGAATTTAAAGATGTGCTGAACCCCTCTTATGTCAACTTTGCAGTCTTGATGAATGTCATTTGTTAGCCAAGAGAATACTATTTTGAAATATAACCAGTTAAATGACTCGCTCGATATCCTAGCCAGTCATTCCCGTGGTAAGCGTTAAAAAATAATATGCTCTTGGTCTGCAGATGGACACTGGCTAAGCAAGGACTTGCATTCTCTTGACCATTACACTTTTGATAATCAAGCCGAACACTAACGGCCTCTGCAGTGGTATTGAGGAATGTCAATTTTTCGGACAACTGAAAGCTGTTTTTGTAAATTTGACTGGTAAATTTACACAATGTAGTCTTCTCATGGCCGGCAAAAATTATGATTTCTCATGTGAGAATATGAACATTAAATGGCAAATTTGTTAGAAGTACCATTTTGAGCACTGCGGTGTTTGTTGGCACACGAAAGGTTAGGCCGTGCTATGTTATGGTTGGGCGTTTTAGCCATGCAAGTGATAGTAAATGATTTTCCTATGAAATTGTATTCATCATCTTTGATAACTACAGTGTGGAAACCTTGAAACAGATCACAAAAGAGTGCCATTCCAAACGGATAACAATGTGTATATCTGAATTTAAGGCGGACAATACTCGCATACAGGATTTTAACAAATTTCTCAATAGCATCAAGGCAAAGGATTTGTTGACTGCTTACGTGGCTCAGAAGGTGAAGCATATGTTACAACTGGCACTGGTAATGTGGTGGTTGGCAAATCACACAGAGGATGAGTGTGGTTGATCTAAGGATCATTCATGAAGATGCTAATAACTTTCTCATATAATGTTCTATTGTAGTCTATACGACTAGAATGGATATGCATCCCTAGGCCTCAGATACGCCCAAAGATGGCAAATTATAATGATCTTTTGTGGCATTATTTTCTAGGATTAGGTGCAAATCATTGCCACCGACAGAAGGATCAATTGCCGAGCATGTACAAAGTGTCCACTTCAAGTGCAATGCTTGTCAACATGTGCGGAACACCAGCCCTACATAACTCGAACCAACATTACATCTAAAGAACACATAGTAGTGTCTGTAATACGAATAATTATGTAATATCAGCGAACATTTAATAGAATGGTGATCCCGTCTGACTGCGACAGCGCACACAGAGATATCGTGAGAAGCAGAGAAATCCGCCAAAGTTGATCAAAATCGTTCAGGTCATGTACCAGAATTGTTGCTATGCATTGCTGGATGAAGAATAGATGCTTGTGTGGTTTTGGTGTACACTCGGGAGTGAAATATGGTTGTGTGATATCAACTTACTTGTGAAGGAACTGTTGGATCAGATGGAAGCTGATGGCTAGCCTAGAAGACATTGATTGTGCAGAGGATCATACCCTATTGTTAAGCACACGAGGCCATGTGTAAGCGAATGTAGAGCAATTCCAAAGCTTCAGGAGCTAACATTAGTGAGCAAGTGAAGCACTGAAACGTATGTGTGTCACACATGTAGTAATTAGGGGGCCAGGAGTGTGCCGGACTGCCACGAGCACTAGAATTTACGTGGAAAAAATGGAAGACCAAGAGACCAGGGAGGACGATGGAGTAGAGGTGAAAGTAATATAGTTCGGTACATGAGACGAAGTTTAAACTGTAGTTACCGACAGAATGGACCTTTCCAGTGTATGCATCAAACATATCACGGCATAATCAACTACGTGACCTGTAGGCTGGTGGCATAATCAAAGACGTCATGAATAACGTAGATAACTTAGTCACGAACGGTTAATTGATGACGGACTAAGCGTTGTTGTATGAATTGTATGTCTTCTTTACTTAATAAAGATGCAGTAGAATATTTTGAAACTAACTTGCCTGGACGCTGTTCCTAGTCAAGAAGTCCAGGGATCGATCAATCTCAACACGAGCGAGGTGTGGGTGGAGCTTAACTAAAGATGGGCGGGTCATAGCTAAAACTGGATTCCTCCATTGCATGTGGATAGTGATGCTGGTATCTGTTCACCACGAGGAGAGGCGGAATTAGGCTAAGTCAAAGATCTCTTGGCATATGGCTTTAATATCTATGGCATCAACGGCTCACAGTCAAATTAGTTTCGAAATATTCAACAAAATGTTTAATAGGTTTATTCACATAACATACAATTCATGCAGTTTAGTGACGGTAGAGTTATGCTAATTTGATTGCGATGTCAGATAGAATGTAACGTATATGTGATTATGACGTTATTTAGGTGAGTGAGAGATCGAACCCCTCCATTATTAGATGCTATTGTGGACTCTGATTATGACATCAGATAATAGTGATTGGTCGGATCCATCCATTAGTAGATGCTATTTTAGCCTCTGGATATAACGTCAGTTAATTGAGTTACAGGTCGGATTTTTCCATTACTAGATGCTATTGCAGACTCGACGTTCCAATAATATTGGTAATACTGATAATAGTACTGTTTATGACAAACTATTTATGTTGATAAGCTTTCACATATAGCTGTTCGTCTGCGCGAATGGCCCTTTCCAGTTTTAGCTATTCCCCGCCCATTTCTAACTAAGCTCCATCACACCTCACTCGTGTTGGGATCGGTCGACCCCTGAACTCACTGACTATCAATTTTGAGAAAACTATACAGGTTAGCTGTTGAATATTTTGAAACTAATTTGACTTGGTGCTGTTGCTGCCTAGGGCAACAGCTCCTTAATTAGTTTCAAAATATTCAACAGCTAACCTGTATTATTAAATAGTAAAAACATACAATTCGTATAACGTGTCGGACTATTACGCGTTTAAAAGAGATTAAATCGAGTCATTCATGACCTAATGATTATGACGTCCCCATACACGTCGCGTAGTTGATTATGACGTCATATGATGGATGGATACACTGGAACGGTCAATTGGATGTACTAAGTAGATGTCCAAGCGCCCTTATCAGCCAATCAGCATCTTAACTAACTCCATGGAAATGAAGAGGGTTAAATATTGTCTGAGCCATGATCCAAGCAGGTGCGGACGGAGGGGCTGATGCACGCACGCACGCACGCACGCACGCACGCACGCACGCACGCACGCACGCACGCACGCACGCACGCACGCACGCACGCACGCACGCACGCACGCACGCACGCACGCACACACACACACACACACCATTCGTAACTCGCGAGATCTTCGATACGAGATCGAGAAAAGTATCTCGTATGTATTGAGTAGCCATTGGCGTAGTGATTTCCACCAGAATAAGGGGGTAGAAAGAAATGATACTTGAAAGGAAAGTTAACGAGCGCTACTCTCTTCATCCCAGACAATATTAATTCACGTCAAACGAGATGATATAGTAGTCTGTACGACAAGTGGTTAACAGAAAAATAGTCCCTCTGAATTCGTCGGAAAATTCAAATCTGTTGAAATCTGTCGCACGCAAAATGAAGTCAGGAATGGATGTTGATATCACACGAACCACTGGATGGATAAAGTCGATTTTAATGTCTATCAAGCTAGTGATACAGAGGTAATGATGGTACCAAAATCAACACGGCCCACAGGGTTACTTTTACAGTGCGCTACGTAGATAGACTGGGTCCCGATCTGTCTGGTTTCCGAAGTGGAGTCGGTGTAACAGTGTAGTCATTGCAATGACGTAATACGATGGTCGGTCAATACATTAGAGGGGTATTCTCGAAGAAGCCACGCCTATATTTTTAGTTTGGCACGCCCACCAACCGATGCACACCTACATGCACGTACGCACACTTACGCACACGTGTATTAACGGACGGACGTGTGCACGTACGGGCACACAGGATTATTGTAACGCTCTAACGATCTGTCTACGCGCTCACTCGATCTCACGGATGAATGTAATATTTATGAAATATTAGATATAGGTTACCATATCAGCATTTATATGTTTTATTTCCTTGTCGGCTTCTGTAACCATAAACCTATATGAAAACGCATCATGCTTAATAACATAGGTTACGGGCAATACGACCCAGGGGCCGAGTGCACCGTTATGGCGTTAAATAGTCGTAAAGCAACGTCCGTCGTTAGCCCATGTCTAAAGACATGGGCTAAAGACGGGCGTTGCCTTACGCCTATTTAACGGGCCACAACGGTGCACTCGGCCCCAGTACCGCCCCGGTAAACTGCTTTTTCAGAGTATAGTAAATATGTTCTTAGATTATTACGGGGTTCAGCTTAGAAGCATGACACTGTATATATCTTGGCTACGCGTCTAGGAGCCAAAACTAATATCAACAACATCACACACCAGGCGCTATTACACTGTAGAGCTACTGATGTATATAGGTATGTAAGCCTTAATGTATCGAATTACAATGTATATCCTTACGTCTGGAAGATTTAACACCTCGTTGATTATGCAGTACTTATGCAGTCAAACATGATAGAGGGAGAGGGGGATGGGGATGGAGGGAGATAGACGGGGATGGATGGAGGGAGAGAGATAGGGATGGGGAGAGGGAGTGACGGATGCAGTGGCGAGGAAGCTAGGGAGTGGAAGGTACGGAGGGAGAGAGGGAGGGAGGGGTACTTGTCAGAATCCCATTTTCAAGGAAACTAATCAGGTAAGCTGTTGAATATTTTGATAATAATTTGTCTGTGATATATATATATATATATATATATATATATATATATATATATATATATATATATATATATATATATATATATATATATATATATATATATATATATATATATCACAGACAAATTATTATATATATATGTCAAAATATTGAAAATAAATCTTAGTAAATGGTAGTAAATCCCATCAAAGACATACAATACATTCATTTGACTGACTTCCAGCTTCATGGCGGAGTAGTGTATGTCAATTATGATTGTGACGTCAGTCTACGTCTGATTTAATTGATTACGACGTCATATTCTTGACTGGCAGATCCGATCCCTCCATTTCCCCCCAAGAGACCCACCTCACAGAGAACTAAGTGCTTCTGATAGCGGGCTTTCACCGTAGCCTGAGCTCGTTAGCTTGTACTCGCCTTTAATCAGGTTAAGTTCGACCTTTACAATTCAAGCCGGACCTGACCACATCAATCATGCGTTCCAGTCGACATTCCCAACGTGGTCACACTAACTCTGGTCAAACTGAAAGGGTCATGTCATTGTTGTTGAGAAGACAGCAAACGCCACCGCTATACTCGAACGTCCAAATGCCGATGTATTTTT
>CM067370.1:150948475-150956017 GCA_034401795.1 Chaetoderma sp. LZ-2023a | reverse complement strand
CGCATGACACGTGTGTTAAATTGAAATTTCCTGCATTCTCCTTCGATCAATACTCACCATTCTGTTACTTCTGATATACACCAGATTTGGTCAGTAACCTGGTGGGAAGGGGCAAGCCATAAATGCTACTTTTGCCCCTTGGAGAAAGATTTAGACTTAACAACTTGACTAACGGAGACCTAAAAGGACCGTCAAGTTATCGGAACCGAATCACATTCGCGTCACTGCCCCCCCCCCCTTTTTCTCCTAAGAAAAGGGAGAGAACTCACGAACATGTATCTCGCCTGAAACACAAATATGCCAAGAGGGTTAACTGCTCCTTGCATATCCACATGTATTAGCCTGGGAATGAGCATGAATATATAAGATGAATGAACATGATATATAGACATGATACAAAAAACTCTCACTAATGAATTACCTTATGATAATTGGACTTCAGACGTACCGCCTCCAACCATTCACTGGTCCAGCCATCAGTGACAGAATCTGGTTGTCATTCTCACGCTCGACCATGCCTGCTTTAGGTTCTTTTCTAACCAAAGTGAAAAAAGGGTGAAGAGCAGTGTGGTCACTTGGCTATCGTCTCAAAACAGCTAAAGCGAGTGGATTGGCTGAGTCTGACACATCCCTCATATAGTAATCCGCAAATGAGGACTCACAGTGGCATTGTGCAACGGCCATGATGTCCTCTAACGGAACACCACTGTAAAGGGCGGTCGAGGCGGCTATTCCTCGAACATCGTGTGCCCTTACGCCTTGCACCTGGTGCCCAGTCGCCATCTCATGAGTAGTCTGAATGCATTCGACTACCCAACGAGAGATAGTATCCATGGATGCGGCGCCATAAGGCTTCTTATGACAGATCCACAGATGTCTATCGTTCGACCATAGAGAGTCAGTCCGTTTTCTGTACTTAGTCAAAGCACGGACCGGGCACCAGACACTGGCATCACGATCAAACCTTGTTAACCTCGGTATTATGATCGGTTTGCCGGGATATCTCAAAGATTGATTCTTTGACATAAACTCTGCTCTTGGCAGAAGACGCAGACCATCTCCAGAGACAATAAATCGGTCCCTCTCTGCCGAAAGCGCATGGATCTCACTGCACCTTCTAGCTGAGGAAGCTGCCAATAGAAAGACCGCCTTTAGAGTCAAATGCTTTAGACTAGCCGAACGCAGCAGTTCGAAAGGGTGCTTGGCCAGTACATTAAGCACTAAAGATAGACTCCAGGCTGGAATGACTACCGGTTGTGTCGGTCGGAGATTGCTCATTCCCTTCACCATCACATTTAACTGGGCCACCTCTGGACTATCCCTGTTGGCTAGACAAGGGATAACTGATGCCAAAGCTGACTTGTATCCAGCAATTGTGACGGGAGCTAGTCCTGAAAAGAACAGCTCACAGAGAAAGTCTGCTATTTGCTGAATAGTGGATTGAAAGGTATCAATACCCTTTTCTTCACACCAGTCTGCAAATCTGTTAACCTTGTTGTTATATGACTTGAAGGTTGACCTCCTTCTCGCAGCCGCGATGAAATCAGCAGTTTGTCGAGAAAAGCCTTCCGACGTGGAACGTTGTTTGATAACATCCACGCAGTCAATTTGAACATTTCGGGACGCTGGTGCAGGAAGCGTCCCTTGGCCTGGGAGATTATGTTCGGAATCTCGGGCAACTGCACTGGGTTTTCCACCAGCAGATCTAGCAGATCCGTGAACCACGCCCTGCTTGGCCAATACGGCGCTATTAGCAGGACCAGACACGGTTCCTCCCTGATCTTCACCAATACCTTCGGCAGAAGGATGGTGGGTGGGTACGCGTAAGCGTGCATCCCCCTCCAGCTTATCGCCAGAGCATCTGTATCGACGGCATTTGGATCTGGAATCGGCGAGACATAAGTCATGATTTGAGCATTTTCCCTTGTGGCGAACAAGTCCACGTTGGGTTTGCCCCAATGCTCGAAGATTCTTCGTAGAACTGGAGGGTGAGGGACCATTCTGTTGGCAGAATTCTCTGTCTGCGAAACAAAGCATCCGCCAGAATGTTCAATCGGCCAGGAATGTGAGCTGCTTTCAAAACAACCGAGTAATTCCTACACCATTGAATCAAGTGCCACACTTTGATACAAAGTGTGGGTGACCTGGTCCCGCCTTGGCGATTTATGTATGATACTACCGTCGAATTGTCCGACCGTATCAATATCACCTTGCCCCTGATCATCGGAAGAAACTCTTCCAACGCCAGTTCCACTGCCATCATTTCCAACAGATTGATATGCAGCTGACTCTCCAGGAGAGTCCATGTGCCCGAGACCTGGTGTTCTCCCAGGCAGGCACCCCACCATTCCAGCGACGCATCCGTGTACACGGACAGCTGGGGGAGAGGTAGGTGCAGCGAAACCCCTACTAGGAGATTCTGACGCTGTGTCCACCATACAAGATGCGATATTATGGGCTCCAAAACTGGCACCAGTTTTGACAGGGGTTCTGTTCTCTGTTTCCACAGAGACATCAGATACAACTGGATAGGTCTTCTCATTAGACAAGCGAACGGGATCACTTGCTCCATGGAGACCATCATGCCCAGCATCTGAAGAAAGCGCCTCGCCTGAATGTGGTTTCCCACTGGAAAACTCTCGAGGATGGCTAACAGAGACACCACTCTGGGCTCTGACGGGTAAACCCTGTCCTCCTCGGGATCGAATCGCATCCCCAAATAAACGAAATGTTGAGTGGGTGTCAACTCGGATTTCTCCTTGTTGACTATCCAGCCTAGATCTGAAAGTAACTTCAGAGTCAGAGCAGTATCCACGTTCAACCTGGCTGCCGAGTCTGCCTTGAGCAGCCAGTCGTCTATGTAGGTGTGTAGCGCCACGTTCTGTTTTCTGAGAACCGCTTTCACCACAAGGACCACTCTTGTGAAAACCCTCTGAGCTGTCGACAGGCCAAATGGGAGAACAGTAAACTCCCATACTTGATTCTGAAACGCAAATGTCAGAAACCTGTGCCAACTCCGATTCATTGGAATGTGGAAATATGCATCTTTCAGATCGATCGACACACACCACATTCCCTTCCTCAATCCCGCCATTACCGATGTCGGCGTTTCCATCTGGAACCGAGGCGTATGGATAAACCAATTTAATGGCCTGAGATTGAGTATGGGTCTCCATCCCCCCCCCCCGTGCTCTTGGGGACAAGGAACATGTTTGAATAGAAGCCTGGAGTGTTCCGGTTTGCTGGTTTTATTGCTCCCTTCAGAAGTAAACACGACACTTCCTTTTGAACGGCTTCTTACTTGTCTGGCTCCCTTGGTACGGGTGTCCAGACAGGTGCCAAAGACAGATTTTGTGGTGGAAAGTCCCACCACTCCGGTATGTAACCCTGGGATAACCATCCCAGGACCAGACTGTCTGGCGTCACACCTCGCCAGGCCTCGACGAAACGCATGCGCCTTCCACCCACCATAGACGCCTCGACGTCTAACGGGGTTGTCCGGCTCGCAGTCCGCTCCCCCCCCCCTTTCTTAACAAGAGAGAGAGAGAACCATTTCTGTCTCGGCATGGCGGGTATAACTGGCACCGCTGTTCCTGTCGCACAGGTGCGGCCATGCGGATATGAAGGGAGCTCTCGTACCCTCAGGTACGATTCGCTCCCCTCTGTCCGCCCTTTGAGGACTTACCCTTACCCTTCCCCTTGCCCTTCCCGCCTCTAGGGCGGTCAGGAGCAACCTTGGGGAGGGTAGGAGCCTCTACAACCTTCCTGGCTTTCTTAGCCGGCGGCGGCTGAGAAAATCCAGCTGAAGCAGAAGTCGCAGCAGGCTTAGCTTTCGCCTTGCCTCTATGCTTCTTCTGCTTCTTTGGGGGTTGTCCAGCTAGCGGTTTCCCCAGAGCCCCTAGTGCGTGTGCTTGCCACACTAGCTCCAGCTGTAGGTTGACCGCCAACCGATTCTGTGCGATGCTGGCCGTATCCTCTAGGATGGCCCGCGCTTGGCCACCGAAGATGCTAGGCCCTGTCAGGGGCGTCCCAAGAAGACGCTCCCTGACTGCCGTAGCCGGACGCATATGGTCAATAACCATTTGCCTCCTGGATTTGGTCACACACGCCTGCACCCTTGCCAGTGCGTCCATAGACAGCACCAAGCCGTCATTCACGCACGAAAGCGCCACAGGTGGCACAGGGTGGCCTGCCCCCGCTTCAGCCCACACCGACTGAAGAAGACGATAAGAATGATTGACAGCACTCATAGCTGCCCTCACACCCTCGTCGCAAAGGGACAGGACTTCTTCTTGGTGTACCTGGGACCTGTCCACAAGTGCCGGACCGGGGCCACCCGCTCCAGCACTCTGAACCCCCAGGACCCATCGGTCATCCTCAGTGACCGACGGTACTACACCATATCTGTCGTATTCCCCCCGTGGAATACGACACCTTGCCCGCACCTCCCTGGAGGCCGCAGGGAGATGGCCCTTGGTCGCAAGTTGCTTGCTATAAATAGCATCCAACAACTCTATGAACCGTGGATCCAGTCCCACTGACTGGATCCGGGCCGCGGGCAAGATCCCCGTCCGAATCGATGCAACCGACGGACGGGGCGCATCCTCCTCGGCCGTGGCCGAAACCACAGACGGGTCCACCCTGGCTAGCCAAGCCAGAGCCTCGGACCAGTCTATTTCCGAGGAGGAAACACCCGCAAACACGTCACCCATTGACGCGCTCACGGGCCTGCCAGCCACGGCCTCCCGGCAAGGAGCCGCGGCTGACACACCAGGCACTCCGGTAAAACCCGGTTCAGCCGCCACCCCATGAAACATACCAGTCCATGGGGTAGGTCTGCACAGAAAACCGTACGGACCCGTAGCGGACGCGGAACGGTGGCCAGACACGGGCGCCAACGGCACCCGATGTCCGACGGCCGGACCGGGCAAGATAGGTGAGTACCACGCCCGGCCCGGCACACTGGTCACCGTGTCAGCTGGTGCCAAACCAACCGACACGGAACCGGTGCCCGGTACCAGATTGGCCTCAACCACAGCCGGAGACGCTGCCCTGGCTTGCGCCAAGCCAGACAGATGGAGGACGGTTCCGTCCAGGACGAAATCGACCTCCATATTTTCCACCCGTGGCATCACAGGCCGCAGTAATTTCTCCTCCTCGGCCTCCTCATCTTCAGACTCCGAAGAGTCGTCATCAGACGAGGAAACCGCGGAGCCATCCTGGCGGACGGCTCCCACAGCTGACGGACCGGCCACCGCTACTGGACCACCCGGAGGTGGCCGCAGAGAGACAGAACATGCCAGGCCGGAGCCAGACGGGACTGCCAGGGGGCCGTACGAGACGGCCCCCTCGGTAACCAGTCCAGAACCCTGTCCAAGGACAGGGTCCGTAACATGCATGGGGAGAAACTGCCCACCAACCTTCGGTAGCAGTGACGACACCAGCGTGGGCAGAACGCTATGCAGAAAACCCTGCATAGCCGGACCGAACCACGCCGGCGGTGCCATCTCCACCACCTCCAGCTGGGGACGTGGAGCGCCCCCACCGGCCGAACCAGGATTTAACATCGGACCGCCTGACCCCGCGTCAGACCCAGCCACATCCTTCTGGCAAAGGAACTTTACCATCATATCGACGGACCACACTGCGCACACATTACATCTATGATCAAGGTTACAGGGCGTACACCTAAAACAGACATGGTCCTTAAACACGACGCGTACAAACTTATGGCACTCGTCACGTGATGGCGGGGCTGGCTTGGCCTATAAAATAAGCACAAACCCACAATAAGCAAGCGGAACGATACGGATGGAAGGCAGACAATTAATTTTCAAATAACTTGACCACAAATTAACTGTAACCCTCTCGCACCCCACCCCGCAACGTTACAGCAAAGATCGCATTGATTGAAGCGGGCATAAATACACCCATATTGATCCTCCAGGATGTATCACGGCTCCAGGAATCATATCGCATAGCATTCGGGGTATATTTACCAATCAATATAAATTATACTCCTGACGAAAGCCGACACGATATGTGAAGAAACAACAAAATGTAAACAAACTCCTGTAGCACACGGTAAAACCGCAGACCACGCATCTCTCAAGAATTTTGACACCACCGATCATTGCAAACCGATCGTGATCACACGTAAACTTGACCATTCCAAAGTTTTCTGGTACCATTTTTAGTACGCAGCACCCAGAACAAGATGCGCGAATTAATGGAAAAATTTCTTCACATAAACATCCGAGCATCACGGGTGTGACATCACCCGCTCGGACCCTACGGAGAACGACGTCAGCCGATATTCGTGTTAGAAATACTGTAGCAAACACCTATTTTCATATCTGCCGATCGCCTGTTGGGGTTTAAAGAAGGCGATCGTCTGGCATATCTCGTTGTTAGCACACGTCCCAGATTCTATGGGGGTCAGAAATTGGAACATGCGACACAACGAAATTTAGAGACCTAAGTCTTTTAACTATGGATAATAAGGAATTATACAACCTGGTTATCATCGGCGGTATTCTCCATTTTATCCAGTTATATCCTTTCAAGAACGCACAAACTATCAAATCACAGATAAAAGACTTAGATTTCTTTTTCAAAAAAACTTTAAATCTCTCCCTGCAAAAAGCGTGGACAGCTCTTGTTGCTATGCAAACAAGAATGAGCTCTATGGTAGACGGGTACTCGGCAGTTGGGAGCCGAGTACCCGGTTCCAAGGAGTCGGTAAAGCTTTCTAAGTCTGTAGACCTAGAGCCAGCTGTCAAGGCCAGCTGTGTATCAGAAGTAACAGAATGGTGAGTATTGATCGAAGGAGAAATGGCCATGTTTTCAAAAACCAGAATTATAGCCATTGTTAGATTTTCAAAATGCTAATACCTATGGTGAAAGTACTTTTGTGGCACGTTTCTTCATTTGTTGATGGTTTAAAAAGAAAATTGACGGATATGGTCTTTTAGGCAATATCTATCCGCGCTTTGATTATGCAAAATGGGCATTTCTTATAAACATAGTTGTGGCATTTGTTTGAATTATTGAAGCCTATGACGGATTTGATGTACTGAATCATATCGGGGAATTAAAAAAATCTTAGAGTAATTGTTAGGTTTAGTCTTCGAATGACCAGTTCATGCATCTAAGTCATTTTCATTCTCATTTTCCCCTGTTGCAGCCATGTTCGCATGAACCCTTCCGCATTCTGAACATGCCATTGGACAATCAAGTCCTGGACGTCTGCATTTACTCTTCATGGTACAGCTACTGAATAGAAATCAGCCTGGATTTACATATTCTTCATCCCGACACTTACGGGTTTACTGATTCCTGAACCTATTGGTGCACTCAAATGCTGTGGAACTTTGGTGCGGCTGATATTGGTGGAGGACTTTGAGGATGTATTGACGTTTTATTCTGTGTCACTTGCACCTGGAATTGTTGCAACCTCATTGCATCCAAACTGTCATCCCATCGTCCTTTGTATATACAAAACATTCTTTGTCTCCTGCCGCAACAATTTCATCCGGCGTT